>NHQK01000015.1:600000-986313 GCA_016864655.1 Phytophthora cactorum | reverse complement strand
AGGGCAAAATCGATCTTGCTTTCTGGGAGAAGCGTCCGATTTTGACTGCTATTAGCACTAACTCAAGGTTGGGATGCGCAAAGCTCTTGTCAAAACAAGACTGCAGCCACAGTTTTAGCTGCTCTTAAGGCGTTTGTCCCGCCTTCACAAAAGTTGATATCCTTACAACTGATAATGGCAGTGAATTCATGAACGTACAAGCTCAAGAATTATTCAAAATCCAAAAAGATCGACCATTTCAATAACGAACCATGTGATCACGGTACTATGGGGAAAATTGAGCGATTCAACAGAACTATCAAGCAAAGGTTAGCGAAAATCTCCCTGGATAGGATAACGCAAAAGCTTATAGCTGATGTTATCGAAAACTACAATAGCACTTTTCATCGATCGATAGGTATGACCCCAAATTAGGCCAAAGGCAAGGTGATGGAGTCTGAGCTGAAACATAACCAAGAGGAAGCAAATAGAATTGATAATGAGCTGGAAATCGGATCAAATGTGCTTTACCGACTCAAAAAGCAAACGTTTGATAAAGAAGCCGGTCGATGGAGCAAAGCAGTCTATAAAATCGTTGGAATGGATGGCTACCGAATCCAAATCCGTTCAAAAAAATGGTCATACTCTCTACAAGGCACCAAACGATCTTAAAATTGTTAAAACAGAGACTACATATGCTACTATTAATCGAGGCGATATTCTTGAGGCGGAGAAGATCTTGGATCACAAGAAGATACGGTCTGGGAAGTACAAATATCTGATAAGATTGCTTGGTAATGAGCCTGACTCCTGGGAGCCACAAGATAATCTGCGGTTAATCAACAAGAACAGGAGATCAACTATTGAGAATGAGTACTGGAAGTAAAAAAAGAGCCATAATTAGCTTGAAAATAATTTAGATGGAGACATCCTCCGTAAGCTTTGGCCCACATATATTAATGTTATTATTTTTTAATAAGATGTTGGAAAAAATATCAAGTCATTATACATAGACACTCATCTCGTAATAATGTGCCCAAGTTGTGTAGAGAAAGAACGCGAGCTTGTGAAGCTTCGACGCAATCTTTGGATTATCCAAGAAGTAAGCCGAATCAAAAATGAATTAATGAATATTGATGCAACTGCAAATTTCCGCAAAACGGTAGTCAATCAAAAGTACAAGCACGAATTGGAAGCAATCTTTGGCGTTCCGTTCCATTGTATCAAATACCGATATTTGAATCTTCTAAATGAGCGAAATCGAACCTGCCATACATACATACCTTTCCGTCATGACTCAGTTATGCCGAGCTACTGGTAGTGTATCGAGCGAGACTCGGACGTAGGCAGGGTCTTGCGACCCTACCATAGTATTTATGACTACTCATTTTTTTTATGACTCACAACATGTAGGTTCAATATGTTTCCAAATTTCACATCCCTCGCTCAGAGAGAGCAAAAACGACAGGAGCTTCTTGAACGAGCTCAGCGTCGCGTTCGTCAAGCTAAAGCGAAGCGTGAGATGTATGACGGTGCTTCGTGGGCCCCTGACATTTCCAATGCTATTACTACAGTCCCTAAGAAAACAACTGTAACAACTCAGACTGATACGAGTGTTGGATCTGATGAGGCTATTCAATCAGACGTAAATGCTCCGTCAGACTTAAAAAAAAAGTCTGAGTGATGAAAACTCCGTAAAACCCCCTGAGTTATCAACTGATCCTGAAGTAAAAGTTAGCCCAGTTATGGTAGATGCTGAAGTCGATAAGAGTGCTCGTACGGTGGATGTTGGAGTAGATAATGGTGTGAGAACGTCAGAGAATGCAACGAACACAAATCGCGTTGATAGAACTGACAGAAACGTTCAGGCTAATCCTACGACATCGGATGTTGGGGTGGAGAGCAAGCCTTCAACAACAGATGCACAAACTAATACAACTTTTAATCGAGCTACAAACTCAACCAATGTTGATACTGAGGAGCAAGTGTTTTCGCGTGAATGGATCAAAGCTTTCTTCAAACAATATCCAAACTGGATTGCTCTTAGAATTCACCCAATTCGTAAGAAAACGGGTAAAGATGATCCAAGATATGTTATTGGTGAAAAAGGATCTCTACGCTCGGCGAAGACGGGAAAGAAATACAAAAACTACGGTTCAATTGACTGGGTAGCGTCTGAAAGCAAAACCAGAGATATTTGGTACGAGGGCGAAAGTCAATCAATTGATGAAATTGGTGCGATGCGCGATGAAGAAAATCTAACGCGAACCCTACACGCTTAGCGAAGAAGCGAACTGGTGATGAATTGGAAGACCTTGATGTTGCTCTAAAAGATCGCAGGCTTAAGGATTTGGAGTTCTCAAAGAAATCAACATCTACCACTTCTGACGATGAGAGAAGCAGATTTCAGATGCTATGGATTATTTCCAAAAACATTGAAATGCTCGAATCGAATGGTCTTATGAAGAGCATTTTGCCGATTTACAAAGACAAATATAAGGCTGATGAAAGTGCTTTAGAACAATATGTTTGAGTTAAAAACGGATCGATAGATGTGTTTGGAAAGGAATCAAATCTTAAGCATACAGCAGCAGTGAGAAAGGTTGATTGGCAATCCACATTGAGAGCGTTTTTAAAAATGGTTAAAAACAAGGGCTTAGAGCTAACTATGGTTGGAGCAAGCGATGTCGAGAAAACGATTAAAGATTACAAGCCTTACGAAGCGGATGAAAACGATGAAGAGCGTGAAGCACGACATGGAATTAAAACTGGATTTGATGAAGATATGGATCAGAACCCCTCTATCCCTGATACTGATGCTAAGAAAATGCTGTATGAATATTATAAGAGTCTTTTTGATAATAAGGTTGTTATCCCTTTCCGTCTGCAACCGGTTGTAAGCTATAAGAATGGTGTAAAAGCTCACGACACGTATTATTTTGGTGTTCCAAGTGAGGGACGCTATCTCAGTATTAGAACAAGGAGCATAAACCTGTTTCTGAAAAGCTTTGTCCGATTTAATGAAAACAATTCGCTGGATGGATACTTTCCTTGCACTACTTAGTGGATTAGAAGATGCGTACCGTACTGCAAGCGATATCGAAGGTCCTACAACTAAAGCAGAGAAAAGATGATCAAAAACGTTAATGATAACCTAAGGATTATCCGCAAGGTCATCTTCAGCAATGCGGATGATGTAAAGCAAGAAAGTGCGAAAGGCTATGCGGAGAGTGAGTTGGACAAGCTTCATGACGACGCTGGACGTGCCTTCCTGAAATATGGAGAAGCTCAGAAACGAGCTAAAACCATACAAAAGCAGGTGGTTGCGGCTGAAAAAGAAGCACGCAAATCTAACACCGTGCGAAACAAGTCAGCTCTAAAGGCATCAAGATCTGCGCTACGAGCAGCGTTATCAGCTGTAAGAGCGACAGAATCTGTTTATACCGCCAAGTATAAAAAATACAGCGAACTGGTTCAGTTATAATTATTGGATTTATATCTTAGCCATCTACAAAAATATCTGAAATTAATTAATTCAAATATTTGGAGTATGACCTGTATCAGTTTCAGTCATTGCCAATATTGGACTTGACCTTTTACGAGAATTTTTTTTAATTATTTATTTAAGTTCGGTTTCGTTGTTAGGTTCGACTTCACCATCACTAAGTTCGGTTTTGGGCTGACGCTTGCGTGCTCGAATCTGGTCCCTATTCTTGTCGTCGTACCCCTTTTGATACGACAAACGAGCTTCACGTGTGCGCTGATAGTAGCGCTTCTGCGCCGCCTTGATCCGCTCTTTGTTAGCGAGGTATTGCTGAGGTGAGTACGCCATCTTTGTATATTACTAACTTTATATTTATCAGGATCAAAATTAATTGTGCGTGATTCCGATGACGAATTGATCACGAAGTAATGTCTTGGTAGGCCATGAAAGAGAAGCTGATGTCAATGAAGCGTTGAAACATTCATTCATTACACCTGTTCGGGATACGGAACAAGGATTGCAAACTGCTCGATGGTTTGAGGTGTCTTCTTGGTGAAAGTTTTGTAGTAGAGTGGTGGAAGCAAAAAGAAGAGTCGATTGCCATTCGGACCCAGTTTCGCCAAATCATCTGCCGCCCCGCCCTTGATGTCATGCGTTTTTCCCACAGTCATCTGGAATCCACCGAACTGCGGCATCCACGCATCAATAGCAGTATAATTCGATGTCCGAGGCACGTACAGCTGATTTGCAAGTTGACCGACTTCCACCCGCTCCGCTATTTGCCGAGGCTGCGATGATGCGATCGTGGAATGTCGATTGTTTCTTCGTCTTCATTATCTGGGGTGCTTCGTTTGCGTTTTATCGTGTCGCGTTTTCGCATTTCAGTACCAGACAACAGCTTTCGACACACGAAAGTTCCACCCTGCTCCAGCAGATCCATAGAATAAAGCTCAAAGATGTATCCGCACAGTGATTGTGCAAGCGGGTTTCCATCGGACGAACCGAGAAGGCTTTGCAACTTCGCGCGGTCCAATCGCCACTTTGTTCGAACAATCAACTGCATCGCCAAATCTGATGCATAGACAACTTTGTACTCTCGATAAGGTTCTTGGCTATGGATGTGAATCAAAATCTGAGCGATCTTGGTCTTCGAGTTGACCTCAGAGTAGATGGACACCAACATGCAACATAATGAGAAATAGAACAACTGTTGCATGCGGACATCAGCCAAGCTTGTGGGTCTGTTTCAATGTCTTGCAACACCAGGCGAGGCACACCACCCAAGCACTCAAATCGATTCTCCCACACAGCTGCTGCATGTGGATAATCATGGGAGCAATTGTCGCCAGTTCTTCTTTGTCCACAGAGGCATGTAGAAAACATCTGGAGTAGGAACAAGCTTCTTGAACTCACCGATGCAGTCTCGTCGCGGTGTGCTTGCGAGAAGAACGGAGCAGCACTCAATAGGCATTCCAGCAACATTTGTTGGGTCCACTGAGTCCACAAGACACCAACAAATCGGGCGACCAGAATTGCTGATTGCCTGAATATGGCAACTGCTTGCACTCATGAATCGTACTGCCATCGAAGTAGATGGGTGGTTGTCTTGTGATAAATAGCACGCGCTTCTTATCCTTGATCAATCTCCACATGACATAGTAGACGAACACCGACTTGCCAATCCCAGGCGTGCCCGTAATTACTGCATACTTCCGGCGGTTTGGATCCACCTTCGTCAGTGCTTGGGCAGCGATCGACTTGTACGAACAACGTACGTAGAGCTTTTGACGTTCAGTCAACGGTAACAGCGCCGGAAATTCGAGCCAATCACCAACTTGGTCAACCGTCGGGAATTGCGAGAAGAACGGATGAATGCAGTGATCGAAAACACCGTCTTGGGAGACAATTGGAGCAGAGGTCCATTGCTCCGGAACCACCACCAGCACGTGAATCTGGCGAGCTGATGGAGGATCCATTCCGTACAGCACGTCCTCCAGCGGATCCTCTGCCTGTAGCTCTTGTTCTTCCTGCGTTAGCGCTTCGATGAAAACAGTCTTCTCGCCCTTCTTCAGCTTCTTCACATCTTCAGTGAGGCTCGACAGCCACGCGCCGTCGCCCTTCTTCGCCAGGAAGAGCTGCAGCTTGCTTGCGGCGAAGTCATACTTCTGGTCCTCAGCGATCGCCTTCTTCAAGTCATCCACCGAGTCACTCTCGTCCAGTCGCACCGAGAACGCGCTTCCCGCCTCACCAACGATCGCGCAGAAGAGCTTGACCATCTTTCCTCGAGCCGGCGGATTCTGGAATGAGGAAGAAAGGAGGGAGAGAATTTCCATTCGTATTTAAGCGGAAATAATGGCGTGTCACATAGACTTCCAACCAATGGCGAGAGGCCACGTTGTCGCGTGGTTAGAATGGCAGCTGGCGGTGAGGTGTTTTTGGTGGTAAGGAAAAAAACTGCCGTTCTGCGCTCAACGGAGGTTAGCATGATTTTTCCCTCTGAATGAATACCTCCTTTTGCATGTAATCGCAATGGTGCTATGTGCGGTGCTTGGAGGTGTGGAGGAGACCTCCTTCGCACCTGGGGCTACTTAGCGGTGGTGTCGATGTTTTCACCAGCTGGAGCTCAGGAAGGTGTAGGATCGTGCTCGTCGGTAAATTAAGGTCAGAAAAAAAACTGGCGGTGTTATGTGCCAGTATATACTACTCTCGTGAAGGTGAACTACGAAGACAAGACGTCGTTGAAGGCAGCTCTAGTCGGGAGTGAAGTTGTGTAAGCTCCCAGTGTTCATTCGAGGCGTTTGGGTTCCGAGTAGATATTTGACTTTTTTCTTCATGATGCTAGAGTAAGCTCGATCAACTCGCAGCACCACGCCGCTCAATTCGTGATTGCCCGCGCTGCGAAGGCTGCTAGTATCCAACTCTTCGTCACTACCGAGGTAAAGCGTTGATTGCTCTATCTCTTTTATCACTTCAACCTTTATTCTAACCTCATCCTTTATTCTTGATAGTTCGGCTTCCGCGATGAGGATGGAGCCAACATCACGAAGCAGAAGGTCCGCGATCTACTGACGCAGCTTGAACTGCCTTTTGCCCTCTTCCACAGTGGACTGTGGACCGAGTACTTGCCATTGTGAGTTTTACTTCACCAGCGATCAGTGTTTAATAAATATTTACCCAACTGACGGGATTCGCTTGCTGATTCGTAGCTTGCTGGGGTACAACGTCGACGAAGGCGTCATGAACGTTGCCGGCGAGGGCGATGCCAAGTTGAGTATCTTGGCGCGCGCTGATTTCAGTCGCTTCGTGGTGCACGTGCTGGTGACAGCTCCGAAGAGCTCCCTCGAGTGGGCTCGGCTGTCTGTCGAGACTGGTCGAGTGTCCCCAAAGGAAATCGCTGCCTATTTAGAGAAGAAGTCGGGCAAGAAGCTTCAGCTCAAGGCGGTGGACTACGAGGAGACGAAGAAGGGCTATGATACGAACCCCGTGGCGTACATTCAGACGCGTATCGCGGACGGAAGCTGCGTGCCCGGAACGGAAGAAGAGGTGAAGACCACTATCGCCAAGTTCTTCCCTGACTGGAACCCTTCGCCCTGGGAGGAGATCATCGCGTAAAAGCTCGTGGTGATTGAGCATATAAGGCCCTAACACTGCAAACGTTTGTCCTGTGTATCGAAGAACTCAGAACCTTGACTCCTCTCATTGAACAAAACTTCGTTGGTCACACAACTCAGTTCCCCCAAACCTCCTCGCATTCTTCAACCACTCTCTCATTCTCACGCAACACGATGACCAAGTTCGCTGGTGATGTCGGGTGAGGAATCGTGCCTGCACAAAGCCAGTGACAGCCTGACGAGCTTGACTCAAGCGATAAATGCTTAATCTATGTGGTGCGAAGTAAATCCTCTTTTGCATCAGATTCCGCCTCCCTCTAATCGAGAGGTGGGCGGAATCTGCAAAATCTCGCCCACGATTTCAGCTACCCCTGAGGATCCCGGCAATCTATTATAGCTCATCGCAGGCGCAACGCAAAATTTGCCACCCTAGTACGGTATGTAGTTTTGTGTAGTTTCGATGTCATCAAGGCCTCGTGATACTATTGGGCTCATAATCGTTGGCCCAATTGTATTCGAATGCTCACTGAGTGATACTGGCGGTTGTCAGCGATGGGAGGTATATTACGTAGTACTTCGAAGTACATGTGATTGAAATGTGCTGCAAGTCGCCAGTAGTTTAAAGGTACTTCGGTGTTTGGGTGAGAGATTGGATGAGATGGACACGCTCGGTTGTGGATGCAATAAATCGAGCTTGCGGCTGTAACAATACGACCTCGGTGAGGCTATACATTCGGCTGCATGTAGTACGAACCATCGTGTAGTTTAAAAAAACTGATAGTATTCACGCTTAGTTCATGCCATCTAGAGTCTAAATGGATACTCCTGTCTCACTGATGTACTGGGAAGTCTTGGAAGCCTGCTGCAGCAACGACTCAATCGTCGAGTGCATGTCTGCGGCTGAATAGAGGTGTGATGAGAAGCGCGAGCTTTGGCTACAGGAACTGCTGGCACTCTGGCTGGACGTTGTGCTCTCGTTGTCACTGTCGTACTTCCACGTCGCTGACCCAGGACCACCCATGCCACCGAAGCCAAGACCACGTACCTTGGCGTACGAAAGACTCGTGAGTCGATCCATCGTCTCAGCTTGAGAGAGCGGCGGAGAGTCTACCACAGACTCACTGTCGATATCGTAAAGGTCGATGATCGAATCAGCTCTTCGAGTGCTGCCTCTAGAATCGCAAGAGGAACCGAACGAGAGATTCGCGCGGGCACGAGGCTTGAGGAAGGCGTGCGACTCCAGAGCAAGGGCTTCCAGACGGGCACTGATCTTCTGCAGTAAGTCAGCAATGTTGGACATCCAGTCGTTAGAGACGTGACTGCTTGCAGGCACATGGTCTCGCTTCCACAGATCCAGTGTAGCCACACAGTGGGCTACACCGCGAGCAAGCGAACCGCTCGTATCAGCACCCGAAGAGTAAATAGGGAAGCTCAAGAGCGACACAGCTCCCTGTTCAGTGTGGAGCGGATGGGCCCGGAAACGTGGATCATGCTCCATCTCGGCTACGAAGAAGGGAGAACAGTGATGCACCGCATAGGCGCTAACGCTTTCTTCTCGAGGAACCACATCATCGACTGTCACTGGGGTAGCCTCCAGCTCCAACAACTTGTCGTCAATGTCTAGTTCGGGTTTGTTGGAGGCCGTCACAAGGCAGTAGACCTCGTAGCTACCCACAATATTGATACTGCAGGCGTGCCACTGCGAGGCCACCTCCAACACTCGACGTGCCAGTTCCTCTAGCTCAGTATCGTGCCGCAGGAAAACCAGCGATCTCGCATCCACCTTAAGACCAGCCACTTCGACGTACGTTGCACGAGCCAACTCATCAGCAGTACGCTTGACGGGGGCCTTGGGGAAGATATTATACCAGCTGAAATCCAGCTCGTAGTCCGGCTCGGGTGTCTTGAGTTGTACGAATTGAATCTTGGAGGTCATGCACGAGCTTGCACGAGGCTTAGCCATGTGTTGTTGGTCGCTCTCCTCATCCTCTGATGTCGAGTACAATGAATGTGTCGGCGCTGAAGACGAGAGCGGCGTGATGAAGTTCAAAGGTTTGTGGGTCACACGCTTGGCAGGCTGATCTTCTAACAGTACGGTCTTGGCCCGTCGTGTACGCATGGACTTGGACACAGCAGACTCGCTGTCGTCCAGATCAATGTGACTCGATAACGTCGCGCGTCGGTTGTCAGATGTTGCAGTAACAAAGCTCGTGGCACTGGTACTTGACGTCGTACTGACGACAGACCCCTGCGAAAGCTGCGACTGGCGTGAACGCGCTCGTCGACGATCAGGTGTTCGCGAAGAAGAAGCCAACGCAGGATCCAAGCCCAAGTCGATTTGAACTCGACCAGAAGCTCGTGATGGGGTTCCTTGAGCAACAGGTACTGCGGGTTTACTAGCCTTGTGCTTGGACACTAACGACTCCAAGTTGGGGAACTGGAACACGTTCATCGTCGAGCCTTCGGGCGATGCATGTGTCTTACCTGAACCAGCCGAACTGACTGAGCTTTTGCCATCATCGCTAGCTGCTTCCACTGCCGCCTTGTGCATCGCAGCGACGTTAGCAGTCTCGCCGTAGAGACACTGGGAGCACACGCGTTTCTTGCGTCGAGAGAACGACAGAGCAGCGGCCAGTACTGATAGACACTGGTTGCACACGAGTTTATCGCATGCCTCGCACTGCTTTTTCCAGCAGAAGGGGCCAAACTTACGGTGGCAAACACCACAAGTACGTCCTCCAGCGAACATACTCCCACGCAGCATGTTCGGGTCACAGTCCTTCGGGTCGTGCTGCGGTTCTCTGGGCTGAGTCGCAGTCAGACTCGGTCGTGTCTTCTCCTGTCGGTAAGCGTCAATGAATGGCTGCAGTCTTGTCAGACACAGCGCGTCGTGGCGGAGTCTCTGCTTCTGTTGGGTTAAAACCTCCTTTGCCTTGTCGTCCTGGTTCGCTGCTTGTTGAGGGTCCAATGAGCTTGTGAGAACTACCTCTAGAGTCACTGACGCCTCTTTTTGCTCCTGCTCGTCACTTGACGGCATTTCCTGGATAATGTAGGTAATGCTAAAGTCGTTGGCCGCCAGCTTTTCCGGTCGGAAGTCGTGTCTCCTCTCGGAGAAGGATGGAGCGCTTACAGGTCGGTACAAGTGCAGTAGTGACGGCACAGAGCTCGTTGTTCTAGGAGTGGCTGAGTCGGAATCCTTCCTCTTACTCGTATCCGAGCGCTGCAGTTTTGTGGACAGCGTGTAACCCAGCAGCACATAGTTGTCCACAGACTCGAGTAGCACAGCGTTCTTAGTCTCTTGTCCCGGATGCTTGGCTGTATAAGGCTTGAGTCTCGCGTATTGCAACGCCACGTTCTCTCGTTCACTGGTCGAGTGCTCGAGCGTCGGGTAGCGGTCGATGTTGGAACTCTACTTGATTGAGAGAATTCAAGAGTGAGTTGATTTAGTTATATAGTCTATGCAGTACCGTAAATCTGGCGACATCAATGGCCGTATCCACGCTGGCTACTTCAACAGGCGATATGCCCACCAGACACGTACGTGGACGGTAGCAGTCGTGCCAGTAGCGAAGGTGTGTCATCTCTGCCGAGTAGCGCTGTCTGTCCAGTTAGAACTGCCTCAACTTCGTCCAATGACGCCTGCAATGGCTTCACAGCGCGTAGACTGTAGGAGCGGTTGGTAGAGCGTCGTGCACTCTCGTAGAGCTTGGCAGCTTCGTCGGGTAGTGTACCGATGCGCTTCCAACGCATGGGCTGGAAGATCTCCTTGGCCCGTGCGCGCCCGCATAGCCGCGCTTGCTGCTCGTCGTCCACCGCCGCGAAGGACATCGCTGCAACAGGCAGAGAGGACAAGTGAAGCGTGGCGAAAAGGAGGCAAGTTGAGGAGCTACACTACCGTGGGGATCCTACCCAATGAATGCTACGGAAAGGGCAGCAAGTCGGAGAATGAAGTCAGAGCTGTCATCCTCTTTGATAGATGATACTTTAATATTTGATATACTGCCTTGATAATATTTACGTATAGCAAGCTAGAGCTTTTTCAGAAAGGTTTAAGCTTTCGATAACTGTGATACTAAATAAGATAAAGTACAAAGACATGTCTAATTGTAAGTTAAATATTAAATGTCACAGTTTTCTCGATGCGACAGCATTTGGCTCGCCTCTGCCAACTAGCGGTGTACCCCCTGCCCACTCCAACTCATTTTACTCCAACTTTGGAGTTGGAGTATTGCGCTACTCGCACCAACTCGTCTACTTTTGTTCAATACTCAAACGCTATCTATTTTCCCTCCAAGTCTACTGGATTTTCTGGGGACTCTGTCCTAGAGTTTTGGAGTCATTCAATACAATAGTCAAGATAATATATTTGACCCGACAAAATACGGCGGACAAGGCGAGGAATGCCCTCATGCATCACTTCCTTCGCGCGTACACTGATCTACGGTTTCTGTAAATCGCTATGACAACCTCCGAGAGGCCCTCTACTCGTGCAACACCTCCCGATGCTGGTCGCCGTCTTTTCCCGGTCAAGAACAAAAAGAAGAAGAACCAGCGATCTACCCGGCCACAAGTTGGGCTACGATTCATGCTCTCTCCAACTCCTAGAACTCCTTCGCGGCGCCATACACAATCACCCCAAGATGAACCCTCCAGCGCTTCCAGTCAGGCAATCCACCCCATGGAGGCAGTTGTGGAGATTGACGAGGACGACAATGCTGAGCCCCCACCCAAAAAGATCCCTGTACCAGCCAAACTCAACGACATTTCAGGGGCCCACAACCCTCATTGGTATCAGTTTATACAGCTGTTCCCAAAACCTGAGTATGAAAGTCAAGCGAGACACGGAAATGAGCATGCTGGTGGAGCGTTCTGCCACAGATGCAGCGCTGAGGTCTTCTTTAAAAAGGGAAGGATTCATGTGAAGAGACATCTCGAACGGTATCATCGAAGATATTTACTGGATTTCGAGAAACGGAAAAAGCTGCGAAAGTAGCTAAAATGACGCTCGCTGCAAGTTACTTGACATTGGCCCCAGGTGCTACGAAGAAAGTTGTTCCTGTTACTCAGGAAGAGCAAAGACGTGCCAACCAGTATCTAGCTTTATGGATCGCAACGAGTATTCGCCCACTTTCGATTGTGGAGGACGACGGACTCGCCTTTTATGTTCGCTTCATCACTGAAAAATTAGGTGGAATCTCACTTAAAATACCTGGCCGCACCCAAGTTCGCTTAGACATCGTGGTCTTGGCTATAGAGCTCCGTTCGCAACTGAAAGATATGATCCGAGATGGTTGTCATACTACGCAGTGACTACTGATATTTGGACTAGTCGGACAACGGAGAGTTACGTGGCACTGACACAGCATTACCTCAATCTAGACTTCCGACCATGCAACTGGACTCTCGAGGTCATGTTTTTTTCCAGGCATCCACAGCGGTGTCGCTATTGCAGAGGGGTTGACAAAACGGTTCAGTCAATGGTCTAAATCCAGTCTTCTGCTTACGACTGGTTCGAGATGGAGCTTCGAATGGCGTCTTGGCTGGTAAGATTATGGGTGTCCCTCACATGTCTTGCATAGCCCATTCATTGCACCTCGTTGTTGCTGGAGCCCTTATCAAGCGCAGACAGAAACCACGTCGAGAAGCAAACACCGAAGTGACCTCAGCGTCGCTGCCTGAATCGCGGAATCCACTACTGTCAAGTGCATCCGCAGTTTTCCCGGAAGTTCTGGAGCTTTCAACTGTTTTCGAGGCTCAGAATGTTTCTGTAGAGGCACCCGGCGAGACAGCCTCTGTAGGAGTGGTAAATGTGGCTTGTGAGACCGCGCCGGCAGACAATGGCACCAATACCGAAGCAGAGCCATGGGAGCAGGACCGAGCCGTGCAGGAGCTTGCGGATTTCTTGCGTGAATGGCAAGTAATGGAGCAGTTGTACGCTCTCGATGAAGTCCGAGATCTGGTGCAACGATTTCGAGATCTTGCGACTTTTTTTCATACCTCGCAGAAAGCAACAAATCGACAACACAACATCCAGGAACGTCTCATAACCGCAGATCGCACTGGCGAAACCGAGCTGCATCCGCGTAAAAGACAACCATTAAAAGTATTGATGGACTGTCCTACTCGGTGGGACAGTGCACGGGATCTGTTGGCGCGAATGGTGGACCTCAAGCAGCCTTTGAAAGGCTTCCATCGCTACCTAAAGTCTACCTGGGGTAAGAAGGAGTTTAAACCTACACCAAGTCTCTTTCAACGAGTCAAAAGGATTGGTTTACCGTCAAGTGCATGATTGCAGTGCTGGATCCGATCGCGGCGACATCTGAGCTTCTTGGTGGACGATAACTTCCGAGTTTCCCGAATGGGGGTCAGAAGAAGCGTCGACTTCTCTTCCGAACAATGGTGACAGCTAGAAGAAGTAGTAACTTTTAATCGTGCTTGAGATAATTGTCGGAAGTAATCGCTAGTCGGATAGTTTGCGGCATTCAACTCGATATGTAGTCTCGCAATAAGCACGTCGAAGTAGGGCTGTAATCACCAGCACTGTAAAAGTCAAAATCCAAGATTTAGCACAACTTCAATCGCAACAAAGAGTCTTGTATTCAAGGCGCGAGATTCCTTAGGCCGTATAGCTCGCTCGAAAGACTATGTCAATTCTATTGCTGCCAACATTAAAAGCACCAAAGCATTTCAGAGGAAAGCGAGCGCCAGTATTAAGAAGGCAAGACGAGCTTCTACGAACTGCACCCACAGCAACATCCGGTGAATATCCGCAGCAATATCCACAGCTACTGCACTTGCAGCAGCAACGCCAACATATTCCTTGATCAGAGCAAGAAGCACCTTCTCCATTAAAAATCCACACGTTGATCAAACAATTTTTTCTGACTTGGTCAATAAATTAGTTGGGGTTTTAGGTCAGTATTTACTAAAAAAAAATAGTCACAATACGTAACTTTTTGAAATCGAGGTAGGCATTTGGCAAGGAAAATTTTTTATTTACAAGTACTGCATTTGAGAAATATATCGAAAATAGTGATGTTGAGAATAGTTTTCATCGACAGCAACAACAAATGTGTCGTCTGGGATCTTATAAGTTACTGGCAACCAAACTCACAGCAGCAACTTCTTCGATGAGCCGGATATCTTCTTCGTTTAAGACATTGTTTTGCACCCCAGCTGGCTGGTGTTGCAGTCGACGTTTAAACTCGAGGTGGCGTTGGTTGAAGTTGGCCTTGTCACGGTGGAACTGACAAAATTTGTGAAGCTGGTCATTCGCCTTTAGAGCCCGAGGATTTTCACAGCGTTTGCTGGGATATAAGCAAATGAAGTCTTCTCCATCGTCTGGTAAATTATCTTTCGCGGTGCTCTGGTCATGTTGCATGGTTTTCAGGTTGGATCTACTGGGGCAAGCTCCAAATTAAAACTGATAGCGCAGCTTTAACGCAATCTACTGCTAACGCTGTATAGCGCATGGGTAGCGAAAACGCTGATGGTCGGACGCGACAGAGGGGAAGGCGGTGGATGTTTTCTTTACAACCAGATTGGAGACAAAGAACCACGCTTTTAAGCGCGGTTTTTTTGTAAAATAAAACTACTGTGGGGTGAGATTAGTAATGCCGTCATAACATCTTGCGCCAGCTAAGAAGGACAGAAATACTACTGGACACAGCGATTTTATTTTTGCGATTTAGCGATCAATAGGTCAAGTAATGGAGCAATATCGAGCCCTTTACGGCACGTCAAATGCAACATAAACGAGGTGAAAGCACTTTAGCTTCCTTAAGAATAATAATTCAGGACATGGCAAGTAAACCCTTTCACAGTACCCAAGTTTTCTAACTTTTTTCCAGATCTAAACTATTATTTTCTGTGTTGCTAGGTTTCCTAGGTCGTACTTCGAGTGCTGCGTAGGCCTGTGTTCGCCGATCGACCCAAGGGCTAAGGAAACTTGCCATGTTGAAGTACTCCATTTGGCTGTACAACTTGATTTCGGTGGCTTGGCAGGCGTCGTTTCTATTGAGAGCAACTACGTCGTGGTGACCGGGGCGAGTGATGTTGTTTGAGTGAATGCGCGTGCTTTCAACGCACCAGTTTTAGCTGGACAAACTGTATGAAGCGATGACCAGTTCTGTTCGATGTGTCGTCTAGAAGATTAACTTCAGCTTCGACGGAGTTTCAGATTGCCAATGGTCGACAGAATACCGATTTGATGACGCTTACCACGTTCATACCACAAGGTGCAGATCGATTGATTTTTTAAATCAAGTATCTGCACCTTGTGGTATGAACGTGGTAAGCGTCATCAAATCGGAAAGCTTAGCTTAAAGAAAATCGATCGCCGTTCGTATTTCAGGGGGCTGCTTGTCTTTACTTTCTATCATGGTGATAAAAGCACATTATGTGATATTGTAGGCATTTGCGCGGGCTCATCTTCGTATTCGCGCAGATATGTACTGTAAAACAAACGACTAGACGAATTTGTTGATGACGGTCATCATTGTATTTTCATTTGCAAACGAGATACAGTCAAACATAGAGCTCACTGCAACAAGCACCGCCAGGTTTCTTTGTTACCTCGCTGTAAATGGAGAAAAAAAAACTTACTTTCCCCCCGACCACGGCTTCAGCAATTCAGAAGAAAATCATACTACCCGCAGCGATGTAGCCAACAGCAAAAAAAAAAACGCAAGATCCAACACGTAGACCATACAGCTGGTGACTAAAAAAAAAGTAAAACCTTATAGGAGTCAAGAGGCACACAACGGAATTCATCTCCGACCCCGGAAAAATCATGTATAGCGAGTTTAAAGTTTAAAGTTTAAACTACGAAGCGCGGTGTCATTATAGTGGGTGTCAGTCTTGATTGTCAAGCTTCAATGAGACGAACATCTGCGTCGAGCTCGTCATTTGCTCGAGCGTTTGGCTGTGGCACTGCTAGCTTAGGCAGGATAAGAGGATCTTTCGTCTGGATTGGGGGGCGTTTGTGCTGGCGTATCAGACTGACCCTGTTCCTGTTGGAGCCTTCGGTTGTATTGCAGTTGACGTTGACTGTAGTTTGCCTTGTTGCGATGCTATTGACAAAACTAGTGCAGTTGGCCGTTCGACTTGATAGCGCGAGGGTTTTCGCACCGCTTGCTGGGGTACAGACGCAGGGAACTGTTTATGGCAGGATTCACTGTATGGGCGCTTTCATCTTGCTGCATGGTCTCCTAGTAGATGATGAACGGCTGGAGGTGCTTTGTTAAGTTCTAAATGAAAAGTGACACCCGCACTCTAAGAAGAATGGACTTGTAGTGGAAGGTCTCAGCTCTGTTTCACGTGCTTCTGAGGGTGGTTGATAGTGTTGCGTCTTAGCCACATGTAACAAGTTTGTGTACTGACAACACGCGGTAAAAGCATGGCGGTTCCATGTTGTCCACATTACCGCCTTCACTCCTATTCTGAGCAAGCCAATCTACCACATCCCAGAATCGATTCTTATCTGCTTCATCCATTGCACTGGTGGTGCAGCCCTCATTTCTGTTAGTATGTAGCCACTCGACCACATCCACGTGGCCATTTTGGGCCGCGCCGTCCATAGCAGCCACAGTACACCATTCGTTTCTGTTGTTATGAAGCCATTTTATGACGCTCAGTGCCAATCGATCCGAAGGCTGCACAGTGATTGCCATGGATGAAGCAGCTGAATGTGTTCCTGTCTTCGATATATTGCAGCAAAGTCCATGTGCATGCGGGGTGGGGTGGGAGAGGGGGGCTTTGAATGAACGCTCACGCAAATCGGCTTAACAGCTCAGGTTGAATATTGGTCAAGCACGTCGTCATCTTGCCGGCAGCCAATGCGCCGCGTATTCACGACTGGCTGGTCGACCGGTACGCCGTCACGAACGCCGAAGCGTTCATCGTGCGGCTGCCCGGCAATGACGATACGATGTTCATCGCCAAACCCGAGCAACTGGAAGCCGTGCTCAAGATGCAGCTCGATGTTTTCGAGTACATCCACGACATGTTCTGCGATATACTGGGCGACGGCATCGTGGGGAAAACTTTTTTTATGACGTGAAAGGCTACTTTCTAAGTTAAGGGGGTCGATTATATTTCGAAGGCATAATTGTATTATGTGCAGCTACTTTCTATGAGCTGGAATTAAATACAGTCATGGGTGAAACCTAGCGCGCTCTATTATCCTTTAGAAAATAGCGACAGCGGGTGCGCCCTATTCAATACCATATCAATAATAAATTTATACTTTATGCGTTAGCAAACATCACACTGTACGGACTCAGGTCTTCGCGTCTAATAGCTCAACTCACTTTGCAATTTACTAGCGTGCGCCCATTCAAGCGTCTCAGAGCCTCTGTTGACCAAGCGGTCAACGTCATCGACCGGATTCGACTTCAACTGAACGAAACTGAACAGCTTCTAAATATACAAACCGAAAGGGCTCAACGGCTGTATACTGCAGAATTACGGCGCCACGGACACCGCCTTCCTCCGTCTTCGGAAGACGACATGTTTCAGTCTGACTCCAACTCCGATGGAGATTCAGATTTGGTCCACCAATCCCAAACTTTGTAGAGCGGTATGACAACATTTTTAGCGAATCAGATGAGATCGTTGACAGTTTCGATCAATCCGAGACCAGCAAAGAGAGTTTGGACGAATCCGACGACCCATCTGATAGCGATTCGTCGAGCGAAGATGACGAGCCTTTCAACAATCTATCCAGACAGCTGTTTTCCAACATTCCGGACGGACCTTATATACTTTGAAAACCACAGCTGATGGTAAGCTAAGTGGTACGATTGTTAGCAAACATGATAAATCAGTGTACAAAGTTGATAGTAGTTGGGATATTGTAAACTCAAATACCTCTTACAATCTATACCTGTAACGATTTCTGAATAGTCCACCCCGTGTCGGCGACAGGCCCATCTTCGAGCAACATGCATGTGTAAGTAATTTATTGGTTATGTATTTAATGTGTGTTTTGTTGGATAAATTCGCTTACTCCTTTTATCCTCTTGGGTTATTTGTGATATCGTTAAGTCAACCCAAGGGGTTTTCGCGAAATTGTTCCCTCGTTTATCGCTACTTGGACAGACATCAAGCGCGTGGCAAAATTGGTGGTACCTACTGCAAGGGGATGGGGAGAATTGTGTCTAGGCGCTCGCATCGAGCAGAAAGGGATCACATTACGCCCTTTGAGAGCCGTTCTACCAGTTCCGACTAAACTAGAGTCAAATCGGCAGACACGCCAGTCGATAGAGCTATGTAGGACGACTGTTCAGAGGTGCTATTATCAATTCCATACTAATTTGATGACTGTGAGGATCGGTCAATGTGCCGCCAAATCGATGGTTCGACGCGATTGGCCCAAAATGACTTCGGTGCAAGGTCGAGTGCGAAATCTGCTGTGAAGAGCTACGCTGGGGCGTCCGCGTAGGGAACCGGGCTTCGTATGTATCAGGTTCGTGAACACAAGAGCTGTCAGAACGTTATCTCCTAACTAGTTGCCCGTATTACGAGTTATGTTGGCACCAACACTCTTGCTGTGATGTAGTGCGCGTTCTACATCCTCGGCTATTCACGGAAGGAGCTCGCCCACGTGTACCACAAGTCCAATACCACGATCGGCAACTGGATTCGCGTCTGTGAGGCTACTGGGAGCTTTGAACGAGCGTGAAAAGCGCGTCTAACAAGATGTTCTCTTCCGATCACAGAGCGGGGTTGTGTGATTTCTATGAAAGCATCCACTGGTGTGATGTAGGGATTTCTACATTGCCCACCACCGGATTTGGCGCTAGCCGGACGAAGGCTTGAGAGCAGTGGGTCATCGTACGAGCTCGGCGGTTGGGTCGGATACCATTATCCGGATAGCCGCTGAGTTGAACGGTCACCTGAGCTCGGCGGAAAGGTCAGATGAGATCCGGGACGACTTGATTTCACTTGATATTTGTATGGGACGCATAGGAGAGAATAGGAGGAGCCCAATGAGGCCCCCGGAAGGTAACAGATAACAGAGCAGATTTTTCTAGTCCAAGACACGTGTACTCTCATCCGGTAAATCCCTGCACAGAACCGGATTATGTCTGCTGCGAGTACCCGAGAGGCATAGCTTGTAGGGTACTCGACTGGCAGCGCCGAGAGATTAGCTCGGTCTGGGAAAGACAAGAGTCTCGCTATGTGCTAAGAGAATGCCCTGCCGGGCTCGGCGGGCCAAACCACAGCACAGCGGGTGCCGTAACACTCCTAGCTGAGTTGCCTCCGCACTCGGTAACCTGTAAAAATGCTCGCGCGCCGTCGTCCATCCATTGGTGGTGGGCACAGGGTTTGTGTACGACTCAACCGAGTCGGACTCGGCTGAGCCTCAGGGAGTCTGACTTGGTTAGTCGAATTCCGGGCAAGTGCGAGATCGCACGCCTGTCCCGGCCGGGCCGAACCGCGTGAGGACCACCCTCCGCGCAGGCCGTACAAACACCGACCTAACTCATGGATTGTTGTGGTTTGTATGTGGAATCCTTCTCTGACGGTATTTGTGCGTTCTGCTACACCCCACTGACCAATCTAGTTGAAGCGCAAGAGGCGTTCTCGCACGCTCATCATATTACGATCTCAATGTCTTCGGTTTGACGCTTTGTCCACGACTACAAACTGACATGGAAGGCCTTGAAAGACGAGTATGTACATCATAGAGCGTGATATATTTTGCTTCGTAGATGAGCAAGCTCACACCGACTGGGGACATCATAATCTAGTTTTTCTGGACGAGGTCTTTTTCGATAATTGCGAGATGATCCGGAAACGCGGGTACTCACGCACAGGACAGAAACTTGCGATTAGAGCTGACTTACAGCGCAAACTGAGACTGTCTATTTTGTCATTTATCCGTGTACGCGGGTTGATTGATTACTTTGACACTCAAGGGACATTCGACAGGATTAATTTTATAAAGTGCTACCGATACTTCGCTTACCCAGAGAGCGGGAGCGTTGGCCGATATCCTGGTTCTCGTTCCGTGTGGATCCGGGTTGGTGCCTCCATACGTCGACACCCTGAGATCATTCCCTTTCTCAGAAGCATAGGCATTGTGCCTGTATTCCTTGCAGCGTACTACCCATTCTTCAATCCCATTAAGTACATGTTCGGGTAGTGAAGAAGGGATTTCTGCGTCATTACAATGAATCTAGCGGGCAAGACCTCCTACCGTTTGCGGTTCAGACCTTTCACCGTCTCGTAGGGTTCAACATGTCGAGGGTGCTCGAACATTGCGACCGGAAGATCCAACGTGTCTTTGACCATAATGATATCATGCCAACGGAGAAGCGGCAAGTACCAGATATCCGAAGGAACGAGCAAGAACTGGGCAGCGAAGAAAACGATTTAGGATTGAGAGAGAGATGAACGCAACGACTACGAGAACAACTTGGCCAACTAGCTACTCCACATGGCCGAAGTCATCTAAGTTCTCCATTTGTGGAATCGGACCAATGGCGTCCGCGATAGGCACCAGATCGAAGTCATCAATAAACTTCAATGACATTCTTCTTTGACGTCAAGTTTTCTCTGTGAGCAGTCATGCGTTGACCAAAAGCGCTCCAGTCTTGCCGCAACACATCATTGTCAATAAGTGCCCCGTTCACACAATCTAGCGCTATTCTGGCGGATCGTGCGAGGATTGACAGTCTGAGCTCCCCTTGTGAAGATAGATCTCGCAATAGTTGGACAAAAATTGAGGCTCTGCAATTGTCTCTCTTCATGTGGAACGGTTGAGATTCCTGGCGACATGGTTTGCCCACAGCCGCCACGTCACCGTTGTGGCCTGGAAACCAGATCCACAGTGCGCTTCTAGCTCGGCTGCAACTTCGCCGAGGGAAACATCAGCCGTAGCACCAGCCCGATCGGTTTGTTGAGGACAAATGCAGGTCGCCTCAAATGTATCCAGGACCTACGCCTTGGAAATAACGGTACCATACTAAAAAGTCAATAGCTTGACAGTTTTCCCTCTTCATGAAGAAAGCCATTGGTTCCAGGCGGTCTCCGCTGTAGTGGTGTCGACGAGATACTTGTATAGTTTGAGCTGCATCATCTTGATCTCTGCAGGCGTTTCAACGACCAAATACCATCGTGTTTCACCGCTCGCCTTTAGCGAAATGTGAACTATAAATTGTTTCCACTGCGTTTGAGTAATCAGCCATTTACTGCACCTGCTCCTGTTATACTTAATCTCATAAATTATGAAAATAATATTTTCGAATTGTGGGTCAAAGTTCAAAATATTATTTTTGAATCCCGAAATGCTGAAGCTGTATGTTACGCAAATACCAGTAGCAGTGTTCGAATCTCGCGACAATGCTCAAGCGGCAACGTCTCGACCCAAGGCCTTCTCCTGCTTCGTTACCGTTTCTCAACGACACCGCGCTTCCCCACGCCCAAGCTCTAGTCTGCATCCGTGTCGTCTGGCGCAATGACTCCGAAGCTCTCCGTTTGCCGCACGTAGTGGCCTCCCTCCACGCATTTCTCGACTGGTCTCGTGAAGTCTCGCCCCCTCGCGTTTGCAGGGCCAATTTCATTTATCTCCTCCGTCGGAAACACTGGATACTCGCCAACGAGCCTGCCAACAGCAGTATTCTGCATCCGAAGTTCCGCCAATATCAGTTTTCAGAACCGGTGGCCAATTCTATCAATGTGGGGAATATGGAAATGGTGCAGCTACTGTCGACGCACTTTACAGAATGCTATCTGCCAAGAGAAGCATTCGTATATGCTGCAGAACTCGATCGAGTGGAAATCGCGCACTGGTTAGTCGATAACCATGACGATACGAGCTGGGATGCTGACGTTGTTGGGATTGCAATTGCCGAAAATCATTTTGATCTGGCCAAGTGGATATGTGAACGGATAGAAACTCCCACTGCGCTACGCTCGGCGCGTGGTCTGCATTCGCCGCGGCTAATGGGAATTTTAAAATGCTCCAGTGGGTCGGCAAATGTGTATCTTTAGGCGACGTTAAATGGTACGATGAATGAAGGGCATTTGGATCTGGTCATGTGGATTGAGCAGCAGCCCGATATCATGTCGGACGACTTTCGTTTTTACCTAGACAGCGCGTGTGCCAATGGGCATGTTGAGGTTCTTGAATGGGTTATTCAACATTACCCGACAAAGTGCTTCGTCCAGCACGCTGATACTCAAGCTGCCTCTGCTGGACGCTTGGCTATCGTTGCGACTTCTTTATGAGAACAAAGTTGAAGGTTGCAGTAGGAGAGCGATGGCATGTGCAGCGAGTCGAGGACATTTCGACATAGTAAATGGTTGCGTAATTGCAAGCACCTTCCAGAGTACGTAGACAGCAGCACTGAGACGATTACTGGAGCGGCCAGAAACGGATTCTTGGACATCGTGAAGTGGCTGCACGAGAACACATCTGAAGGATGCAGCACTTACGCAATGGATGGGGCTGCTGAGAATAATCATCTCGACGTCGTACAATGGTTGCACCACAATCGCTCTGAAGGCTGCAGCATTGTTGCGATGGATGTTGCGACTACTAAAGGATTCTTGGGAATTGTGCAGTGGTTAAGCACTAACAGAACGGAAGGCTGCACGACGCGAGCGATGGATCTAGCAGCTGGAGCCGGTCGTCTTGAATTGTAAAGTGGCTGCACTCCAATAAGGAGGAAGGATGCACGACACACGCTATGGACTTTGCTGCAATATATCGAAGACAGGAAGTCGTAAATGGCTCAGTGCCAATCGATCCGAAGGCTGCACAGTGATTGCCATCGATGAAGCAGCTGAATGTGGACAACTCGACGTCGTAAACTGGCTTCATAACAACAGAAACGAAGGGTGTACCGTGGCTGCTATGGACGGCGTGGCACAAAATGGCCACCTGGATGTGGTCGAGTGGCTAACACTAACAGAAGTGAAGGCTGGACCACCAGTGCAATGGATGAAGCAGATAAGAATCGATTCTGGGATGTGGTGGATTGGCTTGCTCGGAATAGGAGTGAAGGCGGTACTGCCGCCACCATGGCTGCCTGTGCGTCTCAAGGTGACATCGAAAGAGTTTAATGGTGCCATTACATTGGACCCACTCCATGTGGCGTTACGGCAATCCAGGGTGCTGTGCATGGCCATTACAAAATCGCGTGGTTTCTCCGTCAGGCCGGCAATGGAACCAGTGTGATCTTTTTCAAACCTTGAATGAATGCTCTGATTCGAAGCGCCAATGGGAGTTCGCTGAGTGGATGTACTCAAATTACCGTGATGAGTTCGAAAAAGTGGCGGGAGATATTTTTGCCGATTGATGTGAAAGTTATTTACAATGCAGCAAACTGGGTTAGCATACATGTAAATCAAAGTTTTTAGGAGAATTAAAAAAATAACGATAGCTGTTTGAATTAACTACTGTACAAAAAAAGAAATAAAACCTCTACAATCCGATACATGTAACATTGAAGTGTTGTCATCGCTACGTGGTCCACAACAATAACTCTTCATTTAACGCCTGCCTACCTTTCCTTAGCTCACAGCCATGTCGGTGCAAGGTCGTCGAGGCAACGTGCGTGCTCTTCGTCTGCCCCACTCCATCCGCATGTTCTCTCTAACCTTGCTACCACATACCACAGGCTCGTCTTCCCCCGGAAGTGAATCGTGTGCTGTACGTGCGCAACCTGCCGTTCAAAATCTCCTCCGAAGAGTTATACGACATTTTCGGCAAGTACGGAGCCATCAGGCAGATCCGCTTGGGCGTCAACAACGACACTCGAGGCACGGCCTTCGTGGTCTACGAGGACATTTACGACGCCAAGAATGCGGTGGACCATTTATCGGGCTTCAACGTCTGCGGCCGCTACCTCATTGTGCTGTACTACCAGGCCAATAAGATGCAACAGCGCAAGGGCGCAGTGGACATCAACAAGCAGAAACAAGAGCTGCAGGACCTCAAGGACAAATACGGTGTCGAATGAAGTGATCCACAAAATGAGCCAAAGAGTCCGCTAATTTTCTATGCATCATCTTTGATTTCTCGAATTTTTGAGATGGTCTTTCCCCAAAATTCTACTCCAGTAGAATTGCAAAAGTGGTAAGCTTTGTTTAGCATAGAAAGACATGCTTCGTTACACGAAGATCCGCTCGACGTTTTCTATTTCCTCGGACCGAGGAGAGGCCAGGTACGTAGACACAGCTTGTGTATGCAGCATACTGGAGCAGAATCGAACGGTGTCTGCAGACCACAGGCTCGAATTATCGTTGTCTACGACGGACACACTTTGTTCATTGAACTCAAATCGATTGACGCAGGGCTCTAACGATTTCAGAATCTCCCGTACGTGTTTGTGGAATACTCGACGGATAGCAGCAGTAGGGAATGCACCTAAGGTACACTTTCCGGCATCAAAGTTGTCCACACTGTCTCGACCAGCCAAATGTGGTTTGCAGAGACGGAAGAGCTCCTCTCTCATCATGGAGTGGCGCACAGGAGGTAGAAAGACATCGCCCCCGCCTGTGAGTGAGTCACGATCCAAATTGACCACGACCAGATCATTTGACGGTCTTGGCATCTCGCTGCGACGAACGTACGAGTCGTGGAGTCCGAAGATGAAAGGTGTGGGGCAATGTAGACAGTCTTTGAGAGATAATGGCAACACAGGGACGTACACGTGACTCCACACGAGCGGATGAAGCAGCGCTCTCATCGCTTCACTTACGCAGAATAATATCGTGTAGCTCGAGGCCACCAGAACGATCTTTTTCTCCAGCAGAACGAAGGCAAAAAGTCGAAGAACATTCGTCAACGATAGACTATCGAATAGATCGTCAAGTTTGAAATCAAGCACCGGAAGTTGATCGCACGGTGGAACGAGACATTGAGTTCTCATAGCAATTGAAGCTTTTATCACTTGAACTTCATGGTCTGTAGCTTCGGTGTTGCAACGTATGTCCTTGCACATAGCGCTGAGAAAATGGCGCATGGAATCCACGAGTGGAAACTTGGAGATGATACAAAAACCAGTAGACACTTTTTTAGCCCCCAGCGCGTTGTTCTGCTCTAGAGGTAACCACATGACTGCCCCGTAGACTGCGTTAGTGCCGCTTCCAGTGATAAAGTTGAATGCCAGTGGCATGGAAGCTGCAGATTGGACATTCGCGGATGGATTTAAGAACGGTTCGATCATGCGTAGAAGAGCAGATTGCTGTGCCATTGCGTCGCTTGTATACGGTGACATATCCGTGAATTTGATGGAGCTATCGGGTTGTGCCGTGATAATAAATGCCTGGCACTCAGCTCGTGAAAATAGAGTTTGTGGATCTTCATGTTGCTCTTCTTTAAGCAGTTCCAGACAACGAGGATACACAGCACTGTTAGGTTGCTGGTAGAATGGGATGCGAGCAGCACGTAGCAGGGTTGCAATGCTCGCAGGATCAGATTTGTGAGTAATAAAGTTGCGATAGAGCGAGCTGACAGCAAAATTAACGTAAGTTCTGGTACCAAGCACGCGAAACTCTCGCTCCACTTCTCGAGCCAACTGGAGCAGTGTTGAGATAACCTTCTCGACATGGGCATTGACTTTGTTTGGCATCTTTTGGTCATTCAAGGTATGTATCGCGACGGCGAGTTGAGTCTTAGCGTGACTTGCAGCAGGTGATGCCACAGGAACACCACTGGTTGCAAGTGCGGTTGCTCCATTATTCACGAGATAGCGGGAGTGCAGTCGCTTTAAGCGTGTCACCAGCTTCTTGAAATCGATCTCTTTATCTGAGGTAGATTCGTCAACCCTTGCTAGTTGTTGATAGAGTGGTGTTATCCGGAAGGTTGTCTCGATCAAAAAGCTCAAGCGTTGGTGGTGTTGATGGTCCCGGCCAACAGCAGAGCTGTACAGATGAGCCCATAGCACTGAGCAACTCCATTCATCGGATAACACCTCATCCAGTGAAAAGCGTGTTTCTGGTTGTGGAGGATTGAGGGACGCCGCAGACTGGGCTTTTAAGAAGGTTGACCCGTCCGTCCCAGTGATGACATTCATCTTGGCTGGCAAGTCCGTCGTAGCAGCTCGTTGGCGACCGATTTCTGGAGTAGAGGGGGCGTTGAAACGACTTGTTTGCTGTCCGTGAAGGGAGGCTTCACAAGAAGAGGTTGAGGGCTTGGCGATTACAACTGTTGGTTGGAGGTTTACTCCATGAACTTGCGGAGAAGATGGAGGAGACGCTGTCACTGCAGCCACTTTGTCGAAAAAGTTATCAAGCAGCGAGTTCGATCGCAAATTTGGCATTGAGCGTCGCCGCCCAGCTTTCGATATTTTTGGCTCGATCGGCGAACGCGGACTCGGTGGGGTGCACAAGTCACCCGGTTGGCAGACACCAGGAGTAGTGAGGGGGCTGGAGCCAGGGGAAGCCATCACGCCGGGATCCTCCATTTCGCCATGCAGCCAACTCACGAGTCCTCCTTTCTGCTGGAAAGCAGAGAGCGCGCGTTTTTGCTGCTGTGCCACTTGATGCGTCTTGCCTTTCAACGAGGCAGCCGCAGCACTCAGCACTGACAGGGTACTGCTCGAGGGCTTCGTTGCCATCGAGTTTGAAGGTGAGATAGGGTGCCAACTTCCCCTAGGCGAATGTGGCTCAGTTGACATTGGAATGGAAATTTCAGGAGATAGCACAGGGACGACGGAGGCAACACCATCTTGCTGGCTTTCCGCTCGATGCCGCTGTTGCAGTTCCAGCTCAAGATTCGACACAGAGAGCGACGGAGGTTCGAGCGCATCGACGACGCTTCCCAAGTTTGCAGGCAGCGGTTGAACCGAAGCTTCCGGGAAGGACTGAAGCAAGGTGGATGCGCCCCGTGTTTTTCCCGCAGAGGGTACGTCAGCACACGTAGGGTCTGCCATTACCAGGCTGAGGAAGCGCCTTATTTGTGAGTGCAGCGGTTGCGCTAACCCGTTGGTAACAAAGCCGACCGTTATTGCTCGTGACCTATTTCAAGATACCATTTTCTCCAATTGAATGGTAAAGTAGACGATCTTCTACGAATATTTGGAGTTCTCATTTTTTTTGGACTCGAAGATTTCCTCAAATTTGTCATGGGTATCTTTTGCATGAAACAATTTATACCTACAACATCGGATATCTGGCAACTTGAACGTATTCGTCACACTGTAGCAAGGTTTTTTGCTGTTCGTTTCTATTGAGCCCAGCAGCCGCACGTCCGTTGCAGGCCTGTTCGTGGCAGTCCTTCTCTACCAAACCTTTGACTCATTCCTCGAATCTCCCCGTCGAACACACGTCCAAACGAAGTCTCTGCATTCAAGGCCATGCAAGTATCGACCGTGATCTCGCTATTGGCGACGTGGACGGCCATTTCGTCGGCGCAGTCGCACATCCGCTGCCAAAACACCATCGGCGGTCCTTGCGGCGACAGTTCTCGTGCTCGTGAGATGAACTGCTGCGACTACGGCTACTGTCAGCCGTGGAACTCGGGCTACTACCAATGTATCGACAAGCCCGAGCTGTGTCCTAACCAGGAGACCGACATCGACTACTACGGGAACGATCTGCAGACAATCTACGGAGTGCAACCGGACGTGTGCTGTGCCAAATGCGCTGCTACCAGCGGGTGTGCCGCGTACACTTTCGTGAACCAAAATCTAGACGGCAAGACGGCGTGCTACCTCAAGACGTCGACGGCCGGTCGAGTTGAAAAGAAGGGGGCGGTGTCTGCCGCCTATAAGGACTTTGTGTCTCCCAATACCACCTGCAAAGCTAAGGTCTGGGACGGCTGTGGTAACTCGAACGGAGTCACATGTTGCCCGGACGACGCGTACTGCCAGCCGTGGGATTCCGGCTACTACCAGTGCATCGATCTCCCGGACAAGTGTCCCGACCAGGAAGTTGATGTCGACTACTACGGCAACGATCTCCAGACTATCTACGGGTTGTACCCGACCGATTGCTGTGAGAAATGTGGTAGCACTACTGGTTGCGCTGCCTACACCTTCATCAACGAGATCCCTGACGGCAAGACGGCATGTTACCTGAAGTCGTCGACAGCTGGACGTAGAGCGAAGAAGGGAGCGGTCTCCGCTGCGTATAAGGACTTCGTGGAGCCTACATGTTCTGCGAAGATCGGAGACTCGTGTGGTAACGCTAACAGCGGCCCTACCTGCTGCCCGAACGGAGCCTTCTGCCAGCCATGGAACCCAGGTTTCTACCAGTGCATCGCTGTGCCGGATTGGTGCCCTATTATCGAGGCGGGCGTGGACTTCTACGGTGACGATCTGAGCGTGAAGAAGGGTCTGCTTCCTGAGACGTGCTGCAAGGCGTGCTACGGCGAAGCGAGCTGCATGGCCTTCACCTTTGTGAACAAGAACGACGATGGACAGAGCGCCTGCTACCTCAAGACTGGCACTGGCACCCGCAAGAGCAGCCCAGGCGCAATCTCAGGTTACAAGGTCGAGTTTGCGGAGTAACGAGAGTTTATCGCTCGAACAACGTGATAGGCAGCTTTCAAGTAGTTTACAAGTACCCTCACGATGCGTTCAACACAGATGTCTACATGCCCTCTTTGGCATGTGTACGAGCTCATAACCCCCCCCCCCCCTAATAGCAATTTCACGCTGAAAGTGCCCACACATTTGGACAAAACCTGTTCGAGCCAGATAAACTGAATATCTCGCAGCTTTTATTAATATCTTTACAGCTTGTCATAATCCAGCCAAACTTGAAAGACAAACCTGCACCTAAATATGAAATGCAGTCGAGAAGAAGTTAGAGAGGGTAGATCACTTGCAATCCATGGTCGTGTTCGAAGCCCCAAGCTGTTCATCCACACCCAACCATACGACAGCAGATGATAATTCAAATGGGTCTGATAGCATACCGAAATGTGCAACTCGAACGGTTAACATGAGCGCCATCCAGAGCATCAGTTTGGACAAAATGAAATGCATTTGCGTTTACAGTACAAATACCAACTGATAAAACGCACAATTGAGCTTCATGATAACTACCAGCAATATGAATGACAGGAGCTCCAATATTGCATTGATAAACACGCTTGCCACCGTGTTCGCGACATTTTCGTGCCATTTTTGGCAAGTGCGTCATGTCAAACACAAATATACCTATTGCACATCCCCATATACTCGGGTTGAATGAGGCAAACTCCGCACTAAAGTATTCTCTATGAATAACATCAGAACTGTCAACAATCGATGAAGATCGTCCTCAAGATTCCTTATCAGACTCAGCCGCAAGATTATCTACTATCAGCTGCTTACCGTACAGCCCAGTCAGCGTGGAGACCTTCCTCATCCGAGCTCCCTTTCAGCAACTTCTTGAGCTCGGTCAATCATTCTGTTTTGTGTTGTTGGAAAGTTGTTTTTCCGTCGATTTAGCTGGTGTGCTCTTGAATACAAGAAAAAGGTGCGTATTTGTTGCCCACAGGATCCCCCAACCATATTGCTGTAGCCCTCACCTTGTCTTTGTTACCGCATTTAATCCACACCGTCTTACTTCCACGCGCAATGATGGTTTCCTTAAGAAGATAAGAAATACAGCTTCGTTTACTTTGAGTTAGAGAATAATTTTTTTTAACAGAATGTATAAAATAAAAAAATACCAGTTTGATCACCAATATAGAGACGAGTGCACTGCTTCTCGATCATTGTGCTGAGAGTGAGTTCGCGAAACGGTACGGCTGCTTCTTGTGCATCAGCAGGAGTAGTTTGACCCTGGTGAGTCCTGGCTCGAAGAGCCATCTTGTGTCTGCACAGAA
This sequence comes from Phytophthora cactorum, assembly GCA_016864655.1. Lineage (NCBI taxonomy): Eukaryota > Oomycota > Peronosporomycetes > Peronosporales > Peronosporaceae > Phytophthora > Phytophthora cactorum. The sequence continues at coordinate 956,465 of NHQK01000015.1, read as the reverse complement.
ATAGCTTGACCCACGTACCTGAAGCTGCGAACATATCTTCCGCTAATCCATTATCCGATGCAACCTCTTAGCTTGCAAGCGTGCCATTGACCTGACCACGGGAGCTCCTTCCTTTCGCAATGTACTTATCCACAACACGATTTGCTGCTCTGCAGGTTTTGATAGGACCGTTGCGTCCCCCAAGCTGGCGCGTATTGAGATGAGATCCGCGGCCAGACTTGCACGTCTCGCGAATCTTTACCTGACACTTGAACCATTTGTGGATTTTTCTTCTTCTAGGGTGGGCCTTTTTGGAGTCTAATTTGCCGTAGAAACTCAGGATAGTGTCATCCTTCAGCAAAGCAGTCCAGTACGGCTTTATTATGTGCGTAGGAGATGGCGGCACGGCGGCACATTTTCGGCTTCTTTCCATTTCCGGTGATGCATGGACGTGGCATTTTTGTCTTGTTCTCTAAAGGCGAATTTATGAATGAGCTTATTCCTATCTGCGACGCTTCCCACCCACAAGTTAGGATCACCGTAATCTACATTTGCATTTACATGTGTTCGGCAGACTCTTACGTTATTGAAGGATTTTCCACTGACCCTTAGGACTGAGTGACGCCTACGACTACGAAAATGCGCCCAACGCCATAGTCAAGCACGAGTTGCCGGCTCTGGTGTGACCAACAACTTCAATCTTCTGTTCTCCGGTAGTTGCAACGAATATACAAAACATAATTCAAGATACCGGCTAAATTTTATGCGGGACCCGGGTCCCGCCAAATGCTTCAAATATACTACTCTGCTTTCAAACCTGATTTACTGCTATACCTGATATTGTCCACGGGTGCTATCAGGCGTGCCAGGTTAATCAGTAGCTGGGTGGTGATGAACAGCATTGGCGCTTCGAACACGATCAGGAAGTGCCGCCACGATTAATGCCCGAGGTGGCGTAGGAGTTCTACTAGACGAGCGATGAACAAGCTTGCTAGCCGCCCAGGTAGTCGTATATTTCTCCAGTTTTTCCAATAGCGCGCTGTCATGGTGCGGTAGTTGGTGAGGAATACACGATCGCACTTCGATTCCTTGCTTTCCAAGTAATTCCGGGTTATAACAAAGCAATCGAACAGCAGAAAGTAGACTGCAGCTATCACCATCACTTTGAAGATTAGCAGCCATGCGAAGACGCGTCAATATAGTTTGTGTACGCTGATGGAGCTCGAGTAGATCAACCCCAGTCTGAGCGATATCGACAGCCAGTATTACCCCCAACGATGCGGCTGACAAGCTCGGCATGCAGGTAGCTAAGTACAGTGCATCGAAAAAGTCGACTGTAAATACGACATGTTCGGGAACAATATCCCATTTGTGTGAAACAACAAGCGCAAATACTCTTTTCGTTACGAGCTGGCAGTAACAGAAGCATTCTTCAGAATCTGTTCTCACATTACTTCACTCGTGGTCGCCATTTCAAATTGAGTACTATATTCGTATCTCACAGCTACTTTGCCACTGATAAGATGATTCGACTGAATGCTGAGTACGTTTCTATCCTAAAGGCTAATCCAAAGCGTATCTGGTCATGGTTGTGAAGGATTTCAATATCCGCGGAGTTGATGAGCAATCCATTGTCTATTCCTACAATAAGGCTACTGAGCGTAAAGGTCAGATGCTGTTCGTGGATTCAGTCAAAGGTCAGCTTAGGTACAATGTTGATAGACCAATCGATATTGAACAATAATTTGAAAATATTTTGATTGAATCAATATACACCTATACAATGGCTTCGTTTCTTAAGCTCGACTCCACCAACCTCGTTCAGCACGGATACAATTCAACCTGGAAATACAGTTTCCCTGGTTCTGCTGCTGATTTCAAGGATGTTGCTTGCGCAGTTCAGTCAATTTCCATGTACAACTCCGAGTACTACATTGACGCGGCACAATTCTGGAATAATACGATTAAAATCGAAATACCAACGGCGAGTACTACTTCTACTATTTCTATCACTTTGCCTGACTGTATCTACTCTTACTCAGACATCAACCGAAGTATTCAGACAGCTCTCATAAATGCTGGTGCCTATCTCATTGATCCATCTGGAAATAATGTATTTTACATCCAACTTAGTGAGAACAGCGTGTATTACGCTGCTCAGTTTGATTTTAGCGCTACACCAACGACTTTACCTACTGCTGGTGGTACTTGGACAATACCTGCTACTGGTTTATATAGCTCTGGTGGTACTGGACTACCTACTACAACCCGCATCTCTCGCATCATCATCGATAACGCTGCATTTGGAAAGGTCGTTGGCTTGACTACTGGTACTTACCCTTCTGCACCTGCAACTGTTGCATCTGCCCAACTTTCGAACATTATTCCACAAATTCACCCCACTTCGAGTTATATCGTACGATGTGATCTGATTAAGAACCAGTACGTTGCTTCTAGTGATATTCTGAGTGCATTCGATCGTGGTGATGCCCAAGTAGGTCAGTTGATCTCGTACAAGCCGAGTCAGTACGCGTGGATGAATTGTCATAACGGATCGCGTTCATCAATCACTATCTCCATTTACAATCAGAATGATCAGAAGGTTAAGTTCCGTGATACTTCAGTTTCGATCATGCTTCTGCTTCGCCCAAAAAAATTTAGCTTGTCGTTATTTTTTTAAACTCTTATTTGGAGCCTCACAATCTAAAACTCCCTCCACGGCGCTTAGCGCGTACAGCTGCCATACGATCCTTAGCTTCTTGGGATCCCTTAGCGGGGCGCTTACCAACACCAACACCGTAACGTCGTCGTACTTCACCACGCACTGATTTGATTAGTGTCTCATGCTCTGGTTTAGTAGCTTTACTTAGGAGATACTTCTCACCAGCATCAACCGCATCTGTGATGATTGCTTTACGTTTGGCGTAGCCCAAAGCTGATTTGGTCCCCTTCTTCACATCTGCTATCGATACACGTCCGCCGGCAGGTCCTTTACCTACATCGGAATCACTGTCGTTGTCATATAGTCCGATACCGGTCATAGATTTAATGGTGGCTCTGGCCGGAATAGCTGCTTGAGGAGCTCCCCACGCTGTTGCCAAAGCCGGAACTGCTGCGTCCGCTGCCTTGCTAAGTAGTCCTGAGTCTTTCGCAAACTTAAACGCTGATTTGATACCTCCCCATACCTTGCTCCAGATTGATCCTCCCTGAAGCTTCTTGTATCCTTTCTTGACTTCGTGTCGCGTGATGTCGAGTCGTACGCCGTGCCCTGCCTTACGAGCCTTAAGAGCCTTTTCATAGGATGCTGGATGTAGATGAAGAACAGAGCCATTACCCTTAAGTTCGCTTGATGTCAAACTTAGCTTGCCAGCCCTAAAAGCCTCGGTAAGCTTGCGTGCTGGCACGTCGCTTGAAATAGTTAGCTCGCGATACATTATTGCTATATACCTTGAAACATATTTATTAAAGAATTGTCAAATTGAGGTCTTTCATACTTTTGAATACACCCGGCTGGTGATATTGCTTTGAATAAAGCCACAGCAGACATCATATTCCACAGTAGTCTCCATAAGTTCCTTGGTACTGTTTGGTATTGTATCGACCGATGCCGTACTTAGTCGGAGCTGCTTCACCCATTGAATCGAAACATTCACCATTATACACCGCGGTCCAGTGTCCTACATCCATATTGGGTTGTCGTAAAAGAATCAGACATGAATCTTTCTTTGAAAGAGGAGAAGCAATTTCACTCGACTCGAAGACATTATCGAGTTGAACCCCGGAAAATTCAGGGGAAAGACTACCGAGGAAGTATATACTTTTGATCTTGGTTAGTGTCACTGGATGTACAACCAACACAGTCTAAACATTTGTGGTGGAATCAGAGATTTTCTTAAAACGAAGTTCCTCAATGATGATAACTTATACATGATGATCTGGGGGAAGTATAAGGGAAAGCCTTTAAAGCAAATCAGTCGTGCGGATGCTAATTATATCGATTAGCTTCGTAAGAATCAATTCGTAATTGAGAAATGTCCTAAGCTGGTTGAGGCTTTAGAGGTAAAGTAAGTAAAAATATATATATGTTTTAATCTAAATAGTGAGAGCCTAAGCCGTAGTGAAGTCGAGAATCTCTCCGGTTAGTCTATCGAAAGTCATTTCCTGTTCACTAATTACCAAAACAATTAGGTTCACACCTTGACATCCTGCGCTCACACCCTGTATCTGGATGTCTTGTGGTGCATCCTTCTCTGTCAGGTGCGATACGTCGGTGATGAGAACACGGTTAGTTAGCGACCACGTCTGGTAGTCAAGCAGACCATTGACAAGTTCAGGAGTTAGATCACCGTTGATAGCACCAATCTTGGAGACTTCATTGGTGAATTGGTGGAAGTCGTAATCGTGTGAGATATCGAAAGTCTGGGACGAACCGATGCGAACATTAAAGTTGCGAATCGACGAACCGGGGTGGAGTGTCCAAGGAGCGCTGTCAAAGGGGCTCTGGAATTCCTGTACAGCAGCCGAAGCAAAGTTTCCAGTCTGCTCGGCAAAAGGAAGAAGGACAACATACTTAGCATTCTTCACTGAAGCCGATAGTTGTAGATCAAAAGCAGCATTCAGCTGGGTCGCTTGCTTACCAGTACCAGCGCGTTGGTAAAACAATTGAGCATAACAATCGTTGTAGCGAACCTTCTTCACAGGCTTCGAGATAATAGCCCGAGGGTTCTCGAGATGAACAAAGGGTACGTAGAGGCGAGCCGTGGTGAAAGGCATGTACGTACCATCAATAGTAGGCTCAAGAGTATTGACGACGGCACCCCAAGCAATGCTAAAGCTAGCAGATGCGGCGAGCACACCAGCCATTGGATTACCGGTGGAAGAGGCAGCAACCATCACGGGACAAAGATTACCAGATGCGAGCGTAGTACTGGTCAGCGACATACCCTTACCGGCATCAACAACAATAGTAGAAGTACCCTGATTGACACGGAAACGAAGACGAATCTGAGGATTAGCCATCAGATCAAGCTCCTCGCCGTGAGCCGTTTGGTTAGCGATAGTAGTAGAAGCAGAGGTACCACCAAGCGAAGGTCATGAAGACGTAAAGTCAGCACCAGCAGTAGGAGGGTTCGACAGAAGACGTCTTACATGTCCGTCATTAGCGATCGTTGCACCGCCAGCAGGGGCCGACGTGGAGAAAGCCGACGAGAACGCCGCCGTGTTAGAGTAGCCATCACCATTGGTAGAGGAAGTACCAGGACTGTACGAAACAGACTGAGCAGCATCCGGGTATAGAAAACACTCGGCGCGGTGCTTCTCAACATACTGAGGACTGTATCCAGTCTGAGCACGAACGTTGTTCCAGAATAGCTTGTTGTCAGCCATCGAAACGATAGTCTTACCATTCAGCTCAAGGCCCATCGAGTCAATAACGTTCCAGTTGCCACACTTCAACGTAGCACAGAATCGGTTAGCGGCGGCGGTCTGAGCAGTAGCACCATTCTTCATCGATACCTTGTAAGGTAGCATGATGTAGACATCACGAAGCGAAGCAAATCCCTCGCTACCGTTCAGCTGCGCCGTGGCATCAATCGTAATAACACCATTCTGGTACGAACCCTGATTGAGATCGATAACGAACGGTACGCGCTTACCAGTTGATACCTTGATCTCAGGGTCGCTCTTAAGAGAGCTCTGGTACAAGTACTGGTCGGAAAGTTATGTTTCACTCATCATATAATCTATATGGTCTCTAGTTTAGTTTTCATAAATTAATTATTATGACCGAACTCATCAAGCCAATCACATCAGGTCATGACTTGATCGAACTCGCTGAGAGAATTGGGGTTCAACTCGATAATGTCTTCGAGTCGAGTGAAATTGCTTCTCCTCTTTCAAAGAAAAATTCATGTCTGATTCTTTTACGACAACCCAATATGGATGTAGGACACTGGACCGCGGTGTATAATGGTGAATGTTTCGATTCAATGGGTGAAGCAGCTCCGACTAAGTACGGCATCGGTCGATACAGTACCAAACAGTACCAAGGAACTTATGGAGACTACTGTGGAATATGATGTCTGCTGTGGCTTTATTCAAAGCAATATCACCAGCCGGGTGTATTCAAAAGTATGAAAGACCTCAATTTGACAATTCTTTAATAAATATGTTTCAAGGTATATAGCAATAATGTATCGCGAGCTAACTATTTCAAGCGACGTGCCAGCACGCAAGCTTACCGAGGCTTTTAGGGCTGGCAAGCTAAGTTTGACATCAAGCGAACTTAAGGGTAATGGCTCTGTTCTTCATCTACATCCAGCATCCTATGAAAAGGCTCTTAAGGCTCGTAAGGCAGGGCACGGCGTACGACTCGACATCACGCGACACGAAGTCAAGAAAGGATACAAGAAGCTTCAGGGAGGATCAATCTGGAGCAAGGTATGGGGAGGTATCAAATCAGCGTTTAAGTTTGCGAAAGACTCAGGACTACTTAGCAAGGCAGCGGACGCAGCAGTTCCGGCTTTGGCAACAGCGTGGGGAGCTCCTCAAGCAGCTATTCCGGCCAGAGCCACCATTAAATCTATGACCGGTATCGGACTATATGACAACGACAGTGATTCCGATGTAGGTAAAGGACCTGCCGGCGGACGTGTATCGATAGCAGATGTGAAGAAGGGGACCAAATCAGCTTTGGGCTACGCCAAACGTAAAGCAATCATCACAGATGCGGTTGATGCTGGTGAGAAGTATCTCCTAAGTAAAGCTACTAAACCAGAGCATGAGACACTAATCAAATCAGTGCGTGGTGAAGTACGACGACGTTACGGTGTTGGTGTTGGTAAGCGCCCCGCTAAGGGATCCCAAGAAGCTAAGGATCGTATGGCAGCTGTACGCGCTAAGCGCCGTGGAGGGAGTTTTAGATTGTGAGGCTCCAAATAAGAGTTTAAAAAAATAACGACAAGCTAAATTTTTTTGGGCGAAGCAGAAGCATGATCGAAACTGAAGTATCACGGAACTTAACCTTCTGATCATTCTGATTGTAAATGGAGATAGTGATTGATGAACGCGATCCGTTATGACAATTCATCCACGCGTACTGACTCGGCTTGTACGAGATCAACTGACCTACTTGGGCATCACCACGATCGAATGCACTCAGAATATCACTAGAAGCAACGTACTGGTTCTTAATCAGATCACATCGTACGATATAACTCGAAGTGGGGTGAATTTGTGGAATAATGTTCGAAAGTTGGGCAGATGCAACAGTTGCAGGTGCAGAAGGGTAAGTACCAGTAGTCAAGCCAACGACCTTTCCAAATGCAGCGTTATCGATGATGATGCGAGAGATGCGGGTTGTAGTAGGTAGTCCAGTACCACCAGAGCTATATAAACCAGTAGCAGGTATTGTCCAAGTACCACCAGCAGTAGGTAAAGTCGTTGGTGTAGCGCTAAAATCAAACTGAGCAGCGTAATACACGCTGTTCTCACTAAGTTGGATGTAAAATACATTATTTCCAGATGGATCAATGAGATAGGCACCAGCATTTATGAGAGCTGTCTGAATACTTCGGTTGATGTCTGAGTAAGAGTAGATACAGTCAGGCAAAGTGATAGAAATAGTAGAAGTAGTACTCGCCGTTGGTATTTCGATTTTAATCGTATTATTCCAGAATTGTGCCGCGTCAATGTAGTACTCGGAGTTGTACATGGAAATTGACTGAACTGCGCAAGCAACATCCTTGAAATCAGCAGCAGAACCAGGGAAACTGTATTTCCAGGTTGAATTGTATCCGTGCTGAACGAGGTTGGTGGAGTCGAGCTTAAGAAACGAAGCCATTGTATAGGTGTATATTGATTCAATCAAAATATTTTCAAATTATTGTTCAATATCGATTGGTCTATCAACATTGTACCTAAGCTGACCTTTGACTGAATCCACGAACAGCATCTGACCTTTACGCTCAGTAGCCTTATTGTAGGAATAGACAATGGATTGCTCATCAACTCCGCGGATATTGAAATCCTTCACAACCATGACCAGATACGCTTTGGATTAGCCTTTAGGATAGAAACGTACTCAGCATTCAGTCGAATCATCTTATCAGTGGCAAAGTAGCTGTGAGATACGAATATAGTACTCAATTTGAAATGGCGACCACGAGTGAAGTAATGTGAGAACAGATTCTGAAGAAGCTTATCGTTGCTGTAATCGTCTATAATCACAAGCTCAGGTTTGTTAGAACGCATTGGTGTCCGACGGACTTGATCGACACTCGGAGATGAATCAGGGTCAGCGAAGGTGATGAATCCTTCCAACTTTTCACGGAGGTACTCGTACAATTCCTGATGAGGATTACGTGCAATACGCGAAAACGTGGAGAATACTTGAGAATGTACAGAGGTTGTTCTTGCCTGAGAACGAAGGACCCAACACAATCATTGCGAATAGAGATTTGATATCCAAATCAAGGATATCTTTCATCGATGCCGACTTGAACTTTTTTTGGTAAAGATGCGCCAAAATCAGGGATACCGCTCATGATTATCGTTCTATCTATATAGGGTTGAACAAAATGAGTTCCGGTTTTACATATCCTCAACCAACGTTTCAGTCGCCGATATACAATCCGGCGTTCTACCTCACATTAGATCCAAGCGGGTATCTAACCTATGATTATGCGCAGACGCTGTATCTCGCAAAGAATGACTATCGATTGACATACCTTTCTGGTATCACAGCTGGTCAAGCAACTCAAGGAATTGATGTTGTTCCTGGAGTAAATAACGACATCAGTGGCATTGGAGCGCTTTCTTGTAGCAGCTTGACTGTTAATGGATTAGCGATCAATTCAACCCCAGATTATGTGCTTGCTATTACTCCTGGTACAGCTGCTAATAACAAAGCCTTAGTATTGAGCTCCACGGGCTCGATCACGAGTGGTCTAAATTTACTGACCGCAACATCGCTGAGTGCTACAAACCTAACTGGCACGCTAAAACGGCAGCTCATCCTAATATTTCAAGCGTCGGCACGCTCAGTTCTCTATCAACTAATTGAGGCAGTGTTTCTTTTATGAGATCGAATCAGGCAATTGACTCAGAAATATAGATTGCGCTTGGCAAAAAATGCAGCAAACTTCAGCATGGGCTACATCAGCTACTATCACACTTCTGGTGGCAATAACACGTCTAATCTCTTTCGATTGGGCATCGCAGGTCTTTCACCATCCATCTCGATCGCGAGTCCCGGCGTCATTACAATGGGCGGTAATCTTGTCTTTTCGGGAGCGAACAGTAGTCTCTCTAGCTTATTAAGCCTAGCGGCGACTAATTTAACCGGCACGCTACAAACGGCAGCTCAGCCTAATATTTCAAGCGTCGGCACGCTGAGCTCTCTTTCAACAAGTGGCAATATCAATTGTGGAGGGATCATAAACGGATTTTTAGCTTATGCTAATCAGACAGCCATTACAACAGTAGGACCTCTTACAGAGTTGGGTATTAATAAAACGTTGCAACAACTGAATATCTCAATATTACGGGATCTAGACTTGATTACCTCGATGGTTCATATACTCGAATGCTTCGTTTCATTGGGCCCAAACACAACTCCTGTCGAATTTCAAATCGAGGTAGCGAATGGGACCAATGCAAACGGGTAGCAACGCGACATGGATTGGGAATAAAACAAACAACGATCTTCGATTTGGGATAAATAATTCGACTTCAATGATTCTAACGACAACAGGACGCCTCGGCGTCGAAACAGCCTCACTGTCAGCTCCGCTGCACGTCCCAAATAATAATTCATTCACTTTTGGAGCGGGTGGATCAACCGTTTATCGATTACGAACGGATAGTGGCAATACTGAGTCAGCTCTCGGTCCAATAAGCTACAGCGTTTCAGCTATATTTGGTGGATACATTGCTTGTAGCGCAATGGCAATGACTAGAGATAGGATATTGAAAAAAAAACATCTAGATTGCTCCACTTGAACGTATAAAAACGTCTATATGACGAAGTCAATGTCTGTCTTTATGAGTGGAATGAGTCAGAAAATCGGCAAGGTCAAGAAGTTGGTCTCATTGCTCAAGATTTAGTTTCGGCCCACCTTACCGATCTAATCAGTGTCTTCTATCGCGATGATATAGAGGAAGGAAAAGACCCATCGCTTGAACCTGCTAAAACACAGCTTAACGTTGATTATAGTCGTATTGCTGCTTATAACATGAAGATGATTCAGCATCTCTTGATTGAGGTAGCTCAGTTAAGAAATCGATTATCAAATATAGAATCATGCTTGAGCACTGGCAAGTAAGCCCTTTGAAGCACAAAAATATCATGTGTGGGTAAGAGACGGTGAGCGACTGTTTCACGTTGATTTTGGAGACAAGCGCTATCAGCATTTTCGGGATCGAACGCCTCTGAAAGCATATACCCATTTAGATCATAATGACCCTAAGCGTCGCGAACGATACTATCACAGACACAAGGTCGATCATCCTCCATACTCAGCTGATTACATGTAAAAAAAAGTTTCTTTGGAGCTGAATGTAAAAATTACCATTTAAGTATCATTTTTTCTTTGGTGAATATATACGATGGGTTGTTTACCAAGCAAAGAGCTAAAATCTAATGTAAAGACGGAACAAAATCAAATCATTGGCTCAACTCTACTCCGAGCCGATCAAATCGTTGTTCTTGGCGATTCAGTCTTTCTACCCACGAAGAGCCCCGAAAATGGAGAACAAGCAATTATTGAGATATCGACCAGCGATAAAAAAAAATGAGCATCCATCGGGGGTATATCAATAGCCTTGTTAGAACTGGAATAAGCTAAATTGCGAAAGTCTTCACCTTCGGCTTCTTTTTTTGAGACGGTTGATAAGCCCATACTCTTCCACCTTCAGTCTGAGTTGAGGCGTCAGTCTTTTTGAGCGTCTTATCAAGATCAGTAGCCCATACGGCGGCTAACCTGATCAACCATATTATTCACTGTTCGCCGAATAGTTGGATTGTCTTGTCTATCACTGAATTGATCGGGGTCAGTTTATTTTTGAGCATCCAAGTAGTTTTTAGATTTCAGTAGATAGACAGCCTTAGTCTCTTTCATAGCTGCGGTTGCTGCCTTCAATGCGGATCTAGCTGATTTTGAGTTATTACCCTTTACCACTTGATTAGCCTCCTCATATTTCTTCTGAGCTTCACCATATTTCTGGAATGCGGCTTCAGACTCATCATGAAGCTTTTGCAAAGCGTCATCTCGGTATTGTCGACCCTCAGATGATTTAATTCGAGCAGCCACATCTGTTGATTTTGTATTGTCAAGGATAGCACGATTTAGTAGCTGAAGATTTGCTTCAATATTCATTTTCAATGCTGGATCATCGTTTTCATACACATATCGCTCTAAGTCTTCAAACCGGAAATTAGACCGTTGAAAGTGTCCATCCATCTAATGGTTTTCATAAGATCGTTCAACACTTTACCCGAAACAGGTTTGTTTTCGCGATTTCTAATGTAGAAGGGTTTCGCTGATGTCGGCTCACCGAAATAGTAATTTTGATGAACTTTTACACTCTTTTCAATATCTACTACTGGATTGAGTCTAAAAGGAATCTTAACACCCTCCTTTTGCGATAATTTGGTATAGTAGTCCATGAGAATTTTCTTCGTATCGTTATCAGCGTTAGTCAGATTACTGTCCATATCTTCATCAATTCCAATCTTAATTCCGTGTCGAGCCTCCCCATCTCCAGGTACGAAGTCCTTTGCGAACTTCTCACTGTCTCCATTGGAAATACAGCGATATCATCGCGATCCTTCACTAACTGAATGAATTCTTGGAATGTTGATCTCCAATCCACTTTCTTAGTAATCGCGGGCTTGACTCTCCCACTATCAATACCAAATACACTAATCGATGAACCATCAATTCACACGTATCCAGTTTTATCCACCTGAGACGTTTTACCTGTGCTCTTGAGAACAGGAACGATTTTCTTCTTCAACCCAGCTGACTCGAGCACTTCCTTATTCTTGAAAATAGACCAAAGCAATCTATTCTTGCTATCAGTTTGATCTGATGAGGTTGAAGTCAATGTATCAAACTCGAAGCTGTCTTCAAGGTGTTGCTTTGTGCGGTCTGCATAATCACCTTCACTTGGATCGGTAATTTTACGTTTTCGTGTCATCAATAAAGCGTGATAGAGAGGGTCGTCGAGTGCTCTCATCGATTGATCTACTTTCACCATCATACCAGATATCCCTGATGTCTTCCTCTGTTGCAATCCAGTCAAAAGCTGACGAGCTGCTACTTGCGCCTCCGTATCCACTGCTTTGCGTTTCACGATTGTTTCAGCATCGACCATTTTGGGGGTACTACTGATTTCAACATTTACCATTCTTGGAGTATTATTAATTCCAATATCAGCTGTTTGTGGAGCATTATCGATACCAATATCAGATGTTTGAGGTCGTGCCTGAATTTTTCTATCGGTTTGATTAACTCTATCAGTATTACTTGAGCTACGTACCATTCGCACACCATTATCTATTCCAACATCAACCATCTGAGGACGTACATCGACTTCAGTTTGAGTACCACTTTCAGTTGATGATAACTCGGTGTTTGTTTGAGAGTTTGCATCACTCAGACTTTTTTTTTAGTCCGACTCATCAGTCTGAGTCGAAATTTCCGTTTTCCTAGGAACTGTAGTGATAGTTTTGTCGCCATCATTACCAAATCATGGGTTGAATAATTGTAGCTATGACAGATATGATTGCGCTCATTCAACATACTTAAATACCGATCTTTTACTCAATGGAATGGAACGCCGAAGATTCGTTCTAACTCTTTCTTATGGTACTTATTTACCACGGTTGAGCGGAAATTTGCATTAGGGTCCAAAACCATCAACTCCTCCTTGATTCGGCTCACTTCCTGAATAATCCAGATCTTGCGACGGAGCTTGTTGAGCTCAAATTTTATCTCTGTACAGTTTGAACACATAATTATGACTTTGTATGTATGGTATCTATATACCACTGAGTATGTTTCAGAATATAAAAAAATAATTAGCTCTCATCTATGAACTTATCCATGAGTCGAAGCTAAGAGGATTTCTCTACAAATTAAGTATTCAAAGCTATGGTGCTGTCTGGATTGGTCTATTTTTGTCAATTCAATCCGGCTCGCAGTCATCGTCCCGGCAGTGGCATCGTCACGACAACCACGTGTTGGTAGTAGGGATGTCAACGTTTGGTCTAAACTCAATACTCAGAAGAACTCTCTGACGTGAGTTGGAGTAGGCCGCGATCTCCCTCAAGAAGTGACTGTCACCCCTTCAAATCCGTTATCGACAATCATCAAATATTTAGTGGATAGACGCTGCACCCGTGCTTCACATTCGCTAAGTTGGCAGCCAACCCGTCCTCGCATCAAACGCAATTCCAGCTGCAGCAACATCTCCAGATCGAGGGCCCGTCAAGAGAGACCTCCAGCAGGCCGATGTATGGTAAATACCGTCTCGTGGGCGTGCCAAGGTTGGCATCAACGCGCTGCAACGTACCTGGATCATAGATGGCCGTCTGGCGTTGACCTTTTGTCATGGCACAAGGACTAAACTTCGAGGACTCGGGGTTGTACAAGCCGTCGTTCGATCAGTTCGGCGATATGATGGTCTCCACGTACTGCTATAGCAGCGAGAGCAGCAAGACCAAAGGTATGACGACACCTCCTGGCTGGGAGTGCTGCTTGCCACCTGACTACTACGCTTACTGCTGTCAGCCTTTCGCGTGCGCCATGCCCCAGACGACGACGATGCGACTCACTTCAGCATTGCAGAGTATGGTACTCGAGAAGACGCTAGTGTTTCGGTACAGGGCTCTGAGTATCTAGATGGATTATGGGTGTCGCTTTTAATGGAGAAGGTGCTTCTTGCTCTGATCAAGGAATATGTTGGCGTTGCTGCTGCAAGTGCAGTAGCTGTGGATATTGCTGCGGATATTCACCGGATGTTGCTGTGGGTGCAGTTCGTAGAAGCTCGTCTTGCCTTCTTAATACTGGCGCTCGCTTTCCTCTGAAATGCTTTGGTGCTTTTAATGTTGGCAGCAATAGAATTGACATAGTCTTTCGAGCGAGCTATACGGCCTAAGGAATCTCGCGCCTTGAATACAAGACTCTTTGTTGCGATTGAAGTTGTGCTAAATCTTGGATTTTGACTTTCACAGTGCTGGTGATTACAGCCCTACTTCGACGTGCTTATTGCGAGACTACATATCGAGTTGAATGCCGCAAACTATCCGACTAGCGATTACTTCCGACAATTATCTCAAGCACGATTAAAAGTTACTACTTCTTCTAGCTGTCACCATTGTTCGGAAGAGAAGTCGACGCTTCTTCTGACCCCCATTCGGGAAACTCGGAAGTTATCGTCCACCAAGAAGCTCAGATGTCGCCGCGATCGGATCCAGCACTGCAATCATGCACTTGACGGTAAACCAATCCTTTTGACTCGTTGAAAGAGACTTGGTGTAGGTTTAAACTCCTTCTTACCCCAGGTAGACTTTAGGTAGCGATGGAAGCCTTTCAAAGGCTGCTTGAGGTCCACCATTCGCGCCAACAGATCCCGTGCACTGTCCCACCGAGTAGGACAGTCCATCAATACTTTTAATGGTTGTCTTTTACGCGGATGCAGCTCGGTTTCGCCAGTGCGATCTGCGGTTATGAGACGTTCCTGGATGTTGTGTGTCGATTTGTTGCTTTCTGCGAGGTATGAAAAAAAGTCGCAAGATCTCGAAATCGTTGCACCAGATCTCGGACTTCATCGAGAGCGTACAACTGCTCCATTACTTGCCATTCACGCAAGAAATCCGCAAGCTCCTGCACGGCTCGGTCCTGCTCCCATGGCTCTGCTTCGGTATTGGTGCCATTGTCTGCCGGCGCGGTCTCACAAGCCACATTTACCACTCCTACAGAGGCTGTCTCGCCGGGTGCCTCTACAGAAACATTCTGAGCCTCGAAAACAGTTGAAAGCTCCAGAACTTCCGGGAAAACTGCGGATGCACTTGACAGTAGTGGATTCCGCGATTCAGGCAGCGACGCTGAGGTCACTTCGGTGTTTGCTTCTCGACGTGGTTTCTGTCTGCGCTTGATAAGGGCTCCAGCAACAACGAGGTGCAATGAATGGGCTATGCAAGACATGTGAGGGACACCCATAATCTTACCAGCCAAGACGCCATTCGAAGCTCCATCTCGAACCAGTCGTAAGCAGAAGACTGGATTTAGACCATTGACTGAACCGTTTTGTCAACCCCTCTGCAATAGCGACACCGCTGTGGATGCCTGGAAAAAAACATGACCTCGAGAGTCCAGTTGCATGGTCGGAAGTCTAGATTGAGGTAATGCTGTGTCAGTGCCACGTAACTCTCCGTTGTCCGACTAGTCCAAATATCAGTAGTCACTGCGTAGTATGACAACCATCTCGGATCATATCTTTCAGTTGCGAACGGAGCTCTATAGCCAAGACCACGATGTCTAAGCGAACTTGGGTGCGGCCAGGTATTTTAAGTGAGATTCCACCTAATTTTTCAGTGATGAAGCGAACATAAAAGGCGAGTCCGTCGTCCTCCACAATCGAAAGTGGGCGAATACTCGTTGCGATCCATAAAGCTAGATACTGGTTGGCACGTCTTTGCTCTTCCTGAGTAACAGGAACAACTTTCTTCGTAGCACCTGGGGCCAATGTCAAGTAACTTGCAGCGAGCGTCATTTTAGCTACTTTCGCAGCTTTTTCCGTTTCTCGAAATCCAGTAAATATCTTCGATGATACCGTTCGAGATGTCTCTTCACATGAATCCTTCCCTTTTTAAAGAAGACCTCAGCGCTGCATCTGTGGCAGAACGCTCCACCAGCATGCTCATTTCCGTGTCTCGCTTGACTTTCATACTCAGGTTTTGGGAACAGCTGTATAAACTGATACCAATGAGGGTTGTGGGCCCCTGAAATGTCGTTGAGTTTGGCTGGTACAGGGATCTTTTTGGGTGGGGGCTCAGCATTGTCGTCCTCGTCAATCTCCACAACTGCCTCCATGGGGTGGATTGCCTGACTGGAAGCGCTGGAGGGTTCATCTTGGGGTGATTGTGTATGGCGCCGCGAAGGAGTTCTAGGAGTTGGAGAGAGCATGAATCGTAGCCCAACTTGTGGCCGGGTAGATCGCTGGTTCTTCTTCTTTTTGTTCTTGACCGGGAAAAGACGGCGACCAGCATCGGGAGGTGTTGCACGAGTAGAGGGCCTCTCGGAGGTTGTCATAGCGATTTACAGAAACCGTAGATCAGTGTACGCGCGAAGGAAGTGATGCATGAGGGCATTCCTCGCCTTGTCCGCCGTATTTTGTCGGGTCAAATATATTATCTTGACTATTGTATTGAATGACTCCAAAACTCTAGGACAGAGTCCCCAGAAAATCCAGTAGACTTGGAGGGAAAATAGATAGCGTTTGAGTATTGAACAAAAGTAGACGAGTTGGTGCGAGTAGCGCAATACTCCAACTCCAAAGTTGGAGTAAAATGAGTTGGAGTGGGCAGGGGGTACACCGCTAGTTGGCAGAGGCGAGCCAAATGCTGTCGCATCGAGAAAACTGTGACATTTAATATTTAACTTACAATTAGACATGTCTTTGTACTTTATCTTATTTAGTATCACAGTTATCGAAAGCTTAAACCTTTCTGAAAAAGCTCTAGCTTGCTATACGTAAATATTATCAAGGCAGTATATCAAATATTAAAGTATCATCTATCAAAGAGGATGACAGCTCTGACTTCATTCTCCGACTTGCTGCCCTTTCCGTAGCATTCATTGGGTAGGATCCCCACGGTAGTGTAGCTCCTCAACTTGCCTCCTTTTCGCCACGCTTCACTTGTCCTCTCTGCCTGTTGCAGCGATGTCCTTCGCGGCGGTGGACGACGAGCAGCAAGCGCGGCTATGCGGGCGCGCACGGGCCAAGGAGATCTTCCAGCCCATGCGTTGGAAGCGCATCGGTACACTACCCGACGAAGCTGCCAAGCTCTACGAGAGTGCACGACGCTCTACCAACCGCTCCTACAGTCTACGCGCTGTGAAGCCATTGCAGGCGTCATTGGACGAAGTTGAGGCAGTTCTAACTGGACAGACAGCGCTACTCGGCAGAGATGACACACCTTCGCTACTGGCACGACTGCTACCGTCCACGTACGTGTCTGGTGGGCATATCGCCTGTTGAAGTAGCCAGCGTGGATACGGCCATTGATGTCGCCAGATTTACGGTACTGCATAGACTATATAACTAAATCAACTCACTCTTGAATTCTCTCAATCAAGTAGAGTTCCAACATCGACCGCTACCCGACGCTCGAGCACTCGACCAGTGAACGAGAGAACGTGGCGTTGCAATACGCGAGACTCAAGCCTTATACAGCCAAGCATCCGGGACACAAGAGACTAAGAACGCTGTGCTACTCGAGTCTGTGGACAACTATGTGCTGCTGGGTTACACGCTGTCCACAAAACTGCAGCGCTCGGATACGAGTAAGAGGAAGGATTCCGACTCAGCCACTCCTAGAACAACGAGCTCTGTGCCGTCACTACTGCACTTGTACCGACCTGTAAGCGCTCCATCCTTCTCCGAGAGGAGACACGACTTCCGACCGGAAAGCTGGCGGCCAACGACTTTAGCATTACCTACATTATCCAGGAAATGCCGTCAAGTGACGAGCAGGAGCAAAAAGAGGCGTCAGTGACTCTAGAGGTAGTTCTCACAAGCTCATTGGACCCTCAACAAGCAGCGAACCAGGACGACAAGGCAAAGGAGGTTTTATAACCCAACAGAAGCAGAGACTCCGCCACGACGCGCTGTGTCTGACAAGATGCAGCCATTCATTGACGCTTACCGACAAGAGAAGACACGACCGAGTCTGACTGCGACTCAGCCCAGAAGAACCGCAGCACGACCCGAAGGACTGTGACCCGAACATGCTGCGTGGAGTATGTTCGCTGGAGGACGTACTTGTGGTGTTTGCCACCGTAAGTTTGGCCCTTCTGCTGGAAAAAGCAGTGCGAGGCATGCGATATAAACTCGTGTGCAACCAGTGTCTATCAGTACTGGCCGCTGCTCCGTCGTTCTCTCGACGCAAGAAACGCGTTGTGCTCCCAGTGTCTCTACGGCGAGACTGCTAACGTCGCTGCGATGCACAAGGCGGCAGTGGAAGCAGCTAGCGATGATGGCAAAAGCTCAGTCAGTTCGGCTGGTTCAGGTAAGACACATGCATCGCCCGAAGGCTCGACGATGAACGTGTTCCAGTTCCCCAACTTGGAGTCGTTAGTGTCCAAGCACAAGGCTAGTAAACCCGCAGTACCTGTTGCTCAAGGAACCCCATCACGAGCTTCTGGTCGAGTTCAAATCGACTTGGGCTTGGATCCTGCGTTGGCTTCTTCTTCGCGAACACCTGATCGTCGACGAGCGCGTTCACGCCAGTCGCAGCTTTCGCAGGGGTCTGTCGTCAGTACGACGTCAAGTACCAGTGCCACGAGCTTTGTTACTGCAACATCTGACAACCGACGCGCGACGTTATCGAGTCACATTGATCTGGACGACAGCGAGTCTGCTGTGTCCAAGTCCATGCGTACACGACGGGCCAAGACCGTACTGCTAGAAGATCAGCCTGCCAAGCGTGTGACCCACAAACCTTTGAACTTCATCACGCCGCTCTCGTCTTCAGCGCCGACACATTCATTGTACTCGACATCAGAGGATGAGGAGAGCGACCAACAACACATGGCTAAGCCTCGTGCAAGCTCGTGCATGACCTCCAAGATTCAATTCGTACAACTCAAGACACCCGAGCCGGACTACGAGCTGGATTTCAGCTGGTATAATATCTTCCCCAAGGCCCCCGTCAAGCGTACTGCTGATGAGTTGGCTCGTGCAACGTACGTCGAAGTGGCTGGTCTTAAGGTGGATGCGAGATCGCTGGTTTTCCTGCGGCACGATACTGAGCTAGAGGAACTGGCACGTCGAGTGTTGGAGGTGGCCTCGCAGTGGCACGCCTGCAGTATCAATATTGTGGGTAGCTACGAGGTCTACTGCCTTGTGACGGCCTCCAACAAACCCGAACTAGACATTGACGACAAGTTGTTGGAGCTGGAGGCTACCCCAGTGACAGTCGATGATGTGGTTCCTCGAGAAGAAAGCGTTAGCGCCTATGCGGTGCATCACTGTTCTCCCTTCTTCGTAGCCGAGATGGAGCATGATCCACGTTTCCGGGCCCATCCGCTCCACACTGAACAGGGAGCTGTGTCGCTCTTGAGCTTCCCTATTTACTCTTCGGGTGCTGATACGAGCGGTTCGCTTGCTCGCGGTGTAGCCCACTGTGTGGCTACACTGGATCTGTGGAAGCGAGACCATGTGCCTGCAAGCAGCCACGTCTCTAACGACTGGATGTCCAACATTGCTGACTTACTGCAGAAGATCAGTGCCCGTCTGGAAGCCCTTGCTCTGGAGTCGCACGCCTTCCTCAAGCCTCGTGCCCGCGCGAATCTCTCGTTCGGTTCCTCTTGCGATTCTAGAGGCAGCACTCGAAGAGCTGATTCGATCATCGACCTTTACGATATCGACAGTGAGTCTGTGGTAGACTCTCCGCCGCTCTCTCAAGCTGAGACGATGGATCGACTCACGAGTCTTTCGTACGCCAAGGTACGTGGTCTTGGCTTCGGTGGCATGGGTGGTCCTGGGTCAGCGACGTGGAAGTACGACAGTGACAACGAGAGCACAACGTCCAGCCAGAGTGCCAGCAGTTCCTGTAGCCAAAGCTCGCGCTTCTCATCACACCTCTATTCAGCCGCAGACATGCACTCGACGATTGAGTCGTTGCTGCAGCAGGCTTCCAAGACTTCCCAGTACATCAGTGAGACAGGAGTATCCATTTAGACTCTAGATGGCATGAACTAAGCGTGAATACTATCAGTTTTTTTAAACTACACGATGGTTCGTACTACATGCAGCCGAATGTATAGCCTCACCGAGGTCGTATTGTTACAGCCGCAAGCTCGATTTATTGCATCCACAACCGAGCGTGTCCATCTCATCCAATCTCTCACCCAAACACCGAAGTACCTTTAAACTACTGGCGACTTGCAGCACATTTCAATCACATGTACTTCGAAGTACTACGTAATATACCTCCCATCGCTGACAACCGCCAGTATCACTCAGTGAGCATTCGAATACAATTGGGCCAACGATTATGAGCCCAATAGTATCACGAGGCCTTGATGACATCGAAACTACACAAAACTACATACCGTACTAGGGTGGCAAATTTTGCGTTGCGCCTGCGACGAGCTATAATAGATTGCCGGGATCCTCAGGGGTAGCTGAAATCGTGGGCGAGATTTTGCAGATTCCGCCCACCTCTCGATTAGAGGGAGGCGGAATCTGATGCAAAAGAGGATTTACTTCGCACCACATAGATTAAGCATTTATCGCTTGAGTCAAGCTCGTCAGGCTGTCACTGGCTTTGTGCAGGCACGATTCCTCACCCGACATCACCAGCGAACTTGGTCATCGTGTTGCGTGAGAATGAGAGAGTGGTTGAAGAATGCGAGGAGGTTTGGGGGAACTGAGTTGTGTGACCAACGAAGTTTTGTTCAATGAGAGGAGTCAAGGTTCTGAGTTCTTCGATACACAGGACAAACGTTTGCAGTGTTAGGGCCTTATATGCTCAATCACCACGAGCTTTTACGCGATGATCTCCTCCCAGGGCGAAGGGTTCCAGTCAGGGAAGAACTTGGCGATAGTGGTCTTCACCTCTTCTTCCGTTCCGGGCACGCAGCTTCCGTCCGCGATACGCGTCTGAATGTACGCCACGGGGTTCGTATCATAGCCCTTCTTCGTCTCCTCGTAGTCCACCGCCTTGAGCTGAAGCTTCTTGCCCGACTTCTTCTCTAAATAGGCAGCGATTTCCTTTGGGGACACTCGACCAGTCTCGACAGACAGCCGAGCCCACTCGAGGGAGCTCTTCGGAGCTGTCACCAGCACGTGCACCACGAAGCGACTGAAATCAGCGCGCGCCAAGATACTCAACTTGGCATCGCCCTCGCCGGCAACGTTCATGACGCCTTCGTCGACGTTGTACCCCAGCAAGCTACGAATCAGCAAGCGAATCCCGTCAGTTGGGTAAATATTTATTAAACACTGATCGCTGGTGAAGTAAAACTCACAATGGCAAGTACTCGGTCCACAGTCCACTATGGAAGAGGGTAAAAGGCAGTTCAAGCTGCGTCAGTAGATCGCGGACCTTCTGCTTCGTGATGTTGGCTCCATCCTCATCGCGGAAGCCGAACTATCAAGAATAAAGGATGAGGTTAGAATAAAGGTTGAAGTGATAAAAGAGATAGAGCAATCAACGCTTTACCTCGGTAGTGACGAAGAGTTGGATACTAGCAGCCTTCGCAGCGCGGGCAATCACGAATTGAGCGGCGTGGTGCTGCGAATTGATCGAGCTTACTCTAGCATCATGAAGAAAAAAGTCAAATATCTACTCGGAACCCAAACGCCTCGAATGAACACTGGGAGCTTACACAACTTCACTCCCGACTAGAGCTGCCTTCAACGACGTCTTGTCTTCGTAGTTCACCTTCACGAGAGTAGTATATACTGGCACATAACACCGCCAGTTTTTTTTCTGACCTTAATTTACCGACGAGCACGATCCTACACCTTCCTGAGCTCCAGCTGGTGAAAACATCGACACCACCGCTAAGTAGCCCCAGGTGCGAAGGAGGTCTCCTCCACACCTCCAAGCACCGCACATAGCACCATTGCGATTACATGCAAAAGGAGGTATTCATTCAGAGGGAAAAATCATGCTAACCTCCGTTGAGCGCAGAACGGCAGTTTTTTTCCTTACCACCAAGAACACCTGCCATTCTAACCACGCGACAACGTGGCCTCTCGCCATTGGTTGGAAGTCTATGTGACACGCCATTATTTCCGCTTAAATACGAATGGAAATTCTCTCCCTCCTTTCTTCCTCATTCCAGAATCCGCCGGCTCGAGGAAAAATGGTCACGTTGTACTGTGCCGTCGTTGGTGTGGCTGGGAGCGCGTTTCCTGTCGACATTGACGAGAACAAGTCGGTGGGGCACTTGAAGGACGCGATCAAGGAAAAGAAGATGTACCAATTTCCTGCTGACGAGCTGCAGCTCTTCCTGGCGAAGAAGGGCGACGGCGCGTGGCTGTCGAGCCTCACTGAAGATGTGAAGAAGCTGAAGAAGGGCGAGAAGACTGTTTTCATCGAAGCGCTAACGCAGGAAGAACAAGAGCTACAGGCAGAGGATCCGCTGGAGGACGTGCTGTACGGAATGGATCCTCCATCAGCTCGCCAGATTCACGTGCTGGTGGTGGTTCCGGAGCAATGGACCTCTGCTCCAATTGTCTCCCAAGACGGTGTTTTCGATCACTGCATTCATCCGTTCTTCTCGCAATTCCCGACGGTTGACCAAGTTGGTGATTGGCTCGAATTTCCGGCGCTGTTACCGTTGACTGAACGTCAAAAGCTCTACGTACGTTGTTCGTACAAGTCGATCGCTGCCCAAGCACTGACGAAGGTGGATCCAAACCGCCGGAAGTATGCAGTAATTACGGGCACGCCTGGGATTGGCAAGTCGGTGTTCGTCTACTATGTCATGTGGAGATTGATCAAGGATAAGAAGCGCGTGCTATTTATCACAAGACAACCACCCATCTACTTCGATGGCAGTACGATTCATGAGTGCAAGCAGTTGCCATATTCAGGCAATCAGCAATTCTGGTCGCCCGATTTGTGGTGTCTTGTGGACTCAGTGGACCCAACAAATGTTGCTGGAATGCCTATTGAGTGCTGCTCCGTTCTTCTCGCAAGCACACCGCGACGAGACTGCATCGGTGAGTTCAAGAAGCTTGTTCCTACTCCAGATGTTTTCTACATGCCTCTGTGGACAAAAGAAGAACTGGCGACAATTGCTCCCATGTATCCACATGCAGCAGCTGTGTGGGAGAATCGATTTGAGTGCTTGGGTGGTGTGCCTCGCCTGGTGTTGCAAGACATTGAAACAGACCCACAAGCTTGGCTGATGTCCGCATGCAACAGTTGTTCTCTCGATGATTGCATTATGTTGGTGTCCATCTACTCTGAGGTCAACTCGAAGACCAAGATCGCTCAGATTTTGATTCACATCCATAGCCAAGAACCTTATCGAGAGTACAAAGTTGTCTATGCATCAGATTTGGCGATGCAGTTGATTGTTCGAACAAAGTGGCGATTGGACCGCGCGAAGTTGCAAAGCCTTCTCGGTTCGTCCGATGGAAACCCGCTTGCACAATCACTGTGCGGATACATCTTTGAGCTTTATTCTATGGATCTGCTGGAGCAGGGTGGAACTTTCGTGTGTCGAAAGCTGTTGTCTGGTACTGAAATGCGAAAACGCGACACGATAAAACGCAAACGAAGCACCCCAGATAATGAAGACGAAGAAACAATCGACATTCCACGGTCATCGCAGCCTCGGCAAATAGCGGAGCGGGTGGAAGTCGGTCAACTTGCAAATCAGCTGTACGTGCCTCGGACATCGAATTATACTGCTATTGATGCGTGGATGCCGCAGTTCGGTGGATTCCAGATGACTGTGGGAAAAACGCATGACATCAAGGGCGGGGCGGCAGATGATTTGGCGAAACTGGGTCCGAATGGCAATCGACTCTTCTTTTTGCTTCCACCACTCTACTACAAAACTTTCACCAAGAAGACACCTCAAACCATCGAGCAGTTTGCAATCCTTGTTCCGTATCCCGAACAGGTGTAATGAATGAATGTTTCAACGCTTCATTGACATCAGCTTCTCTTTCATGGCCTACCAAGACATTACTTCGTGATCAATTCGTCATCGGAATCACGCACAATTAATTTTGATCCTGATAAATATAAAGTTAGTAATATACAAAGATGGCGTACTCACCTCAGCAATACCTCGCTAACAAAGAGCGGATCAAGGCGGCGCAGAAGCGCTACTATCAGCGCACACGTGAAGCTCGTTTGTCGTATCAAAAGGGGTACGACGACAAGAATAGGGACCAGATTCGAGCACGCAAGCGTCAGCCCAAAACCGAACTTAGTGATGGTGAAGTCGAACCTAACAACGAAAGGGGTACGACGATAAGAATAGAGAGCAGAAACAGAAAGCGAACTTAATGGTGAGACCGAACTTAACTAATTAAATTTTTTTTTCTCAGATAAAAAGTCAAGCCCAATATAGCCAATGACTGACGCCGACAAACCACGCTTCAAATTTTGCTCAATGCACTTGGCGATCTGAGTCAGTACCATTCATCTGGGTGGTTCTGGCATTCGACAGAGGATAAGTGGATGCTGCATGGTAAAACCCAAATATATCCATGCCCAGCTTATCGAACGAATGAAAATCCGAGATGCTACTGCAATACCACAATCAAGCGGCACTTCCTTATTATCGATAAGGATGAGAACCATCACTTCGTTGGCTCTGAATGTGTTAAGCTATTTGGTGGGCACTACAAAGTATGTCTCAGATGCCAACGTCGGTACCGATAGTTATAAGTATTGCAAGGAATGTCGAGACCGTGGTCTAACATCATTTAGTGATGAGAAGCTGGGATTTGGAAAATATAAAAATAGAAAGCCTATTTCACTATTAGGTGTGGATGACGGCTACATCCACTTCCTATTTAAGTGCGACAACGTATCTGAAGCCTCTAAACAGGATTTAGCTCGCAATCTACTACCACAAACAATTATTGGTACCGGTATGCACCACGACAAATCCATCCAATGGATTAAGGCTAACGCTGTTGGATATTATAACTGGCTTAAAACCTCCAACAAGTCATACTCCAAATATTTGAATTATTTAATTTCAGATTTTTTTGTAGATGGCTAAGATATAAAGTTGATCCTGATACAAGGTCCAATAATTATAAAGTCAAATCTACGAAGAATAATATAGGCAAGAATATATAGGCAGCATGGTTGCATACGAGCTCGAAGGACTAAAGAGATTGAATATTCAAGCTATCAAATGGGGTAGCAGCTACCGTGTTAAGGTACGTGGTAGAACCGGCAAGATGGTTTATATTAGCAACCTTTCACGGCCAATCAACCAGAGATTGGTGGCTAAGCAGTACAATGTTTCAATTGAAACCTTTGAGAAGCATATGTCGCCTGACTACAAGGCTGATCCTAAGTACCGTTTTTACAATGGTAATCACATGGAATCACAACTATATGAGGGTGTTGAGCCTTCTATTTTCTACGACAAGCTCGAAAACGTTCTTTTGACTCAGTCGAGTGCGTTTAAGGTAAACGTTGCTCTTGGGTACAAACTTGTGAGCAAGACCGATCCTGATGACACTCGCTACTTCTACCCGAATCTCGCTAATACTTATGTATTCAATAAGCCTGTCGCTATCAATAGCAAGGCTGATATTCGAAAGAAGGTGATTTCGGAAATCCGTTCTATGGAGTTGGTTGACAAACGGAATTACCCCAGCTCCGGGTATAAGCTCAAGGCGATCACTGCATTCAAGATTTTCATCTACCATCGCGACCATGCTCTTGGAGATAGCGAAGCTGTCATCCCTAAGATTATTCGCGAAAACAAGCATGTAATCAACTTCCCTGAGACCAACAACAAGTGCGTCTTCCACTGCATCGCCTGGCATACATTCCGGAGTTCTAAGAAGGATCCTCGCAGAATTCAGGCTCAGGTTAAGGGGGCATTCAAGCGCTACTGGGGGTTAAATATGTTGAGTCTGTTTAGAAGCTTCAAGCCCATTGACCTACTACAGCTCGATGAGGTTGAGGACTGCTTCCAACTTGGTATTAACGTATATAAGATGGATGTAGTTTCTGGAAATGTAGAATGCATTCGTAGATCGGACAAAGGGTATGAAACTATGGATATTCTATCGTACGAGAATCACGCTCTTTACATCAATAACATTGACATGCTCCAGTCTAAATACCAATGTCCTAAGTGTGAAATAGTTTTCGTCAGCGCTGAAAAGCTTAAAAAACACAAGAAAAATCAGTGCGAGCTTGTGAATATTGAGAGCTTCCCCGCTGAGCCAACTATCTACAAACCAGCTCAGAACACGATACGATCACTGCTTACGAAGTATTCGATCAAGGATGCTGACCAGTACATCGACCACTTCATCGTTTATGACTTTGAGGCCGTTATTAAGCCTACCGCGACTCAACACGGGGATAATACTGTCTTCACGAACGAGCACTTTCCGGTGTCTGTATTAGTAGCTGATAGCTTAACCGAGGAGGTGCGTTGCTTTGTAAATGACGATCCAAAGATGTTGCATACGGATATGTTCAAATACATCGGTGAAGATCCAGCAGTACAATGTCAATAAGTACAAGTCGCTTCTACAGAAAATCATCAATGCCCACGGTCTGACAGGTATAGAAATTCCGGGGGTAAATCTTAGTAAGACCTACAAGATGTCTGATGTAGAGAGTTAGATTGGAGAAGGAAAGTATGGTAGTTTCTTTGATTTTCACAGCAGTCTTGGCTTTGGTAAGAAAAGGTCTGATTACGGAAAACTGAAACAGCTGCTTGATCAGGTACCAGTATTCGGCTTCAATTCTGGTCGATACGATATCAACTTGATTAAGAGCGACTTGTTTGCTATCATCGGTACTGACAACATCAAATCTGTTATCAAGAACCCTAGCTACATGTGCATTGCTACATCGGACATTAAAAATGCTCGATATTAGCAACTATGTACCAGCTGGTACCAGCTACGATAAGTATCTTACGACATATCTCGGTGGATGCAAATGCGATGACAAAATTAGATGTGTCTGTGGTCTTGGCAAGGGTCTTTTCCCGTACGAGTACATCACTGCGTTCAATGTGCTAAACCAGACTACTATCCCACCTAAGTCAGCTTTTGACAGCAAGCTCCGTGGAACAAGCATCACCGGTGATGACTACGAACGAGTGAAGTTCGTGTGGGAGTACTACGATATGAAATCAATCAAGGACCTACTGGTTTGGTACAACAATCTCGACGTAGTCCCCTTCATCAAAGCTACCAAGGCTCAGCGAGAACTCTTCAAGCGTTTCAATCTAGATATGTTCGCGGATAGTGTATCGCTACCTGGACTTTCCGAGAAGGTCATGTATCAGACCTGCTTTCAATAATCTCCAATATCCGGATAAGAAACCTGCTAACGCATTCCAATTCCCAGCTAACCGCTTGGGTGGATACAAGAGTCAGGATGCTAAGGCAAAGCGAGAATTCGGAATGACAATTGGGCACTTGGATACATTGCTGCAAAAGCAAAATTATCTGTGTGGTCTATGCTACTGCCAGCTGACTGCTGATACCGCTTCAGCAGATCGTATCAGCAATAATCTTGGCCACATCGACGGCAACATCTTGATCAGCTGCGTAAAGTGCAACACCGCTCGTAAGGACATGTCGCTTAAGGGATTTCGGTATAAGAAGTTGCTTGAGTTCAACTCGGACATACTGGTCTACTCGATCGACAAGGAGGAGAAGGATATCTACGCTAAGATGAAGGTCAACATTGCTGGAGGTCCTCTATTATCTTCAATCCCTACGCTAAGCGTAATGAAACGAAGATTCGCGGTGGTAAGGCCTGTAAGAAAATTATCGGATACGACGCTAACGCTCTATACCTATGGGCTCTTGGTAATGAGATGCCATGCGGTCGATTGACTACGGTTGAAGCGTATGATGGTATCATCGATGACATAAAGGCAGACAAGGTATTCGGATTTCTCGAGTGCGATATTCGTACTCCTGGCCACCGAAAAGACTACTTCAGTGAGATGACTCCCATTTTCAAGAATGTGCTAATCGATTGTACCAATGAGAGCGTCATTGGCAAGCATATGCTCGATTACAACCAGTCTCGCACACCAAATCGTTCTAAGCCTGC
Source organism: Phytophthora cactorum (assembly GCA_016864655.1). NCBI lineage: Eukaryota > Oomycota > Peronosporomycetes > Peronosporales > Peronosporaceae > Phytophthora > Phytophthora cactorum. The sequence continues at coordinate 928,447 of NHQK01000015.1, read as the reverse complement.
TCGCAAGTTGATTGGTAGCTACTTTGGTGAAAAGATTCTCATCTACACCCCTTTGCTCAAGTGGTACTTTTCTCACGGTATGGAGATCACCAAGACTTACTGTTTTATCAAGGCCAGCTCTCACAAGGCTTTTGCTCCATTTATGGAGGCTGTATCAAATGCTCGACGAGAAGGTGATGTTGATAAGTCTAAGGTGATGATTGCTGAGATGATGAAACTTGTAGGCAACAGTGCTTTCGGTCGATCTGGCATGGACATGAGCAAGCACAAAGTGGTCAAGTATGAGTCGAACGACAAAGCTATTAAGTGCAAGATCGAACACTTTACGTTCCATGGTCTCGAGGAGCTTAATGACGCCTGTGAAATCACCATGAAAAAACGGCGACTCAATAACAAGAACCCCATCCATTTGTCGATTGCCATCTACCAGCTCGCCAAGCAACGCATGCTTCAGTTTTACTATAACTGCATCGATTTCTACTTTGACCGCTCTGACTTCCAGTATCAGGAAATGGACACTGATTCGGCTTATATCGCTTTCAGCTATGAAAACCGTTTCAAGACTGTATCAAGCCTGAGCTGCGTGAGCACTTCCAGGAGCACAAATACGATCGGTTCCCACGCGATTACAACACCGAGGTGGCTAAGTTTGAACGTCGTACCCCTGATCTATTCAAGGATGAATGGTTAGGTGAAGCTATGGTCTCACTATCGAGTAAAAACTATATTTGCTATCTACCTGACGAATCTTACAAGGTCAAAGTTTCAGCAAAGGGTGTGCAGCAGGGTCGTGGTCGGAATGAACATGTCCTTAATCCTGACGGATTTGAGACTGTTGTACGGGACCGCATTACACTTCAGGGTACTAACAAGTGCTTCAGACTATCGAAACAAACCAAGTCTATCATCACCTATACTCAAACAAAGAGTGCCCTTTCATATTTCTACGATAAGCGACAGGTACTGTCGGACGGCATTTCTACGAGTCCACTTAATATCAAAGGGAGGTATATTGAGCTGATGCTCAGACTTCTAAGTCTGACCATTTTGTTTGCTGTAAAATATAGAATCATGTCTTTTCAAGATCTACTATCAAAACTCTACTATGAGCCAAAAACCGGTTTTATCGGGGCTCAAGCTCTGTATCAGAAGGCAAAGGAGTTATATCCTAAGATAACTCTCAAAATCGTAAAGGATTGGTATGCGAATCAGACCGATATTCAACAATTTTAGGAGCAGAAGAGGCGATTCGATGGGTTCAAAATTGCTTCACACAACCCCAACTCGTGGCAAATGGATCTTGCGTTTTGGGAGAAACGACCAATTTTGACTGCTATCAACATCAACTCAAGGTTGGGCTACGCAAAGCTCTTGTCAAACAAGACTGCGCCAACTGTTTTTAGCAGCGCTTAAAGCGTTTGTTCGCCTCCACAAAGTTGATATCCTGACAAGTGATAATGGTAGCGAGTTCATGAACTCACATGCTCAAGAATTCTTCAAATCCAAGAAAATTGAGCACTACAACAACGAGCCCGGTGATCACGGTACTATGGGAAAAATCGAGCGATTCAACAGAACGTTAAAGCAGCAATTAACTAAAATGTCTCCCAAGAGGATTACGCACAAGCTTATCGCCGATGTTATTGAAAACCATTAACACGTTTCATCGCTCGGTTGGTATGACCCCGAATGAGGCAAAAGGCAAAGTAATGGATGCAGATCTGAGTCATAATCAGGTGGAAGCCGATAGAATTGAGAAGGAGTTGAGGTCGGATCAAGCGTAGTATACCGTCTCAAGAAGCAGACATTTGATAAAGAAGCTGCTCGATGGAGCAAAGCAGTCTATAAAATCGTTGGAATGGATGGCTACCGAATCCAAATCCGTTCAAAAAATGGTCATACTCTCTACAAGGCACCAAACGATCTTAAAATTGTTAAAACAGAGACTACATATGCTACTATTAATCGAGGCGATATTCTTGAGGCGGAGAAGATCTTGGATCACAAGAAGATACGGTCTGGGAAGTACAAATATCTGATAAGATTGCTTGGTAATGAGCCTGACTCCTGGGAGCCACAAGATAATATGCGGTTAATCAACAAGAACAGGAGATCAACTCTTGAGAATGAGTACTGGAAGTAAAAAAAGAGCCATAATTAGCTTGAAAATAATTTAGATGGAGACATCCTCCGTAAGCTTTGGCCCACATATATTAATGTTATTATTTTTTAATAAGATGTTGGAAAAAATATCAAGTCATTATACATAGACACTCATCTCGTAATAGTGTGCCCCAGTTGTGTAGAGAAAACGCGAGCTTGTGAAGCTTCGACGCAATCTTTGGATTATCCAAGAAGTAAGCCGAATCAAAAATGAATTAATGAATATTGATGCAACTGCAAATTTCCGCAAAACGGTAGTCAATCAAAAGTACAAGCACGAATTGGAAGCAATCTTTGGCGTTCCGTTCCATTGTATCAAAGACCGATATTTGAATCTTCTAAATGAGCGAAATCGAACCTGCCATACATACATACCTTTCCGTCATGACTCAGTTATGCCGAGCTACTGGTAGTGTATCGAGCGAGACTCGGACGTAGGCAGGGTCTTGCGACCCTACCATAGTATTTATGACTACTCATTTTTTTTATGACTCACAACATATAGGTTCAATATGTTTCCAAATTTCACATCCCTCGCTCAGAGAGAGCAAAAACGACAGGAGCTTCTTGAACGAGCTCAGCGTCGCGTTCGTCAAGCTAAAGCGAAGCGTGAGATGTATGAAGGTGCTTCGTGGGCCCCTGACATTTCCAATGGAATTACTACAGTCCCTAAGAAAACAACTGTAACAACTCAGACTGATACGAGTGTTGGATCTGATGAGGCTATTCCATCAGACGTAAATGCTCGTCAGACTTAAAAAAAAAAGTCTGAGTGATGAAAAACTCCGTAAAACCCCCTGAGTTATCAACTGATCCTGAAGTAAAAGTTAGCCCAGTTATGGTAGATGCTGAAGTCGATAAGAGTGCTCGTACGGTGGATGTTGGAGTAGATAATGTTGTGAGAACGTCAGAGAATGCAACGAACACAAATCGCGTTGATAGAACTGACAGAAACGTTCAGGCTAATCCTACGACATCGGATGTTGGGGTGGAGAGGCAAGCCTTCAACAACAGATGCACAAACTAATACAACTTTTAATCGAGCTACAAACTCAACCAATGTTGATTACTGAGGAGCAAGTGTTTTTCGCGTGAATGGATCAAAAGCTTTCTTCAACAATATCCAAACTGGATTGCTCTTAGAATTCACCCAATTCGTAAGAAAACGGGTAAAGATGATCCAAGATATGTTATTGGTGAAAAAGGATCTCTACGCTCGGCGAAGACGGGAAAGAAATACAAAAACTACGGTTCAATTGACTGGGTAGCGTCTGAAAGCAAAACCAGAGATATTTGGTACGAGGGCGAAAGTCAATCAATTGATGAAATTGGTGCGATGCGCGATGAAGAAAATCTAACGCGAACCCTACACGCTTAGCGAAGAAGCGAACTGGTGATGAATTGGAAGACCTTGATGTTGCTCTAAAAGATCGCAGGCTTAAGGATTTGGAGTTCTCAAAGAAATCAACATCTACCACTTCTGACGATGAGAGAAGCAGATTTCAGATGCTATGGATTATTTCCAAAAACATTGAAATGCTCGAATCGAATGGTCTTATGAAGAGCATTTTGCCGATTTACAAAGACAAATATAAGGCTGATGAAAGTGCTTTAGAACAATATGTTTGAGTTAAAAACGGATCGATAGATGTGTTTGGAAAGGAATCAAATCTTAAGCATACAGCAGCAGTGAGAAAGGTTGATTGGCAATCCACATTGAGAGCGTTTTTAAAAATGGTTAAAAACAAGGGCTTAGAGCTAACTATGGTTGGAGCAAGCGATGTCGAGAAAACGATTAAAGATTACAAGCCTTACGAAGCGGATGAAAACGATGAAGAGCGTGAAGCACGACATGGAATTAAAACTGGATTTGATGAAGATATGGATCAGAACCCCTCTATCCCTGATACTGATGCTAAGAAAATGCTGTATGAATATTATAAGAGTCTTTTTGATAATAAGGTTGTTATCCCTTTCCGTCTGCAACCGGTTGTAAGCTATAAGAATGGTGTAAAAGCTCACGACACGTATTATTTTGGTGTTCCAAGTGAGGGACGCTATCTCAGTATTAGAACAAGGAGCATAAACCTGTTTCTGAAAAGCTTTGTCCGATTTAATGAAAACAATTCGCTGGATGGATACTTTCCTTGCACTACTTAGTGGATTAGAAGATGCGTACCGTACTGCAAGCGATATCGAAGGTCCTACAACTAAAGCAGAGAAAAGATGATCAAAAACGTTAATGATAACCTAAGGATTATCCGCAAGGTCATCTTCAGCAATGCGGATGATGTAAAGCAAGAAAGTGCGAAAGGCTATGCGGAGAGTGAGTTGGACAAGCTTCATGACGACGCTGGACGTGCCTACCTGAAATATGGAGAAGCTCAGAAACGAGCTAAAACCATACAAAAGCAGGTGGTTGCGGCTGAAAAAGAAGCACGCAAATCTAACACCGTGCGAAACAAGTCAGCTCTAAAGGCATCAAGATCTGCGCTACGAGCAGCGTTATCAGCTGTAAGAGCGACAAAATCTGTTTATACCGCCAAGTATAAAAAATACAGCGAACTGGTTCAGTTATAATTATTGGATTTATATCTTAGCCATCTACAAAAATATCTGAAATTAATTAATTCAAATATTTGGAGTATGACCTGTATCAGTTTCAGTCATTGCCAATATTGGACTTGACCTTTTACGAGAATTTTTTTTAATTATTTATTTAAGTTCGGTTTCGTTGTTAGGTTCGACTTCACCATCACTAAGTTCGGTTTTGGGCTGACGCTTGCGTGCTCGAATCTGGTCCCTATTCTTGTCGTCGTACCCCTTTTGATACGACAAACGAGCTTCACGTGTGCGCTGATAGTAGCGCTTCTGCGCCGCCTTGATCCGCTCTTTGTTAGCGAGGTATTGCTGAGGTGAGTACGCCATCTTTGTATATTACTAACTTTATATTTATCAGGATCAAAATTAATTGTGCGTGATTCCGATGACGAATTGATCACGAAGTAATGTCTTGGTAGGCCATGAAAGAGAAGCTGATGTCAATGAAGCGTTGAAACATTCATTCATTACACCTGTTCGGGATACGGAACAAGGATTGCAAACTGCTCGATGGTTTGAGGTGTCTTCTTGGTGAAAGTTTTGTAGTAGAGTGGTGGAAGCAAAAAGAAGAGTCGATTGCCATTCGGACCCAGTTTCGCCAAATCATCTGCCGCCCCGCCCTTGATGTCATGCGTTTTTCCCACAGTCATCTGGAATCCACCGAACTGCGGCATCCACGCATCAATAGCAGTATAATTCGATGTCCGAGGCACGTACAGCTGATTTGCAAGTTGACCGACTTCCACCCGCTCCGCTATTTGCCGAGGCTGCGATGACCGTGGAATGTCGATTGTTTCTTCGTCTTCATTATCTGGGGTGCTTCGTTTGCGTTTTATCGTGTCGCGTTTTCGCATTTCAGTACCAGACAACAGCTTTCGACACACGAAAGTTCCACCCTGCTCCAGCAGATCCATAGAATAAAGCTCAAAGATGTATCCGCACAGTGATTGTGCAAGCGGGTTTCCATCGGACGAACCGAGAAGGCTTTGCAACTTCGCGCGGTCCAATCGCCACTTTGTTCGAACAATCAACTGCATCGCCAAATCTGATGCATAGACAACTTTGTACTCTCGATAAGGTTCTTGGCTATGGATGTGAATCAAAATCTGAGCGATCTTGGTCTTCGAGTTGACCTCAGAGTAGATGGACACCAACATAATGCAATCATCGAGAGAACAACTGTTGCATGCGGACATCAGCCAAGCTTGTGGGTCTGTTTCAATGTCTTGCAACACCAGGCGAGGCACACCACCCAAGCACTCAAATCGATTCTCCCACACAGCTGCTGCATGTGGATACATGGGAGCAATTGTCGCCAGTTCTTCTTTTGTCCACAGAGGCATGTAGAAAACATCTGGAGTAGGAACAAGCTTCTTGAACTCACCGATGCAGTCTCGTCGCGGTGTGCTTGCGAGAAGAACGGAGCAGCACTCAATAGGCATTCCAGCAACATTTGTTGGGTCCACTGAGTCCACAAGACACCACAAATCGGGCGACCAGAATTGCTGATTGCCTGAATATGGCAACTGCTTGCACTCATGAATCGTACTGCCATCGAAGTAGATGGGTGGTTGTCTTGTGATAAATAGCACGCGCTTCTTATCCTTGATCAATCTCCACATGACATAGTAGACGAACACCGACTTGCCAATCCCAGGCGTGCCCGTAATTACTGCATACTTCCGGCGGTTTGGATCCACCTTCGTCAGTGCTTGGGCAGCGATCGACTTGTACGAACAACGTACGTAGAGCTTTTGACGTTCAGTCAACGGTAACAGCGCCGGAAATTCGAGCCAATCACCAACTTGGTCAACCGTCGGGAATTGCGAGAAGAACGGATGAATGCAGTGATCGAAAACACCGTCTTGGGAGACAGTTGGAGCAGAGGTCCATTGCTCCGGAACCATCACAAGCACGTGGATCACCTCCTCTCCAAGCAAAACGCCTGGACCAAAGAGTTCCGGCTTGTTCAGCTTCCACAACGGGTTCATCTTATATAACGAAGGGTCAAATCCGCTCTGTACCATCGTGTTCAGATCATCGCCGTTCAGCCACGCGCCGTCGCCCTTCTTCGCCAGGAAGAGCTGCAGCTCGTCAGCAGGAAATTGGTACATCTTCTTTTCCTTGATCGCGTCCTTCAAGTGCCCCACCGACTTGTTCTCGTCAATGTCGACAGGAAACGCGCTCCCAGCCACACCAACGACGGCACAGTACAACGTGATCATCTTTCCTCAAGCCGGCGGATTCTGGAATGAGGAAGAAAGGAGGGAGAGAATTTCCATTCGTATTTAAGCGGAAATAATGGCGTGTCACATAGACTTCCAACCAATGGCGAGAGGCCACGTTGTCGCGTGGTTAGAATGGCAGGTGTTCTTGGTGGTAAGGAAAAAAACTGCCGTTCTGCGCTCAACGGAGGTTAGCATGATTTTTCCCTCTGAATGAATACCTCCTTTTGCATGTAATCGCAATGGTGCTATGTGCGGTGCTTGGAGGTGTGGAGGAGACCTCCTTCGCACCTGGGGCTACTTAGCGGTGGTGTCGATGTTTTCACCAGCTGGAGCTCAGGAAGGTGTAGGATCGTGCTCGTCGGTAAATTAAGGTCAGAAAAAAAACTGGCGGTGTTATGTGCCAGTATATACTACTCTCGTGAAGGTGAACTACGAAGACAAGACGTCGTTGAAGGCAGCTCTAGTCGGGAGTGAAGTTGTGTAAGCTCCCAGTGTTCATTCGAGGCGTTTGGGTTCCGAGTAGATATTTGACTTTTTTCTTCATGATGCTAGAGTAAGCTCGATCAACTCGCAGCACCACGCCGCTCAATTCGTGATTGCCCGCGCTGCGAAGGCTGCTAGTATCCAACTCTTCGTCACTACCGAGGTAAAGCGTTGATTGCTCTATCTCTTTTATCACTTCAACCTTTATTCTAACCTCATCCTTTATTCTTGATAGTTCGGCTTCCGCGATGAGGATGGAGCCAACATCACGAAGCAGAAGGTCCGCGATCTACTGACGCAGCTTGAACTGCCTTTTGCCCTCTTCCACAGTGGACTGTGGACCGAGTACTTGCCATTGTGAGTTTTACTTCACCAGCGATCAGTGTTTAATAAATATTTACCCAACTGACGGGATTCGCTTGCTGATTCGTAGCTTGCTGGGGTACAACGTCGACGAAGGCGTCATGAACGTTGCCGGCGAGGGCGATGCCAAGTTGAGTATCTTGGCGCGCGCTGATTTCAGTCGCTTCGTGGTGCACGTGCTGGTGACAGCTCCGAAGAGCTCCCTCGAGTGGGCTCGGCTGTCTGTCGAGACTGGTCGAGTGTCCCCAAAGGAAATCGCTGCCTATTTAGAGAAGAAGTCGGGCAAGAAGCTTCAGCTCAAGGCGGTGGACTACGAGGAGACGAAGAAGGGCTATGATACGAACCCCGTGGCGTACATTCAGACGCGTATCGCGGACGGAAGCTGCGTGCCCGGAACGGAAGAAGAGGTGAAGACCACTATCGCCAAGTTCTTCCCTGACTGGAACCCTTCGCCCTGGGAGGAGATCATCGCGTAAAAGCTCGTGGTGATTGAGCATATAAGGCCCTAACACTGCAAACGTTTGTCCTGTGTATCGAAGAACTCAGAACCTTGACTCCTCTCATTGAACAAAACTTCGTTGGTCACACAACTCAGTTCCCCCAAACCTCCTCGCATTCTTCAACCACTCTCTCATTCTCACGCAACACGATGACCAAGTTCGCTGGTGATGTCGGGTGAGGAATCGTGCCTGCACAAAGCCAGTGACAGCCTGACGAGCTTGACTCAAGCGATAAATGCTTAATCTATGTGGTGCGAAGTAAATCCTCTTTTGCATCAGATTCCGCCTCCCTCTAATCGAGAGGTGGGCGGAATCTGCAAAATCTCGCCCACGATTTCAGCTACCCCTGAGGATCCCGGCAATCTATTATAGCTCATCGCAGGCGCAACGCAAAATTTGCCACCCTAGTACGGTATGTAGTTTTGTGTAGTTTCGATGTCATCAAGGCCTCGTGATACTATTGGGCTCATAATCGTTGGCCCAATTGTATTCGAATGCTCACTGAGTGATACTGGCGGTTGTCAGCGATGGGAGGTATATTACGTAGTACTTCGAAGTACATGTGATTGAAATGTGCTGCAAGTCGCCAGTAGTTTAAAGGTACTTCGGTGTTTGGGTGAGAGATTGGATGAGATGGACACGCTCGGTTGTGGATGCAATAAATCGAGCTTGCGGCTGTAACAATACGACCTCGGTGAGGCTATACATTCGGCTGCATGTAGTACGAACCATCGTGTAGTTTAAAAAAACTGATAGTATTCACGCTTAGTTCATGCCATCTAGAGTCTAAATGGATACTCCTGTCTCACTGATGTACTGGGAAGTCTTGGAAGCCTGCTGCAGCAACGACTCAATCGTCGAGTGCATGTCTGCGGCTGAATAGAGGTGTGATGAGAAGCGCGAGCTTTGGCTACAGGAACTGCTGGCACTCTGGCTGGACGTTGTGCTCTCGTTGTCACTGTCGTACTTCCACGTCGCTGACCCAGGACCACCCATGCCACCGAAGCCAAGACCACGTACCTTGGCGTACGAAAGACTCGTGAGTCGATCCATCGTCTCAGCTTGAGAGAGCGGCGGAGAGTCTACCACAGACTCACTGTCGATATCGTAAAGGTCGATGATCGAATCAGCTCTTCGAGTGCTGCCTCTAGAATCGCAAGAGGAACCGAACGAGAGATTCGCGCGGGCACGAGGCTTGAGGAAGGCGTGCGACTCCAGAGCAAGGGCTTCCAGACGGGCACTGATCTTCTGCAGTAAGTCAGCAATGTTGGACATCCAGTCGTTAGAGACGTGACTGCTTGCAGGCACATGGTCTCGCTTCCACAGATCCAGTGTAGCCACACAGTGGGCTACACCGCGAGCAAGCGAACCGCTCGTATCAGCACCCGAAGAGTAAATAGGGAAGCTCAAGAGCGACACAGCTCCCTGTTCAGTGTGGAGCGGATGGGCCCGGAAACGTGGATCATGCTCCATCTCGGCTACGAAGAAGGGAGAACAGTGATGCACCGCATAGGCGCTAACGCTTTCTTCTCGAGGAACCACATCATCGACTGTCACTGGGGTAGCCTCCAGCTCCAACAACTTGTCGTCAATGTCTAGTTCGGGTTTGTTGGAGGCCGTCACAAGGCAGTAGACCTCGTAGCTACCCACAATATTGATACTGCAGGCGTGCCACTGCGAGGCCACCTCCAACACTCGACGTGCCAGTTCCTCTAGCTCAGTATCGTGCCGCAGGAAAACCAGCGATCTCGCATCCACCTTAAGACCAGCCACTTCGACGTACGTTGCACGAGCCAACTCATCAGCAGTACGCTTGACGGGGGCCTTGGGGAAGATATTATACCAGCTGAAATCCAGCTCGTAGTCCGGCTCGGGTGTCTTGAGTTGTACGAATTGAATCTTGGAGGTCATGCACGAGCTTGCACGAGGCTTAGCCATGTGTTGTTGGTCGCTCTCCTCATCCTCTGATGTCGAGTACAATGAATGTGTCGGCGCTGAAGACGAGAGCGGCGTGATGAAGTTCAAAGGTTTGTGGGTCACACGCTTGGCAGGCTGATCTTCTAACAGTACGGTCTTGGCCCGTCGTGTACGCATGGACTTGGACACAGCAGACTCGCTGTCGTCCAGATCAATGTGACTCGATAACGTCGCGCGTCGGTTGTCAGATGTTGCAGTAACAAAGCTCGTGGCACTGGTACTTGACGTCGTACTGACGACAGACCCCTGCGAAAGCTGCGACTGGCGTGAACGCGCTCGTCGACGATCAGGTGTTCGCGAAGAAGAAGCCAACGCAGGATCCAAGCCCAAGTCGATTTGAACTCGACCAGAAGCTCGTGATGGGGTTCCTTGAGCAACGGGCCCTGCGGATTTATAAGCAGTGCTAGGCATGCGATAAACTCGTGTGCAACCAGTATCTATCAGTACTGGCCGCTGCTCACTTGGTTAGTCGAATTCAGGGCAAGTGCGAGACCGCACGCCTGTCCCGGCCGGGCCGAACCGCGAGAGGACCACCCTCCGCGCAGGCCGTACAAACACCGACCTAACTCATGGATTGTTGTGGTTTGTATGTGGAATCCTTCTCTGACGGTATTTGTGCGTTCTGCTACACCCCACTGACCAATCTAGTTGAAGCGCAAGAGGCGTTCTCGCACGCTCATCATATTACGATCTCAATGTCTTCGGTTTGACGCTTTGTCCACGACTACAAACTGACATGGAAGGCCTTGAAAGACGAGTATGTACATCAAAGAGCGTGATATATTTCGCTTCGTAGATGAGCAAGCTTACACCGACTGGGGACATCATAATCTAGTTTTTCTGGACGAGGTCTTTTTCGATAATTGCGAGATGATCCGGAAACGCGGGTACTCACGCACAGGACAGAAACTTGCGATTAGAGCTGACTTACAGCGCAAACTGAGACTGTCTATTTTGTCATTTATCCGTGTACGCGGGTTGATTGATTACTTTGACACTCAAGGGACATTCGACAGGATTAATTTTATAAAGTGCTACCGATACTTCGCTTACCCAGAGAGCGGGAGCGTTGGCCGATATCCTGGTTCTCGTTCCGTGTGGATCCGGGTTGGTGCCTCCATACGTCGACACCCTGAGATCATTCCCTTTCTCAGAAGCATAGGCATTGTGCCTGTATTCCTTGCAGCGTACTACCCATTCTTCAATCCCATTAAGTACATGTTCGGGTAGTGAAGAAGGGATTTCTGCGTCATTACAATGAATCTAGCGGGCAAGACCTCCTACCGTTTGCGGTTCAGACCTTTCACCGTCTCGTAGGGTTCAACATGTCGAGGGTGCTCGAACATTGCGACCGGAAGATCCAACGTGTCTTTGACCATAATGATATCATGCCAACGGAGAAGCGGCAAGTACCAGATATCCGAAGGAACGAGCAAGAACTGGGCAGCGAAGAAAACGATTTAGGATTGAGAGAGAGATGAACGCAACGACTACGAGAACAACTTGGCCAACTAGCTACTCCACATGGCCGAAGTCATCTAAGTTCTCCATTTGTGGAATCGGACCAATGGCGTCCGCGATAGGCACCAGATCGAAGTCATCAATAAACTTCAATGACATTCTTCTTTGACGTCAAGTTTTCTCTGTGAGCAGTCATGCGTTGACCAAAAGCGCTCCAGTCTTGCCGCAACACATCATTGTCAATAAGTGCCCCGTTCACACAATCTAGCGCTATTCTGGCGGATCGTGCGAGGATTGACAGTCTGAGCTCCCCTTGTGAAGATAGATCTCGCAATAGTTGGACAAAAATTGAGGCTCTGCAATTGTCTCTCTTCATGTGGAACGGTTGAGATTCCTGGCGACATGGTTTGCCCACAGCCGCCACGTCACCGTTGTGGCCTGGAAACCAGATCCACAGTGCGCTTCTAGCTCGGCTGCAACTTCGCCGAGGGAAACATCAGCCGTAGCACCAGCCCGATCGGTTTGTTGAGGACAAATGCAGGTCGCCTCAAATGTATCCAGGACCTACGCCTTGGAAATAACGGTACCATACTAAAAAGTCAATAGCTTGACAGTTTTCCCTCTTCATGAAGAAAGCCATTGGTTCCAGGCGGTCTCCGCTGTAGTGGTGTCGACGAGATACTTGTATAGTTTGAGCTGCATCATCTTGATCTCTGCAGGCGTTTCAACGACCAAATACCATCGTGTTTCACCGCTCGCCTTTAGCGAAATGTGAACTATAAATTGTTTCCACTGCGTTTGAGTAATCAGCCATTTACTGCACCTGCTCCTGTTATACTTAATCTCATAAATTATGAAAATAATATTTTCGAATTGTGGGTCAAAGTTCAAAAATATTATTTTGAATCCCGAAATGCTGAAGCTGTATGTTACGCAAATACCAGTAGCAGTGTTCGAATCTCGCGACAATGCTCAAGCGGCAACGTCTCGACCCAAGGCCTTCTCCTGCTCCGTTACCGTTTCTCAACGACACCGCGCTTCCCCACGCCCAAGCTCTAGTCTGCATCCGTGTCGTCTGGCGCAATGACTCCGAAGCTCTCCGTTTGCCGCACGTAGTGGCCTCCCTCCACGCATTTCTCGACTGGTCTCGTGAAGTCTCGCCCCCTCGCGTTTGCAGGGCCAATTTCATTTATCTCCTCCGTCGGAAACACTGGATACTCGCCAACGAGCCTGCCAACAGCAGTATTCTGCATCCGAAGTTCCGCCAATATCAGTTTTCAGAACCGGTGGCCAATTCTATCAATGTGGGGAATATGGAAATGGTGCAGCTACTGTCGACGCACTTTACAGAATGCTATCTGCCAAGAGAAGCATTCGTATATGCTGCAGAACTCGATCGAGTGGAAATCGCGCACTGGTTAGTCGATAACCATGACGATACGAGCTGGGATGCTGACGTTGTTGGGATTGCAATTGCCGAAAATCATTTTGATCTGGCCAAGTGGATATGTGAACGGATAGAAACTCCCACTGCGCTACGCTTGGCGCGTGGTCTGCATTCGCCGCGGCTAATGGGAATTTTAAAATGCTCCAGTGTGTGTGCAGCTTGTCGGCAAATGTGTATCGGCAGTCGACGTTAAATGGTACAGTGGATGAAGGGCATTTGGAGCTATTCATGTGGATCATGCAGAAGCCCCGTATCGTGCCGGATTGGTTTAAGCATTAACCTCATCTTAACGACCATTTTGAGGCTTTTAAATGGCTCATTCATCACTACCCGACGAAGTGCTTTGTCATACACACTGATAGTAAAGCTGCTTCAAATGGGCACTTCGATATCGTGCGTCTTCAACATGAGAACAACATTAAAGATTGCAGCAGGAGAACGACGGCACGTGCAGCAAGTCGAGGACATTTCGACATAGTAAAATGGTTGCATAGCTGTACTCACCTTACAGAGGACGTAGACAGCAGCACTGAGGCGATTACAGGAGCGGCCAGAAAGGGATTCTTGGACATCGTGAAGTGGCGCACAAGAACGCATCTGGATGCAGCACTTACGCAATGGATGGGGCCGCTGAGAATAATCATCTCGACGTCGTACCATGGTTGCACCACAATCGCTCGGAAGGCTGCAGCATTGTTGCGATGGATGTTGCGGCTACTAAAGGGTTGTGCAGTGATTAAGCACTAACAGAACGGAAGGACGCACGACGCGAGCGATGGACCTAGCAGCTAAAAATGGCCACCTAGAAGTTGTGAAGTGGCTTCACTCAAATAGGGGCGAATGATGCACGACACACGCTATGGGCTTTGCTGCAATATATGGAAGACAGGAGGTGGTAACTGGCCCAGTGCCAATGATATGTGGTCTTATGTAGAACTGATCAGGGTTTAGTTCAGATCGTATGATCAGGGTAGTGAAGTGACAAGTGTGCGACATACATAAATACAAAGAGAACTTTAGAGGTAAGATATTATATTATTTCTAAGAACTGCCGCTTGGGATGGTAAACTGGCAAGGCCTACAAAGAGATTGAACGAAAGAGCAGTGTCGGAGGCTGGGAATGCTTCAGCTGCTTCGTCTTCCAAGTCGCTTGCTGTGTCAGACGGAATCGCGACAGGTTGCGGCAATTGAATGATCTCTCTTGGGACGCGGCGGTACCGACCCCGAGGAGCACCTGCGACGCGGCGAATATATTCAGCTGAGATTGTCTTGATTACTATCACGAACGTTGCCATCGAATGCTGTGCCGCTGGGAATCGACGTTTGAGCTCTCGGTTTAATATTTCAAGAGGATTATTCGTCCGCGCAACCAGCTCCTTATTCAGAGCGAACACGTTCCACGCGTCGATAGAGCACTGCTCGATCCAAGTGCGATCAAAGTAACTCCATAATTCACCCCACTTCTCGACAGAGTAGAAAACCCAGCCTGTGCGCAGTGCAGCTTATTGTCACGCTTGACCCACTTAATGCTCTTTTCGACTTGTGCTGGATCGATAACAGTGAGCATGTCTAGAACCCCACGCGTCATAGCAATGATACACTTTTCTTCTGGGATGGCGTAGCGCTTCATGGCGCGCCGAAGTGCCTGTTTCAAATGGAACAGACACCCCAGCACGATAGCGTTCGGGAACTGAGTTGACAGCGCGTCCATTAGCCCAGTCTCAAAACCGCAAACTAGTTTAGCAGGGTTGATCTGCTGGTCTGTGGCTTGCACCACAAAGTGGATCATATCCCAGTAGAAATATGATGTACGCGACGTGCCGAAAATATAAATCACCGGAACAAATACACCCGAAGCACGATCGTGAACCATGAACACCACACATTGACCATACTCGCTTGGGACGCAGCGAAAAGTTCCATCAACACACAGGGTGGTCCCGTGGTAGCGAAGTAATGCTACAAGTGACGGATGCACCCAACCAAGAAGACATGTCGGCTTGCTCAAATCGTCCGGATTTATTGTAACGTAGTGAAACTGAAAACAATATACTACCTCGGCAAGCGCTAGCGAGAGCGGACTGATCTCGATCGAATTGTGAACATTGCCGGAGTAGTGTTAATGTCTCGCCCGATAAACTCCCTGCACGACTCGTTGCTCCGATAGTCCACGAACAACATCAGGGTTCTCGGCATTGTAGAAACGATCCCTTATTGCTTCCCAAACCTGGCGCACTGGCCACGCAACGTTTGCAATGGCGAGGAGGTCTGACTGAGCCCTCATCTCGTCCTGGACATCCATGACGGTGGCAGCAACGAGGGCAACGCGACACGTGTGCGGTCTCGCACACGAATTGCCCGTAGACGCAATATTAAACTCCATCTTGCCCGGGCAGCCTTGACGAAACTTTGAGCAGCGATACACAGTCTTCATGGTGAACGCCCACCCACGCGTATACTTGTAGCATCTAAAGACACAAGTAGTACAACCCGTGCGCGTTGGCAAAGCGCGTACTTCATCAACATGCTGGTGTCGGGTGTGTTCGTGCTGCACTTCGCCGTCTTCGGTGCCCACCACTACGTCGTTCACGACTGTGCCGCTCGTCACCTCCATGTTTTCCACTGCGTCGGCGCCGGTCACCTGCATGTCTGCCGCCGCATTCTGCAATTTCTTGTGGTGTGCAGCCGTGTTTGCGCCTTCTCCGTCCTCCGCCACCATGTCCGCGTTAGCCCCGTGGTGTATCCTCCCGACTGACTAGTCTGCACACTAACATGACGAGTGTCCATTGACCTGTGGTCACCCCTCCATTTCAGATCCTACCTCAAATCAACGAGAAACAGCTGTCTGATCCTGGATCTGATCAGTTCCGCATACGATCAAATCGGAAGCTAATCATGCCAATCGATTTAAAGGCTGCACAGTGATTGCCATGGATGAAGCAGCACAATGTGGACAACCCGAAGTCGTAAAATGGCTTCATAACAACAGAAACGAATGGTGTACTGTGGCTGCTATGGACGGCGCGGCCCAAAATGGCCACCTGGATGTGGCCGAGTGGCTGCATACTAACAGAAGTGAAGGTTGCACCACCAGTGCAATGGATGAAGCAGTTAGTAATCGATTCTGGGATGTGGTGGCTTGGCTTGCTCGAAATAGGAGTGAAGGCGGTACTGCCGCCACCATGACCGCCTGTGCGTCTCAAGGTGGCATCGAAAGAGTTTAATGGTGCCATTATTTCGGGCCCACTCCATGTGATGTTACGGCAATCCAGGGTGCTGTGCTGAATGGCCATTACAAAATCGCGTGGTTTCTCCATCAGTACCGGCAATGGAACCAGTGTGATCTTTATCAAATCTTGAATGAATGCTCTGATTCGAAGCGCCAATGGGAGTTCGCTGAGTGGATGTACTCACACCACCGAGATGACTTCGAAAAAGTGGCGGGAGATATTTTTGCCGATTTTGATATGGAAGTTATTACAATATAGCAGACTGGGCTAGCATACATGTAAATCAAAGTTTTTAGGAGAATAAAAAAAAATAACGATAGCTGTTTGAATTAGCTACTGTACAAAAGATAATAAACCCTCTTCAATCCGATAGCATTGAATTGTCACCTTTTCATCGCTAGGTGGTCCACACAACGATAACTCCCGCCGAACACTGCCTACCTACCTTTCCTCAGCTCACAGCCATGTCGGTGCAAGGTCGTCGAGGCAACGTGCGTGCTTTTCGTCTGCACCACTCCATCCACATGTTCTCTCTAACCTTGCTATTGTGAATCCCGTCAAAATTTGCCACTTCTGGGCTGTTGGCCAAATCAACAACTAATCGACTGCTTGCTTTGATTGGCCAAAATCGTCCTTAACAAGTCAGGCTTCAACTTCGCAGCTTGTCACGACTTCCACCAGGTCCGTCGGATTGCTTCAGCTTGCCACGACTCCCAGACAAATCCGTGAGACTGCTTCATCCACGTTGCTGCTGAATGGCTTGCTTATCGCGTTTTACATGGCTACAGAAGCGATCAACACGTTCACGACACGAAGGACCCCACCATCCACTTCCCTTGTTGACATCAAAGAGAGAAACACACAGCTGGCTGAGAGCGCGTGCGGTACGTCTAGCTCTATGTAATGATGTTCATGATCACTTCCTAACGCTCTAAGTTTCCGTTGTTGATTTGATTGTGGTATTGAACAATTGCAGACCCCTCCATTGGATTGATTTTGCAGCGCTAAGATGGAGGAAGCAGCCACGAAGCAGCATGCCCATCCGAATACTGTTCTTCATTGCCTCTACGGTTTTTACTGTCTTGGATTATCGCGTGGAGAGCTTTCTCACATCTATCACAAGTCAGTAAAGACAATTGGGAACTGGATTAACATCTACGAGGCAACTGGGACCAATCAACGGGCTCACGCACGCTCCGCCAGCACATTTTCAACCACACACCGACAGTGGTTGTGCGACTTCTTCACTGTGCAGCCACTGGTCTACAAGCTCAAGATGCCTTCCTGCGCGCACACCAAATCACCATTTAAAAGTCAGGTGTGCTTCTTCTTGAGGCTCTTTGTCAAGAACAAGGTTTTGGTCCCATTTTCAGCTTTAAAGAGGGTATGGATCAAGTTCTTTGCTACGAATCCCTCGTGTAAAACAAGGCAATGGTTATTAACCATGTCGTGGATGAAGGAACATTGATTCGTTGAATCCGTGAATCGATATTCACCATTAATACCGTAATCGCTATTTTTGTAGCTGCAGGATCTGACTCCCAACAAAATGAGTTTCACTTAGTAGTGGCAACTACTAGCGAGCTGTACGCTATTTGAGTCGCCCGCACAAACCTCTTTTTAAAAATCTACACAAACCTTTCAAACCGATTGGTAGGTTCGTTTTACAAATGCAAACTACATTTTATTTTACACTTACAAGACTCTCTTAAACTCCCTACTATTAAAATTTTAGTGGTGTTATCTACTAGTAGGTAGTCCCTACGATAAGGTCCCGCTCATACGAAGCGAATTGCTCATCTGCCTCATAGATAGATACGCTCCTGTTCATGAAAATAACTGTGTATGGTAGCCATAAACACTATATTTCACAAGAGACGTAATTTACCAGATCAAGCGTTAATGCCTCCACGAGCTGGTTACTCTGGTTAAAGCATAGGAAAAAAAGCAAGTAGAGTGTGTCAACTAATTTGGCTCTATCCAAGTGTAAAAAGAAGTAGACCTACAATGTGAATGGCGAGCTCCTCTGCCGACGAGTGTACAATTGGCAGCAACGAGCAGTCACCCTTAGGGAAACTGGTGCTGTCACCTCCAGCTTAACACCATCTAGACGATAGATTAGACGCCTCGTCCTGATGAGGATCAAGAAGAAGCCTCGCAGTGATGGCCACACCAGAATAACCACGCTGGGGCTACTTCACCTGATCAAAAATGGGCAAGGAACTCAATGTAACCCAATCAGCCATTGTCAAAACGCGTCGGGTGGCCGACGGAGTCTGCTACTTCGACGCGGAAACCACATCCCCATAAGCAGAGAACGACGCATCTCATCAACGTTGTTTCGTCAAGACATCCGAGAGCATCAAGTCGCAGATTCTGCCATGCTATGGAGCTGCCCCCCTACGATATGTGAAGCAAAAAGCGACCGGCGTCCCGCTGACTGCTGCCATGGCCGCCCCACCGCCAAACTTCATGCCCAAGGGATATACTCAATTGGTTAAGGTGCACGTGTCAAAAACTTCATGAAGTTCAATGCCGCTCACTTCATCGCGTACAAGGTATGGTGTATACACTTTAGGTACCAGGTTGATGACAAGAAGGCCACAGGATAAAGAATTTGACAGTTTGGCTGCGTGTTGCAGGGATTCCGGGAGAAACTACATGGACACAACTACCACTTGGCCGTCACCATTACAGAACAGGTTGGCTCGGATGGTTACGTGGTAGACTTTAGAGAAACAAAAAGAATCTCGCGGGTGATCTGCAAGGACTTGAACGAATTTTTCCTTGTGCCCATGAAGAGCGATGCTCTGAAGGTACGCAGATCTAACGTCTTGGAACAGATTGTAATGTTTAAACTGACGATTAAGTGTTGAATTGATTCAGGGTTCGTGTGATGGCGCGAACACAAACATCATTACAGAAGACATTGATTTTTAGAGCAGGAGATATCTAACATCGCTGTTCTTTTATTCTCTGTATATCGTCATTTTTAGTGAGAAGTTGTCGAGCCTGCGTACTAAGTACGATTGTGAATCACGAAATATTTTATTATAAATATTACTCTAAACACGCGAGAGCACGTAAACAACAAAAAAGATATTACTACATGTGGTCGTGACTAACCGTGAATTGCCAACCCTAACTGAAACGCAAAACGTCGTAAATTTAAGGGAGATCAGTTTTTCCCTCTACCACCCGTGACCGAAGAAATTGATCCACTCCCAAGAATGGGCAACGCTGAGGACACGGAACACCAAGAGTAGTTTAGCAGTTAGAGTTCAGACTAGCTTTCTTGATCATTCATCTGCCTCGCTAATAACCCTAAGTCTTCCTCACCATAATTCACTTGCAACGAGCTGTTCTCCAAATCAGGCACCTTCCGATTCTCCCTTAACAATGGTCCAGTAGGATCTAAATGCCCATGAATTTTCCAGCCACAATGCTCAAAGACCTTCGCCATGTTGAACTGCTCAAAACGCTCAAATGTTTCCACTACAAACGGCAGCAGATCGCTGCCACTAGTCTCGACGTAATGCCGCTGAAAAGATCGCTTGATGTAGCCGAACATGAATTCAATCGGGTTGAAAAATGGGCAGTAAGCTGGAAGAAATATAGGAACAATGCCTATACTGCGCAGGAAGTGAACGATCTCAGGGTGTCTGTGAATCGATGCTCCATCCAGTATCCACACATAATTGGAGCCAGGATACGGACGCAAATTTCCTCTCGATGAGGAAGCAAAATCACTGCAGCACTTGACAAATTCCACGCGATCGAACGTCCCTTCCGCGTCATAGTAGTCGATGACACCATTCACGCCCATAAATGCCAACACTGAAACCCTCGGCTTCCTCTGGAAATATCCACGAATTGCAATCATCTGCCCTTTAAGCGAATATCCTCGCTTCCTGATCATTCCACTGTTATCGAACGACATATCGTCTAGGAAGACGACATTGCTGTGGCAGGCTCAACTCTTTCACAAATCGAAACACGTCCTGCTCCTTGATGTGCATTGCCCGCCGTTCGAGTACTTTTCGTGTAAGACCACATTCGTGAATTATGCGCCACACAGACGATAGTTTTGCTAATCATTGAAAAAAAGTAATTGTAGCCTGTTATTAATAGATGTGCCGAAAGGAAAGAGGTTACGCGTCTTGCTAGCACCTATGGCGCTATGGACATCTTCTGATTGGTTAATAATAGCTGTGCTGTGTTGAACAGTTGAGGTACCCGCCTCACTTACAGTCGGTACGGAGCGCTACTAAGACGGAAGATACTGAAAGTTGGCTACCCTAGGCAGCGCAAACCTTGTCGATTGCCGTGTCGCTCGTGAAACCTGAGCGAACAAGGTTTGCTACTACATCCCAAACGACCTTTCGCCTCGAGTAAGCAAACTTGTTCACCCCTCGCTCGACTGCCGTGAAATCATTTGCTGGCTTCAGTCCATCACACCCGAATTGATATTCATGCCATAACTCAAACAGATGTTTAGGTCTTTTTGATAGTCGTGCGACTAGACCACGCTGCGGTGCTGATGCGTTTGCTGAGCTCTCAGGATGGTCATCGCTCGTGATAGCTTCTTGGTTGAGGCCTGGCTTCATTGCGAGGTGCCTAAGTATTGCCTGAGTTTTCTGCATCTCGCGCTGACTGTCACGTCGAGCTCGCTGAACCTCAGTCATTACCTCCGCCATGAGTCTCCTTCCTGCTCCAATCTGTGAGTGAAGAGCTGCAAACTCACGGCGAATTCCGCTGTTTCTTGTGCAAACGCTCTCGGTATTTGCTGTAGAAGTGTTACTTTCTTCAACAGCGCTCTCACTGCTGTTGCTTACGACAAGACTCAGCTGAGAGCCGCCGCCCGTAATGAAAAACTCTTTACGTTTAACAGGATTTAGGTCTGGGCTTCCTCCCGCATTTGTGTAGGCACACAAAATTTTCTGCTTCAGCTTGCTAAGAAGTAGAGGGTATTGGTAGTTATCCGGTGGTTCCAACGCTGCCCACAGTAATGGTAAAGCTAACGTTGTTGCAATTGAGTCGCCCATGAGCTGTTTCACTGTAGGTGCGACTTGATCGACGAGCCACTGTGGTGTTACACAGCTAATACCAGTTTTTGTTGTGTAGAAACACGGGCCAGCAGGTCCTGTCAGTGATGCTGCAGTCAATGCATCTGGGTACGGCTATGTGTTGTCTATGTAGACATCGACCACTCTTTTCTGGGTTCACCAGCGTCCACGTCGGTGCACAAAGTCCTTCGAAACGCCGCTCCGAGTGGCATAAGTTGCTGCTCCTTTTCGAAAGCTGTGCGTCCCCAGCTTCCCTGACTTTAGCTTCTTAAAGGCTGTATCCTTACCATATCGGCCAAAAACCGACGTACAGCGCGGTCGCCGTTCTTGAGGTTACCGTACAAAACCTCCGAGCTTGTAACATTGGTGGGTGACTCGATGTATACAGCAAGGTTGAGTATAGCGCGCATCTTAGGGTCCATGCTACCGGCCACAATCTGCTCCGGAGCGTCCCGTTCTTCTTGTATGTTCTTAGACCACCGCATTTGGAAGAGAAGCGTGGATGCGTACTCCGCGTTTGGCGAGAAGTTGCCGAACTGCAGTTTCATCATATCATCTATGCGGGCCACCATGCGCTACTGAAGTGACAGCACACTGGCCACCATAAATGATGTTTTAATTTGTTCACATTGAGAGCGAACCAGAAGGAACAAGTTCATAAACTCCTGAAACTCCACAGAGCGGCGAGCTTTGGCCTCGGTCCTTTCTTGTCGCGCTTCGAACTTCTTAACCTTCTTGATCAACTTATTTACTGCGTCGGAGCGTGTGGGGTTACCGCGCTCTGTCACTGGGTCCCAAGTTGCGTTAATTCGCGGCATGAACGACGAAATTGCTTTCTTGGAAAATTCGAGAGTACTCCAGCGACGATGCACAGTTGTCATTTCTTCGCTGGGTTCTACGTCGCCGTAGGCCTGCTAGCTCATCCAGCGGCACAAGTGGTCAGGGGTAATCTGAAGAAGCTTCTCCGTTGTAAACACCCGATATTTGTCGTACACGATGCCGTCCTTGTACGACATGAACTTCCCAACAAAGCCAGGCGAACAATTATTGAAAGATCATGCCAAACTGTCACCAAGATCTTTGTCGAGGGGTTGATGGCGTTCGACGACAATCCTGACTTTCGCTACCTCTGGGAAGAGCGTCTGAGTAAGGACTTAACGAACGACTTCGCCGACATTGAAGCTAGTCACATGGCTTCAGTTGGCAACTTCTGGGTTGCAACTGCGACACAAGACGAATCGACCAAGATCGTCGGGATCATCGGGTTGCAGCGTAGATCTGAAAGCAACGGCGAAGTTCGCCGTTTGTTGACTCGAATTGCCAACGCATGGGAGTTGGACGGAAACTCATGGCGGAACTTGAAAGCTGGGCGAAGTAGAATGGGATCAAAAGCTTGTTCTTGACAACGAATCCAAAGAAGAAGCAAGCTTTGGAGTTCTACGCTGCTCTCGGATACACGAAGGGCGACGAACTCATGCGCTTCTGGGAGAATCCTCAGTTTTTCGAAGTCGACAAGATCGTGAAGCAGCTATAGCCTTCACTGCGTAGGAGGACGTCTCAAATCACAGTAGCTGGAAATTGATACTTGATCTGTTTGCCTTGCTTCTCCAGAAGTTATGTTCTTCAAAAATATACGCTAGATGATCCCACTTCCAGAGTAAATATTAGTCAATTCCCCTCGTCTAACTATCCCATGAGCAACGAAACCCATTCTTAAGTAAATAATACACAAGAGAAAAAAAATGTCAGGATACAGTCACCAAGGAGTTTTGATACATTCTCGAGGATCGCTACTACAGCGCCACAACAACAACAAAATGAGCGTAGGAAACAAATGCAGCCGTTGAGATGGACAATATATATGCTCACGCTGGTGTGGTTCCGCCGAAGCAAAACGATAGACTTTCTCATTGAACGGAATAGCAACAATGTGTAATTGTTAGCCGCTAACTTTGCAATTGTAATAGCTCCAATTTGGACCGGCAAAGGTGTAGTTAAGTGACTACAATATAATTTGGAATTACTACAGTATTGCAACTTCAAAATGAAATGAACAATGTGCAATTGCATGGTATACAACATGTAGTTGTACACAGAGTTCGCGATGGTATTTTTCAATTATGCCCCTTACCTGGTTCTTTTCGGCGTAGCAAAGTAAAACCGAGAGTAACTCTACAACTGCTTGACAAACTTGAAGACGCGATGGTAGAGAGAGTCCACCCACAAGTACTGTCCTTCGTCCACTTTGGTGTATCCGAGCGCAGCGTAAAATGCTTGTGGTTTCTCGTTGTTGGCATTAGTCGTCAGGAATACGCTCTTGACTCCGTTCTTCTTGGCCCAGCTCTCAAGTTCTGCGATCATTTTTCGGCCGACACTCATGCGCTGGTAGTTCGGATCCACATACACGCGTCGAATCTCTGCAACATCTTCAGATTCGCGCAACAATCCGATAATCCCCACGACCTTGCTGGATCCATCTTTTGTCCCCACTGCGACCAGGAAGTTTCCACCCGGAGCCATGTGACTACCTTCGATGTCAGCTAGATCGTTTGTCAGATCTTTGCGAAGTAGCTCTTCCCACAGATAGCGGTACTTTGGGTTAGGATCGGCCGCCATAAGACCTCCCACGTAGATCTTGGTGACTTGGGCATGATCTTCTGGGCGGTATTGTCGGACCTTGATGATTGTTGAGGTCTCAGTCGTCATGGTGCGCCTGGAAATTTGTTGTTGGGCTCGGTGAAGTGGAGCAAATGAAGCAATGACGTTAACATGTAAATTTGGAGCAGTCTATTGCTGACGACGAATCACGCTGTTTGGATGAACGAACGATTTGTAAATTAACATGCTGTTTGGATGAACGAACGATTTGTAAATTAACATGCTGTTTGGATGAACGAACGATTTGTAAATTAATATGACGTAAACATCTCACTTCGTTTTGAGATTCTCAATACCGGTACACTACCGGCCATTTGCAACCAGGGTTGTATTTCTGAGGATTCTCGATCGTTGATTGGCTGGAGGTAGCGTATGGACCATGATTTGTGTCGGTACCGTGCCAAATGGTGGCAGCCAGTCACCACTTTTGCAACCGAGCCAATACAAAAATACAGTCAAGGTTGCAAACAGACGCAGTATCAAGTCTCAATACATAATCTAAGTCAAGTTGCAAAAGCTACATTTCACAAGAGTCAGCATCATGACGAGTCGCTGCAAACCCGAGCTCGTGACTGGGAAACTAGTACAATACTACTCTGGTCCACTTAAGAATCGACACTTCAGTATGGCCCCCATAGCTCGAGCTCTAGTGAGTGGCCAGTTGGTACCAACCAGCACCTCAAATTGAAGCTGTGCGTCTGGTCTCTCTCTACAATTTTTCCCGTCTGCATAACGACCGCTGAAGAGTTAATATCACGAGCTCATTTGGGGTGAATTGGTTTTTTTTGCGATCCGCGGCTACCAGTTATCGATATTATATGAAATTGGTATCAATGGCATCTCCGAATTGCGTTGCAAAGCCGCGGTTTATCGTACAATCTCAAAACGCGGTAGAAACGCTGGATCGCAATTGCAAAACCTGAGGTTTTTCTCTCTGTTAAGCTGAAAAGTCACGTAACAGCTGGTGTTTTGACCAATCACACGTACCGTACCTAAATGAGTCCGAATTATGTGGTACACAAAGAATAATTATGCTTAGTTTTATTGCATCTGCATCAATGCAGTCTTGCCATTTGCGTACACTGCAGCGTTACACACGATCGAGCTCGGTATGAAGCCGTTTTTGATGTAGAGCTTGCTAACACGGGGAAGACGAAAGTCGTTGTCACCTGCATGCCGAATAATGCATTCCATAACCTTTTGAAGCGTTAGGAAGCATTTATCGAGAGTACGACTAGGTCCCATGTTGAAAGCGGCCATTACGATCTCAATCAGAGCATCAATCTTGTAGGTCGGCTGTCGGTACTGCACAGATTGGATAGCATTGAAAATGCCCAGGTCCAGGATGTTCATATCCGGGGACTTGGGTGGCTGAAACTCCATACGTATATCCCAGCCGCCCTCTTTTGCTGCCTGCTTGACGGTCGCTCTCGTCACAGCCCCATGAGGATTTGCATTGTCGTGCTGAACGCGCAACGGGTCGACCCTTGAGTCCTGTTAACAACCAAGCACTGTAAGTATTAATAATTAAAATACACAAACATATTTACTAACCTGGCCATTTGGCTCGTATGGCTGGGAAAACCTTCTCCACCAGCATCTTTGCGTACTCGTCTGAATCCATGGAAATGTTTTTTGGTTTCCCAATCACGTGCTTGTCGGTTGGCAGAAGATCGTTGCGCTTGCACGCGCCCTACGATTGGACAGATAATGAGCTTTCCGTCAATGTAGGTGCGGCGGCGTAGGTCGTAGCGTGGCCGAGCCACAGCAGCGAGGAACATGACCTTGCCTATATATTTCTTGTTGGTACATGTGTGATGGGGTGGTTGCTCGGTAGGAGACATATAGTAGCGTGTTGAATCCTTATACATGTTGAACCACTTTTTGTCGATATGTACGACGTCGTTNACATATCAACGAAACGTGGTTGTCTAAGACCTGCGCGTTATAAGAACATTTGCATATTTAAGAAAAATTAGTATTTTAAAAATAAAAAGCAACAGTACGAACTGGATATTCGCGCACATGCCGCAATGCAAAGTCCAGACGGCGCTTTTTGTGAGCTGCCGTCAGCCGCGGTTTGCGGTTGCAAACCGGCGCCAAAGCAGCCCCGCTTTCAGATAGCGTGGCAATGTCGTACAAGGCACATCAACAGAAGCAGAGTGGCTCCGCTGTACTTGACGCAGCGGTAGCGGCACTGCTTCGACCTTTTTTGCGATATCTGGGTAGCATAGAGCACGGGGGCAGCGTCGCACGGGCATGGCAAGAACCTGCAGCGTCCGGCGAAGGCTTCAAATGCTTGTGATGGTCTGGCGGTGGCACGAAAACTCGCGGCTCGCGGCTGCCTTGACTCCGCGCGGCAACTGGCCGTTGACAGCCCGCGAGTTGAGGAACAAAAGCACGGCGAGCTTTTTCTCTGGGGACAGATTTGGCTGGTGGCGTTGTCGATTCTTAAGTGGGCCAGAGACGTTAAGACCAAAGTTCTTTATTGGTAGGACACTCGCGCGTTGGCTATCACCCGCGGACTTAGCGACGTCGCTGTGGGGGGGGGCTCTCCATACGCTTCATCACCGCCTGGATCTTGCGCTGGTGCGTGACGATCTGTAGACCAGATCAAAGTTGGCGCTGTTCGAGTGGTAGTAGGAGTCGTCCCAGCCGGTCTCTTTCTCGTCGTTGAGGTCGTTCAGCCATACAACATACTGTCGGAGATCTGACGCCGGCGTCCGAGTCCACGACCTCGTATGGCTGCTTGACGGTCAGCGCCTGCAGTGGGGCGACCGACACGGCACCAGCGAGCCCCAGGCCGCAGCGGATAGTAGTGGCACCACGTACACCAACTCGAGCCCCTGGCACCATCCTAGCGCAGTTAGAAGCACGAGTAAGCCATAACGCTTGCATCAGTTAAGACGCCATTTTCAAGTTATGTATTCGCGTTTTGAATTGTGTTTAAAAAAATGCGGTGTTGCGACCAACAACCACTTTCTCACATCCAAATCGAATCCAGTTAATGATTGATGTCGACTTGGTAGCAACGGTGGCTAGTTAAATTTGCTCACCACGTCAGCCATTCGCGAATTACATCACGGATTGAAGAGTGCGGACGCCACGAGAGCCAACCCCTCATTCTGAGCATATACTTCGCTCTCGTGGCACCGTGCTATCTACATAAAATGTAGACGCGATGTTCGGCGGACCCATGTACGAGGTGGTGAATGAATTTGCTCGCATACTTGGGTGACGACAGCAGCCGACAATCATCACATTAGTTTGTTCTCCATATCCTAATTCTTCATTTTGCTGCTGTGTACGCGTTTCCAGTTTTTGGACTGGCTTCTCGAGCCGCTTCCTTGCTGCACAATGCTTCGCCGAGCCCACCCTCACCACAGCTCCCGTGCAGTGTCTCCGTCGATGTATTGGGGACAGACGTTCCAGCTAGTGGGAATTGCTTTATCACGCGGTGTGGGTAGCCGCCGAATATGCAGGGGTGTATCGACTCTTTGGAATACCAGCGTCAAGTCACGTATTGGATTTGAGAGCGAAGGTGGACTCGAAGCCGTGCGTCTCCTCGAAGAAAAGAAATTCATGATGCTGACGAGCATGATTCGCTGCATGGGGGTGAATTGGTGGCTCGGCCGAACCATTATTTGGAATACTCAGGCGTGATACCTAGTTTGGCGATGGCATGCATGTTGCAACGAAGAATTGTTTCTTTGTCCGCCGATGGAATTTACGTTGTCACTCCAACAGATCTTGGATCCCTTGCTGTTGCATCTACCAATGACGCCCCGATAGTCATTTATCATTGCGCTGCAGGTCGTATCATTGATGCGGTTTCGCTTGACGAGAGGAACCACTATGTTCCTGTTTATTTCCGAGATGCTACTGAAAGAGATCGCTTCACAGAAAATGTTTGCGGTCGATGCGCATCTCCCGTAGAATGCGCTCGTGAAGTCGTTGACCTCGTGACCGATAGAACTAGAACTAAGCGACAACTAGGAGAACCCTCTGAACCTACGAAATGCCCTCTAAAGGGCGCAAAGTCGCATCCAGCCCCATAAAAATTGAATGCTGAACCATCATCTACGAAGTTCAAGGGCACACCAAATGAGATGAAAAAGTTGCAAAACTTAATTGATGATGTCATGGTACTTACGGAGTTGATGTCGGAGGATTTGGATTTACTGAGCCGCAATTTCACGAAACATCCTCGGCTAGCGCTGTTGTATTTTTATTGCTACACTAGTGACCCGGCATGTTGCGTTTTTAACGATGAGAAACTGGAAGGGGCAGGAAGGGAGGCACGTTTATTGACGAGCCTCTTGGTGAGGTTTCGGTGAGTTTGTGTCAGAATCCTTCACAGTTCCAGTTCCTCAGGAGATCTTTGGGTGTGCGCGTCGTGTTGCGAAATACTGAATACTGTCGAAGACTGTGTTCATTTTCCGGCTCGACAAGCTACACACAGGGTTTCAGTTAATCCCATCTGAAGTAGTCGAGCAGTCTGCAATACCTGAATGGATTGTGAAGCAACATCTCCAAGTGTACAGCCACAACGGAAAACTGTATCATTTAAACCCAGAATTGGTAACATGATGTGTCAGCAATTCCGCTTTCGCGGGGTTAATTTTGGGCGGATGTTCCATTATGAAATACCGGGTCATCCTTGCACGGAAAATGAAACACCCACTCGGATTCCCCTCCTTAGCTCTGAAAATAAATTCCAGAGAATTGTACTGGCATGAGAATATCAGACCAGATTGTCTGAAAGACAAATTCTGCTACTATTACTGAAGCTAATCAAACGCTAGTAAAGTCATTATGGCCATAAAACAAAATAGCTCATGTCTTATTAGCTTCACACTGCAACATTTGGTGTAACTTCCGTTATTTTCCCCAGTCAGAGTTTTGCTATTGGAAAAAGCTTGGAGCCAAGTCAAGTAAATTGGCCAAATTGCGCATGACCAACTCAACCCTTAACCCCAATCAGAATTTAGCTCCGACAAAGGTAGGACAAAATCCATTTTACTTGGTTTTACTATGCAGCAATAGCAAGTCCATTTGCCGTAACTTGGCATGTGCCAAGTTTATATACTGGTATGCTGGAATATATCGGACCCGATTTGCTGAACGCCTCCGATATAGGAAATAGGTAAGGTAGCTATCTCGGGACGGATAAGTATCTATGCACACAGAATGCGCAGGATGAGCCAGAATTGCCGTCTTTCGACGGCAAAAGTGATCGGCCCAATATCATTCCCGCGGACACCTATCAACGATAAGATATGCGGAAGGACAAAATCGATTGTTCTTGGCTTTTGTATGCCTCCGAGGACAAGGATACCGGAGGAATATCCGTGCGATACGAACTCAAGTTCTCTGTCAAGGCTCAGCCTGTCGTTGGATGGGTTGGGATCGGTTCGTTGCCTATCAGATTGATGGGGTCTATTGAAGTTGCAGGCTTTAGCGCAGTATGAAAGACTTGATGGTTGGAAGAAAGAAAAGAAGAAGTGAGATTGACGAAGTGCAAGCTGGTCTTGTTGCTCTTATGTTTCGTATGGGGTAGCCAAAGCTTATACTGGAGTGTGGCAACCAGTCATGGTTTGACTTGGATATAAAATGATAGAGTCACATGAACCGTGTCTCTTTACTAGAAGAGCTTAGAGTACACGGTGTGTGAGGTCGCTCTGTGACGAGCCCTAACCTCAACTGCCTCCCTGGATCGTCATCAGGGAACATCGTTGGCTTGAAATAATAGCCACTGCTCCTTGGACAGTGTAAGCTCTCTCCAACCAGTCAGTTCTCGAAAGGGCCGAGCTGAAAGACGTTTTTGCGTTTTCTGGCGCTCCTGGGTGCGATCGGAGCCCGGATTCGGGGTCTCCTCTACAGGGCAGTTTTTTTTTAGTAGAACTGTCAGTGTATCGGTCACTGTAATGGTCCAACTCTGTGCCCACTACTTCGGCTTACACGTTAGCGCACGTGTACGAGGAAGCGTAGTTTGCTTAAACTTAGGTTAACTATACTTTCGTCCGAAAGTATAGATTTACTAAAATAAGAAAAGCTAAAAGCCGTTTTGGGTTAAAATGAGAACTGTTATTTATGATTTATGTCTGGACTGGGTTTCCTCCTAAAACTGATATCCTATATGAAAGGTATTCTGATGGCTGTCAGAACCGTGCTAATCTAATTGGTAGAAAGGAATGCTTATCTACCAATAGGAAGCCGAACTGCATACAGACCAGTGGTCTGCAAAGTGTAACCATTGGTGTGTCTTACACCAACGTTCGAGAACCCTCCATGTAACCAAGTGGCTACGTGTAGCCACTTGTGTGTAACCCCATTACAGTCACAAACCGATTGAGCCTCATAGCGCATATTAAGAAATGAGGCGCATGGATCAAACTGAATTAAATCTTAGAGGTATCGGTCCTGACAAGTTCTGTCGTCAACATGGCTGCCACGTACTTGGTCTTTGCTTCTGGCTTCGTGCTCTAGCGTGGCAGAGGCATGACCAACTGATAAGAGTGTCGGGTGGACAGAGGGTCTTCTCCAGCATCGAACGTGCTTGCAGTCCATGCATGAGTAGCGGTTGGCATTGAAGATGCTTTAGCAAACGGCATTGAGGTCCATGCCTCCCTTTAGGCTGACGGCTCAGCTAAGATTACAACTTCACTTGCCTTCTCGCTACCAAGGCAATTCAGCCTCCATCTACGCGGTGTCTACGCAGCTTTGCGCCTGGCGTGATTGGTCTGGTGCTCTGTCATCATACGCCAGCCACAGATATCATGCCCAGGTATGCGCAGGTTGCGCGGATGACCGTCGGAGACAACCAGGCTGTTCTGCGAGTTGCCAAGGCCGCAGTCGACCTCTCAGCACCTCCAGCAGTGGAACATCAGCTTCAAACGGCGGTGGAGCCTGCTGTACAGTCTCCAACCGAGCATTTTGCCCCCGAAGTGCCCAGGAAGACTCCGATCCAGACAGCCTGGCAGCAGATTGTCAGGCAGCGGATGTGTCAGGCGTCCAGATATCTCCTGATGTCTCTCCAGCAGAGGTTCAGGATATTCCCAGGCCTGTGGCAGCCCAGCCAGCATTGGTGCATGGTGTCCAAGTTGCAGTACGTCGTCGGAGCACTCGCCTGGCCGGTGCGGAACATGCTGGCAAGCGGCTAATGCTCGGCGATGAGCCAAGGCGTCCTGCAAAGAGGCGTCGACAACGTCGCGCAGCAAAGGCAGCCGGTAAATGGAAGACCGCTTTTATTAAGGACAAGGTTACGACTGCAACTGGTAAGGTACTCTGTCGTGTGCTGTGGAAGACACGACGGCATGGTCGGCTACCGCGCACTTGGGAGCCACGTGACATGCTGCTGGAGGACGGCTTTGAGGAGACCCTCAAGATGGTGGACGAGTGGCATGAAGCTGGAAGAAAGCAAGACTTCTCCCAGTGTGTCTCCGAGCTGTACCCAAGCGTCGCTGGTGCAACTTCTGCAGGGACATGCATGTTCCTTGCACTGCAGCAAGCCCTGGTATTGCTGGGTGAACCTACAGGGGTTCAAGAACAGCATATAGAGGCATTCCTTGCTCGCTCAGAGGAGCTGCGACAGAACATGTCACGTGGTGTTCCGTGGCGTGTCTTTCGTGCTTTCATCGTGCAGCTACATATAACTGGTTCACAACTCTCAATGGCCGACATTGAGTACAATCGTCACCGCACAGGGCACCGTGGTGTTGCTGCTGTAACAAGGTTGCATTTGGAGGATCGTATCTACTTGGTTGCGGCCAGCAACACCATGGCAGTTGGACATGCGTTTGGCCTCAAGGTTTGCAGTCCTCGAAGGGCGGGGCATGACGATAACGTCAAGTGCAGTCTGTCCTCCTATGGTGAGTGGATTGACAGAGTTATGTTTGTTCGCAAGGTTATTCTTTTAGATTAATTCTATTAATACATCGGTGTTTTTGTTGTAAGCACATCACTTCTATTTCTGTTTCACAATATATTTGGCGGCTGTGTGCCAGGAAGACCTCAGTTGAAGGAAAACCTTTTGGATGTAGTGAGTAAACCTTTTTGAAAGAGAAAACCTCACACTATCCTGGGACTCATTAATGTAATAAAGTGATGCATAGTATATTATAATAACCGGTTAGTTATTTACCCTTGTCGTTTCTTTAAGTCGTCAGTGCACTTAGCGACTACATGCCTAGTTTACTTCGTAAGTTTCAAAGCTGATGTTTGTCCAATGCTTTGGTGAAATATAAGCAACCATGGACTTAGTGTTGCAGTATATGACACTGAATTCGTGTCGCTCTACCTTTTCTTGGACAAAATGGTAGCGTATGTCAATGTGCTTTGATCGTCCATGTAGTTCTGGATTGCTGGAGATCTTAATACAGCTTTGGTTGTCCTCCATGAGGACTGTCGCCTTGGTTGTTGAGAACCCCAGCTCCTTAAGTAGCAGCTTGAGAAAGATGCCTTCTTGCATGCAATGACATAGAGCGATGTACTCAGCTTCTGTAGTCGAGAGCACCACAGTGTGATGCTTTTTCGACAACCATGAAATGGGGCTTTGTCCGATCATTGTTACGTAGCCGCCAACCGACCTTCTGGTGTCACGGCAATTGCATAGTCCGAGTCTATGTATGCTGTCAGATTATCAGCAAGATTGTTGTTGTCAACAGACTTTTATCCACCAAGAAGCAGACCTTGGTCTGTTGTGCCTGATAGATACGTGAGACCTCTTACTACTGCTTTCCAGTGTTCTTTATCAGGATTCGATAGGAATTGGCTTACCTCACGCATGTAAAACGCTAGATCGGGACGAGTGCCAACCATGAGGTACATTAGACTCCCGACAACTTATCGGTACGGAATGTCCTTCATGGCCTCTTTCTCCTCAGATGTCTGAGGCTCCATGGTTTTCGTCAACGTAATGCTGCGGTCTGATGGCGTCGAAGTCGGAAATGAGGTGTTTGAATTTGTCGACGACATTTGTCGCGTATTTGCGCTGGTGGCTATATATACGTTCTATCTTCACGGTTCCTCTCAATGGACCTGCCGATGATGTACTTCACCTCCCCTACATCTGTCATCGAGAATCTCTGCTTCTGGGCCGATTTAATACGGCATAAGAGGCATACTGTGGGAGCTATGATAAGCAGATCATCCACGTGGACAGCAATGTAGCATACCTGTCCATCAAATGTTGCCATAAAGACACAGTGATCCTCTATGGGTTTGTGAAAACCGAGGCTCTCACGAAAGGCAGACAGTGTCTGATACCAAATGCGAGGTGCTTGTTGAAGACCGTAAAGGCTTTTAGCAGTTTGCACACAAGATGTTCTTGACCAGGGGTCACAAAGCCTTCAGACTGAGCCATGTAAATTTCTTCAGCGAGAAAACCGTTAAGAAAGGCTGTCTTGACATACATCTGATGGACTTCGTAATCAAGTAATGCTGCGATGATCAGGAAAAGGCAAAGAACCTCCATCCGGATATCAAGAGAAAAGACCTCATTGTATTCAATGTCAGATTGCTGTAAAAACCTTTGATAACAAGGCGTGCTTTAAACCTGTCAATTTCACCCGTGCCAATACATAGCCCCACCTGTTTTGAAGAACACGGCGACCTTGTGGTGGAGGAACCAGGGTCCACGTTTCATTTTTGGTGAGGGATGCGTACTCTGATTCAGCAGCAAGTCGCCATTGTTTGACATAAAGTGATTCCATTACGGTTTGTAGCACTTAGGCTCAGGCATGTAGCGATAAGCAAGTAGGCTAAGAATTTGAGTTGTACGTTCTTGCTTTCCTGAGTATCTTCCTCCGATGTAAGCTCTATTACGTTGACTTCTTCCTCGTAGCGAGGGCATTTTGTTTGTGGTTGAGGTGGTGTTGAAGGCGTCTCGGTTACAAATGAGTACGTCACAACGCCACGATCAAGAGCATCATGGAGTGATGGGAGCGGATTCGACGTCGCTGAAATGGTTGGGGTTGGTGGGACATCTGTCGTAGTTCGTGGTCCGACCTGCGGGGATTGACCAGCGGCAGGTTCAGAAAGATCGTTACTGACAGACGGCACAGCATCGGTTGGTGCATCGAGGTGAGCCGGTAGGGGCAATAGATCGATGGTACCATCGACATTTTCAAGGGTCGGAAAACTATCCTCGCGGAAGACAACATCGCGGCTATAAACTATTGCACGGGATGTAACGTCCATCAGGCGATATCCTATCTTGTGTCCAGGAATCCCTAGATATATGCAGATTTTTGCTCGTGCATCGAGCTTGTCCAGATAGATATCATTGATGCGGGCGTAAGCCGCACACCCAAAGGCTTCCAGATATTGCACGTGTGGCTTGCGATTGTGCGAGAGCTCGTAGGGGGTTCAATTGTACGTATTCTCACTGGGTCTCATATTGAGGAGTGTAGTAACGCAAGTGACGCACTCTGCACATAGGGGCTTGGGTAGCATAGCATCCAGGAGTAAGGCGCTGACACTTTCCATGATTGTGCGCACGCGGCGCTCAACGACACCGTTTTGTTGCGGTGTGTACGCGATAGTAAACTGTGCGTGTGTGCCATGCCGCTTCGAGATGATACGACCCAACTTCTCATACTCTTTAGCATTGTCAGCTTGAACATCCAAGTCCGATGTGGATCCTGGATACTCAAGGGTATGGACGTCGGAGCGAAAGATGTTCAGCGCTTTTATCCGAAAGTCTTCGTAGCAGGCGTAGAGTTAACTGCGGGTCTTGATGGGGTACGCAAACATGTATCGCGTGAAATCGTCAATGTAGACAACAATGTAGCAGCAACCGCTAACGCTAGGAACTGGTAGTGGTCCACAGATATCAGAATTGACTTTTTCTAAAGGTAAAGCAGCACCGTCAACCTGTCTTTTAGAGGGAAATGGAGTGCGGTGTGGCTTCACGTATGTACATGCAGAGCAATAGAAATTGTCTTAAAGAACTACAGTGTTCTCCTCGAGAACCTGGAGTGCTTGAGTCTTAGTCAGCGCCTGTAAGACACGAATATTAGGGTGACCAAGTCGTTTGTCCAAGAGCATAATAGCAGTGGGCTTACCTGAGGTCGCCACGTGGACTTCATGCTGCTGGACGGGCATGGGAGTAAACTGGTACAGTTTCGCAGTAGCCGACTTCTTAGCTTTGACATTCAAGCGTTGGTCCGTTTGCATTGTGCACGCAGTGCGCTGAAACGTGAAGCGGAAACCATGCTCCACAGCCGCAGCGACCGTTAAGAGGTTATAATGGAGCTGCGGTTCATCGCGCAGCCTAAGCTGGCGCTTCCCTCCCTTGGAGTCAGTCACTTGGACAATGGCATCACCAGTGCCTTCAATAGGTATTTCGGACTTCCCACCGACCGTGTTGTTTCCAGTGGTAGGTGTCTTCGGGATGAACTACTCAGCGAGTTGGGTGACGTGGCTCGTGCAGCCGGAGTCGACCGTCCAGATGGAGTCGAAGGTGGATAGTGCTTGAACCGTACGGCTGACGGCAGGAGGTACCGGCTTGCTAACGGCGGCAACGGTAATGCGTGCTTCTTCACGCCGGGACGGATCGTACCCACCTTCGTCACGGCGAGACTGCTGGTGCCCCCCGCCATTGTTACCGCGGTTGTTGCCACCACGACCACCGTTATTCCGGCCTCGACCGTCTTTATGCCACGATCCGCGTCCACGACCCGAATTGTTGCAACGCTGTTCATAAGGGTGCGGCCGGTGGGAATTACCACCGCGGAACTCAAAGTTCGCTGGCAGGACCGTGCCTGCCTTGACCTTGGCATCCAGTATATCCTTCTGCAGACCACCACACTGACGAATAGTGAGACGTGGCTTTTGGCAGTAGCTGCACACCTCGTCGTACAGCATGGCTCGTGGCGTGCTGTTCGACGAAGCGGTCAGCGCACGCTCGTCCTTGGTGCGTCGGCTCTCAGGGGTGACTTTGGACAGGGAGCAGCGCGTCTGCGCCTCCATTTTGCTGACGTTGTTCTCGATGCTTATCTTGAGCTCGTCGTACGGGATGTACTTCCGGTTACTTTTCCAGATGCGCAGATCATCCTTCCAGGAAGCTGGCATAAAGTGGAACAGATAGAGTGACTTCTGTCCATCGGTGAGGACTGATTCATTCGGCTTGGACGCGGCTCGCATCTCGTCTTCCAGAACGAGAAAGAATTTGTTGACGTCACTCCCTTCCTCATATTTGGTTTCCATCAGGAACTGATGATTGAAGTACGGGTCACCACGGAATGCGGCTCCCTCATACGTTTTGCATATGGCTTGGAAGATGTCGTAAGCTGAGGTGAGGTTCTTGACAAGACGGATGTGGATGTCGTCCATCGTCTTCGTCAGGAAGGCTTTAGTTTGTGCCTCCATGCGGCGTAGACATCAAGATGACGGTGGAGCCGGCTTCTCCTCAGCCCGACGGCGCGACTTGCGCTGAGCGAACCGGCGGATTGGAGAGGGTGGGTTGGTTGCCGAACCCCTCTTCGCTTCCTCTTCGCTGGCGGGATCGTCGTCGTCGGAGCTGAGCTCGTAGTCGACTGCCGTGGAGGTCTTGGGAGAGGCTTCGACGTTGGGCATCTCGCTGCTGTTGGATGAGTCATCGTCTTCTTCATCTTAGCTCACCCCGTTGTAGTCCTTCTTGGTGACGAAGCCGAGGAGTCGCTTGCTGTCAAGCGGTGTCGTCACTCGGGACTTCCACACATCAATGTTTCTTGGCCCCGTAAGCCGGGGGAAGTCGTCACTTGAAACTTGGCTTGGACTAATGACCAGTTGAAGTTGCAAGCTTTAGCGCAGTATGAAAGACTTGATGGTTGGAAGAAAGAAAAGAAGAAGTGAGATTGACGAAGTGCAAGCTAGTCTTGTTGCTCTTATGTTTCGTATGGGGTAGCCAAAGCTTATACTGGAGTGTGGCAACCAGTCATGGTTTGACTTGGATATAAAATGATAGAGTCACATGAACCGTGTCTCTTTACTAGAAGAGCTTAGAGTACACGGTGTGTGAGGTCGCTCTGTGACGAGCCCTAACTTCGACAGGGTTAACGGGTCAAAGGTTTTTTTGTGTCTACAGTATTAGTGTACCTGTAGTATTTTCCTCCTCGTATTAAGGTTGAGTAGTACGTGCTGGCAAGTGTAACCTTGCAAGATAATGAATCACTTCCAATCGGACTCCTACCGCTCAAGTGTCCTTTCAGTTCCTTCGCCCAACTACACTATTAATAACGTCGTCATGCTACGCAGTGCATCGCTGCAGGGCAGCGCAATATACTGTTAAGATCAAGTTGGTGCGCTTAGCTTGTTCGATGCCAAGTCGTCGTCGGCATCCAGCAAATCTGCCCGTCAATAATGTGTCCATAATCTCGCAGTCAAAAAAAATAAAAATATTATCGGTGTTTGGTTCTCGTTAACGAACGTATGTATACCATAGCGGAAAGAGCGCACTTCGTCAAAATACACGTGCTGCGCATCAGTGATTGCTGCTGGTATCTTACCCATCTACTCCCATGCTGCCCATGAGGTGCGACCGATATAGTTCAGGCTGAAAATGTTGCTGTGTTCGTGGTTTGCTTTCATTTCACACCAACTTTCTCCTCGCACTGTACATAGTCGCTAACAGTTAGTTAGTGTGTAGTAAGCATCACAATCATGTCTGCGGAGTGCACTAACTGTACATGTAAAAAATGTAGAAGTAACAAGCGACAATAAGAGCGAAACCACTTTTGGGATTGCGTTCGGTGATCTTGAGCCCGAATTCCAACAAGTGCCGTCTTGAAACGGAGTCGGACGAGAAATCTGAGATCATGCTCTATGACGTCGTGTTCCCTTTTCGTTGCCCATGGTAGAGGTCTGGCGCACCCAGTGCCCGGATCCACGCCGGAATAGTGAGCTGAACGCACGATGACACAAGGATTTCCAGATAAGTCGCCTTACAAGTTGCGTATTATTCTTGGTATATTCACAGGATAGGATTTGGCGCATTTGGCATGATATGCCAAATTTATATATGCCTGGATATATTGGATCTCGGACCATCCGTTTTGCCTGAAACCCACAATATTAATAGCTCCTTCCCCTTCCCATGATTTATAAATACGTCGGAGTATTACGCGAGCCAAGATCGACACTCGACGGGCGAACTGAAGCCGAGCGAAGATGTTGGGTGCAGCAGAAAAAACTAGATCGAGTGCGCAGGACGCGGACAACAACGTCAGCATCGTGGAGATTTCGGATGCAGAGACTTTCAATTCAACAACAAAATCGGAGGACCAGACATTCGTAGGACATGCAAACACCAGCACAAAACTGTCGGGCGAAAAAGCCACTGCAGTTATTCCAGCTGCGCCGAATGGCGCGGCTAAAGTCTTGTTCTTCGATGGCATTCGCGGCCTCGCAGCCATTCAAAGGAATATCCCGCGGACAAACTTCACCTCGGGGCAGTGGCTGTGGACACATTATTTGTGCTGTCATCGTTCTTGTTGACCTGGCGTTTCATA
Source organism: Phytophthora cactorum (assembly GCA_016864655.1). Taxonomy (NCBI): domain Eukaryota; phylum Oomycota; class Peronosporomycetes; order Peronosporales; family Peronosporaceae; genus Phytophthora; species Phytophthora cactorum. The sequence goes on along the minus strand of NHQK01000015.1, from coordinate 889,778 downwards.
AAAAAGAGCGTGAAATTATTGGCACAACAAGCGGGAACTCGAACGTGGACAATCGCATTGTTAGACTACTTCCAGAAACGATTCTTTGAGTGTATCTGCTGTTTGCAGTGACGGCGATCGTACTGTCCTGCGTGTCAACCGAGAACCAGCAAAATTTCAATGTGAGCAAGCCCGAAGACTACGATCTGGGTAACGTGCTACTGTTCTACACTGGTTACCGTTTTCACGTGTTTTGGACGTTGCCCCTGGAGATTGGATACTACTTTGTGCTTCCAGTTTTCGTCGCGATTGTGCTGGGTCTGCGTCGATTCTGGTGGCATGGAGCTGTGCCATTGTCCGTGTGGATCGCACAAGAAGGTTTCTACGCCTATCGAAACCACCACATGCCCCTCGCTCCTCACCTCCACACATTTATCATGGGCTCATTGGGAGCTGTGGTGTTCGTGAAGTCGGATTTGTGGATCAAAGAGACAAGATTTACCTTCCGCTGGGGGCACACACTTGTCCTCCGTGTAGTTGAAGGTTTAGCAATTGCTCTAATGCTGGGGGGGGGGTGCTTCGATGGATTATTTTTCGACTGGATCCACGAGGACCCTGTGCCCGCGGGCCCGGGGTTCCCCTTTGTTAGCGCGCAGATGACAGCAATTTTTGTGATTGAGATGATCCGTCCGTCTTGCATCTCGACGATGTTTGAGTGGAGTGTGTTGCGATACTGGGGCAAAATCAGTTTCTCGGTCTACTTGCTGCACTGTTTCATTATTTACCACCCTTCGATCATGCACGAGAAGAAGGATTTCAACCGATTCTTTGCACGATTCGGTCTGGCTCTACTGCTAGCGACGGCGAGCTACCACCTTATCGAGCGTCCCTCGCAGTTGCTGGCTCAAAAAATCTCACGTTTCCTCACTGCTCAAGACGGAAAAGACTTTGGAACATGCTTAGTGAGATTTACGTGCATCGAGCGTACGAACTTGAGAAGACAAAGAGTTCCAGTGGAGGAGAAGTAGAATAAGTGATTGGGAAGAAATCAAAGCGGGGCACGGGCAGGTGTTTTTTTCTTCGTCTAGGATAAAACCAGCGCTGACTTGTAACGAATAAACTTTATTGTTTGACAGCTTTTCTACACATTGATGCATAGCCTTCATTCTACCAAAAATTTAAGGTGCAGTGGACCAGTAAGTCGGCACTGCCAGTGCCGACTTAGGGCATCATGAGAGGTTGCCCAACGAAATGCCCCGTGTGTAGGCGACGTTCTGACCCGGTTCGGGGATCATCTCGAAGCGGGCGACAATGCTGGCAATCACAATCTTGGTCTCAATGAACAACGCAGACACGCGGACCAGCGCTTAACGCTGCGAACTTGGTCGCAGTCATGGGGGTGATTTCACTCGTCTCGTTGTCGATGAACCGCTCAGGCTTGAACTCAAGCGCGTCCTCGCCCCAGACGCTGGCGAGACGTCGGCAAGAGAAGAGCCCAATGCTGATATCCGTGTTCGCCGGCACGAACGTGCCATCCGGGAAAATGTGTCTTTGATGCAGTGCGCGGTGATCAACGGTCCAGGCGGGTACAGTCGCAGCAGTTAGCGGATGCAAGCCTCCAGGTACGGCACCTTGGTGATATCCTCCACCGTCGGGGTGTAGTGCTTGTCGGTACTGAACTTGGGGGTTTTGCCGCGTTCACCGAGCAAGTGGAACAACCATCCCATACAGTCGGCAGTAGTGTCGCGGCCGGCGATGATTGATGCGACGGCGATGTTGCGCTCTACTGGCATACCACGGGACTCAATGTTGTCAAGTACAATGGAAACGATGCCCTTGTCGGCAAGCGCCGCAGGATGACCGGCCTTCTTCTCTTCAACACGAAGACGTCGACGTTCGATGGCGTCGGGGATGATCCCCATCACGTGTCCGTCGATCACGCGCACGTTCTCCTTGAGTTTCTTTTCGTCGCCCACGTTGAGCCTGCAGAAAAAACTAGATCGAGTGGACAGGACGCCGACAGCAACCTCAGCGTCGTGGAGATTTCGGATGCAGAGACTTTCAATTCAACAACAAAATTGGAGGACCAGACATTCGTAGGACAATGTCCTGTTGAGCCAGCGACGTGGTTTTCCTGTCCAAAAAGTGTTCAAATCTGACCAAAAATACATTGCATTTTTCGATCTAAGTACGTAAGTATAACAAAGCCAAGATCTTAAGTCGGCGTTAAATGGTGCAGCGGATGAAGGGCATTTGGAGCTGTTCATGTGTATCAAGCAACAACCCGGTATCATGCCGGAGATTTTACGTATTAACCTTGACTGCACGTATCTTAACGGCCATTTTGAGGCTTTTAAATGGCTCATTCAACACTACCCGACGGAGTGCTTTGTCATACACACTGATAGTAAAACTGCTTCAAATGGGCACTTCGATATCGTGCGTCTCTACATGAGAACAACATTGAAAGTTGCAGCAGGAGAACGATGGCACGTGCAGCGAGTCGAGGACATTTCGACATAGTAAAATGGCTGCATAACTGCACTCACCTTGCAGAGGACGTAGACAGCAGCACGGAGGCGATTACAGGAGAGGCCAGAAACGGAATCTTGGACATCGTGAAGTGGCTGCACGAGAACGCATCTGAAGGGTGCAGCACTTCTGAGAATAATCATCTCGACGTCGTACAATGGTTGCACCACAATCGCTCGGAAGGCTGCAGCATTGTTGCGATGGATGTTGCGGCTACTAAAGGGTTGTGTAGTGATTAAGCACCAACAGAACGGAAGGACGCACGACGCGAGCGATGGATAGACCAGCTAAAAATGGCCACCTAGAAATTGTGAAGTGGCTTCACTCAAACATGGGCGAAGGATGCACGACATACGCCATGGACTTTGCTGCAATATATCGAAGACAGGAAGTGGTAAAATGACTCAGTGCCAATCGATCCGAAGGCTGCACAGTGATCGCCATCGATGAAGCAGCTGAATGTGGACAACTCGACGTCGTAAACTGGCTTCATAACAACAGAAACGAAGGGTGTACCGTGGCTGCTATGGACGGCACGGCCCAAAATGGCCACCTGGATGTGGCCGAGTGGCTGCATACTAACAGAAGTGAAGGTTGCACCACCAGTGCAATGGATGAAGCAGCTAGTAATCGATTCTGGGATGTGGTAGATTGGCTTGCTCGGAATAGGAGTGAAGGCGGTGCTGCCGCCACCATAGCCACCTGTGCGTCTCAAGGTGACATCGAAAGAGTTTACTGGGTGCCACTACATTGGACCCACTCAGTGTGATAGCACGGCGCTGTGCGGCACGGCCATAACGAACTTACGTGGTTTATACCGAGAACGGAACCAGTACGACGTCATTCAAGCCTTGAATGAATGCTCAAATCCGAAGCGCCGACGGGAGTTCGCTGAGTGGCAATACTTCCATCACCGAGATGAGTTCGAAAAAGTGGCGGGAGATATTTTTGCCGATTGATGTGGAAGTTATTTACAAAGCGCAGCATATCACGAATCTACATTTCGACCGGTACGAGAAAAAGAAGAAAAACAACGTCCAACTCTCTCGTTTAATTCGAAGAAAAATATCAAAATTTAATTTTGATCCTCGCAGGCATTTTGTCCAGGGACCTTTTTGCGCTAATTTGAGTGTCAAGTTCTTGTGATCTGACGCACCGTGCGTCCCTGTAATTCAGCGGGTATTGAAATCAAATCGTTGTTGTATTCGAGTGTTGTTGTTGTTGGTTCCAACGCGCTCTTGTTACTTGTCCATTAGTTTGCTACCTTTAAGCTTATTCACTCTTTTGGTCAGCAATCGAACGCCAGTTTTTAGGTGAAAGCCAGCCTTAGTAAATCAGTGTAGACATCAGAATGAGTTGGATCCAGATTCGCTGCACTCCTCCGATTCGGAGTCCGAAGCCGTTGTGTAGTACACGAGACCGTACGATTCCGAGTAGCCGACGAAACACGTGTACTCGACATCAGTGCTGGAGACGGACATGTCACTCACAGCGTCCGTACACTCTGGATCGTTGAACAGCTGCAACTCCAGCGACGAGTTCGCGTTGACAACAGCAATGGCAGCAGTATACGACGCGACCTCGGGGAGAACACGACACTGTCCATCCGCGTAGAACGCGAGTCCGTTCACCCAGTTCTCACATCCAGTTGGAGGAGAATAATGCTCCAGTAGCACGTAGGGTGCGTCGGCATCAGCGTAGATTGTGGCTGTCCCCACTCGGTCGTTCTCGTAGCAATCCACTTTGCTCGAATAGATCACGCCTCCGATGGTCGTCATGATGCAGCCTTCGACTTTGCAGTCATTTAGGGTTTGCTCGTAGATGAAGTGCGGCGTTCCGGAGCAATCGTCGCCCTCGAAGTAGCTGGTGAACTCCACCGACCCCGCGTCGATCGACGTGACGAGTGCTGACACGAAAGCTCCGAAGAAAATAGCTGCTTGGTAGTGCATTGTTTGAGTGGGTTGTAGCTTGGGTTCTGAAGTTAACGAGGCAAATTGAGAAGTGTGCATTGTAGGCAGACCGGTTCTCCTTGGTGTTGCTGGTAAATGAGAACCCAAAAGTCTTTGGGAACCTTGGGTTCATTTCTTCAGCTTACGCTTGATACGACTCAACATGATACTCGGTGCACAAACGAAGTGATTGACCAAGTCAGTACACCTACGGGTTGTCATCGTTAGTGATTCTTATGATTCAGTTATCCGTGTACAGTTACAGTCAATGGGGTTCCTCACTTCCACATCGGTCACAATTTTATAAAACATGAACGTGGATTATTCGAAATTGATAGTTTCGCCAGATGGGTGTTGGATTTCGCCCCACGGAGGCGCTTACTCTTAAACATCCATGCTTTACAAAGACAACGACAAGCAGCTCAGGTTGTCGACATTCGTGATTTACTACAAAAGGCGCGGACTTACAAGTGTCAGGTAGATTTGGCGGGAAAGCATGGATAAGATGAGGGAAAAGCTTATCAACGAGTACAAAAGGGATGGTTTGCGAATACAGCCATATTTTGGATGCTTGGCGAGTACAACCATGAAAGCGGCGGGTTTCCAAACGTAATGCATATACAAAAACGAATTTTGGGAACGATGCTAAAGTGTTGCAAACATTTAATGAAATATTATGCAGGTAAGCTACCAGATTACGAATGGTTTGACTTTAGAACGCAACATCTCTAAAGCTACTTACCGACTTGTAAAAACACAGCTACGAAGGAAAAGCTCGCGATTTGATCTATTTCGGCACTTTGTATGCCACTGATTTCGTCGGTGAAGGCCCCGCTCTAAAAATGACAAATATTTTTCGCGGCCCTAATCAGTTTATAGTAGAGATTTTATGTTCGATTTTGTATTGGAAAAGCGCATGTGGACAATTTTTTGTTTTTATACCCAATCAAATGCGATTATGAGCTTTTCCGCAAATTTGATTGGCTCTGATTGGTTCTACTAAACTGGTACGTTCTACTAAACTGGCAGCTTACTTGTCGGACTGTTTGGATAGTTTTCAGCTGAGATCCCAGAACTGGCAATCCATTCAGCGTCGGAAACGAGTTGAAATCGTTAAGTATAGGCTGTCTAGCCTGTGTCCCATATACGCCTTCCTCACCAGAAATACCCTCGTTACAGGAAGCAGCTCCGCCGGGTCCAGTTGGCTGTTGTATTCACGAGTGCTGTACAGTTCTTTCGCCGCGTTGTGTTTGGTTGGTAACGAATACAGGATCGGGGTCCGGCATACCAGGACACGACACAACTAGATCACGAGTACTTTGTATCACGTGTACGCAGATGCCAAATTTCGTGTGAAATCGACACGCGCATGTCCGCGACCGTGCATCCACTAGCCAACCATCTTCGAGCATATCTTGCCACTGTATCCGCAGAACATGACTTGACTTGTATGGCAGCTTTTCCTTTTTCGGGTCTTCAGCATAAAAATCATCCGCTGTTTGGCTCTCTTCATCCCCGTATCACATACGTGGGCGATGCAACACCTGCATCAGTTGTACCGGTAGGTCACCAACAGAAGGGAGCTTCGTTGCGCGAATTTCTCGTCGCCGATCGGTCAAATTGTAGAAAGCTTTCAATCGATCTGATACAGAAGGAATGCTGCTAAATGCCGACTTGATGTGGGCAAATACGAGCCTGGATTTAACCAGTCTCTCCACCATTTGGGCTGGAGTCGCCTGTGGAGATTTGTTGCTTATTTGTAGTGTCCGATGATACTGTTCCAACGGTTGTTGCACACCCTGGAGCGGTATGAAAGGCCTGCCAGTAGCTGAATCGGGAGTGAAAAATCCATTGTGCTATGATGTGGTCGGCAACGCCCTTAAAGAAGAACAAAAAGACGATGCCGAGCTCCACGACGCCAGAACCCTTGTCCGTCGTATCAGATATTCTTCCTCGGTGCGAGCAAAGTGGAGATTGTTTAGATCCCTGAAAATCATATTAATTGTCACCGGATGCAGCCTCGCCTTAACTGAACGATCTCGCACGTTTTGGCAAACGTGGGACCAGCACATTAAGATTTAGATCCTCGTAATTGTGCTGAACATGCGTTGTACTGCGCGTTGTCAGCGTCTGTCATTATGAACTTGGGTGCAAAGCGAACCATAAATGCCTCCCATACAACATGTTTCAGAAAAGCAAGGCATCACTCGATGTCCGCTGAGATGTACAAAAGTACACAACAGGAAACAATTCCCGCGGTAATCAGAAACCCCAAAAACGAACACCGGATATCGCTGTTTAACAATGCTGTGAGTGCTGTCGATGTGGAAAAGTGTTGTATAGCGAGGATCCTGTTGAATTTGACATAATTCTCCAATAACTTGAAAGAGGCCAAACTGCAAAATGGAGAGCGAACGGAGTCATTACCGAGGTTGGGGACCAACTTTTTGTCTTCATATTTTGTATCGCAGCACAAGTTCCCACTAATCTTTATTCAATAAAAGATTCCATCGCTATAGAAAGACACTGTTCTTTCGGCGAAAGAGGGCCAGAATCCGCCATCGTGTGGTCGCCATCAACAGAAACACTAGCAAAGCCGTTGCTCTCACAACCTAAAATCCTGTAAATGCACTTGCATTTGATCCCACTTTCTTTACAGCGTTTTGATCTGCACTTGGTTAGCACCCTTCTGAGTTGATGCTTCGTCAACAAGCTGTCATCACCGCGTGGTTGAAGCGACATGGTGCAGGGTCGTTTTTGGTACGGCTGCGTGTCGGTAGTGTCGCCAAGTATGCACCCAGAGCTGAGTCGGACCCGGTTGCATTGGTCCATAGCTCCAGCCATAATATTTTGCTCCTTCATGCCGTTGTTGCTGTCCGGTATCGGCGACGGCCGCCATAACGCTGATGAGGAGTAGTAGTAGGGTGCCGCTGAGATGTTGAAAACGATATGGTCAGCTACCCAAAACCAACTGCAGAAATCTATTTGAGTCATCTTCACGCATTTTGGCCCTTCTTCAATCGAGAGCACTGTTAAAATAGCTCGTAGCTCTACATTCACGTCTGTTGACGAATACATCAAAGTAGCTCATGTTGACAAGCATGATAATGAGAGGTGTATGTGGTCCCAGTTAATACCTCCACCTGTGATGGCGCTTGCCCATTCCTTTGGTGTTTTGATCTGATTCACTGGTGCCTGACTCTCTCAAAACCCTGGTGGCGAAATCCATGTTTGTGGTAGTGAGATACTAAATATACGGTGGCAATATTCCCACTCGATTTGGATTTGAGCGAAATACTCCCTCAACAGCAATAAAAAGCGGCTCCCAATGACCAGTAGCATACAAACTCAAGCAAATATTCCCTCTCACCCCTCGGTCGTCAAAAGGAATATAATTTTGGCGAAAATTGTACATGACGCCCGAAGGAATCTGCATGAAATAGCAACGACTATACTTGTTTCCAACCTATATTTTCATGTGCACCTCTCGCAGCCCTCTAGCTCATCAGCCTATCTGGCATCCAGTAGCATCGGCATGAACGAAAAATTTACCAATCCACCAATAGGCAATCCGTGATAGTCCAGGTTGCAATCAACCGGTTAGTAAATGTGATGCAGGGGGCTGTGTAGGAAGGCAAGCGATGGCGAGTCAAAGCGAAAAGATTAACCGAGATAATGCCAGCTATGTATGTAAGGTACTGTGCCACTTACGTGTTACTGACCAGTTTCGTGCACATTGATTTTAGCGTATTATAATTTCGGATTTGACAAGTGCTTGAATACTATTGGTTTATTTTTCTTTGGCCAAGGCAGATCGATTTGCTCACATACAAAGTTCAAAACTAAAAAGAGGCAGGAAACTGGGCATATCCACTAAATTGATGACTTTTTCAAAGCAAAGCCATTTGAGTCTCAAAGAAGACAACACTTCTGTCCGAAAAGAGCGCTTTTTTACGAGTGGTTTTAGTGACGAAAAAGGGCATCTCAGTGAAAAGATATTGGGAGTTTCAAGATGTTGAAACGTAGGTTTCCGGAATAGGGAGCGGCCAGACGCTGCAGCAGTTGCCACAACCGGAGGAGCAGCGCCACTGCAGTTCGCGTCTTCGCTCCCCAAGCACAAGCACCAAGAAACTAACCTTTTCCATCTGTGACGTTCCCGTTTCTCCGCCTTCTTCAGGACCCGCCCAAGCCGAACCCACCTCTGTGCCATCAATACCGGCTCCGCAGGCCGAGCCGTCGCCACAGGCTCCTGCTCCGATCTCACCCTCTCTCATGCCTCCGGCGGCCGCAGCGGCGCCCTCGGGCCAGCTCCCTCCGTCCTCTGCGTCGCAGCCAGCTGCCGCCACAGCGTCGGACGTGTCGGGAGCGGTTCCACGTCCGCCCCTCCCGCGCCGACAGCTAATGATTCACCAGACTCGCGCGTCCGTTCGAGCACGCGCATCGCGAAGAGAAAGAAGAGCGCTGCGGCCCAGGCGGAGGTCCGTTGCCAGAAGAAACGGCTTGTGCTTGACAAGGAAGCTGCCGCTGCGCAGGCTGCTCGCGAAACCGCCGTGGCACTCGGCAGCGCTTCGACCGCGGCCTTCACTCCCCTTCGGATCCGCTCACAGCCAGCGTCAGCCCCGATATCGGCACCCGGACTCCTGCGCCGACCCTACCGGCCCCAGCAGCGCCACTTCCGTCTGGGCCAGCATCTCCGTCAGCAGCACCCACGACTGCCCCTCCGTCTCGACCTGCGTCACAGCGACGCCCCTCGGCCCCGGAACCACTGCCAGCCCAAATGAACACGGAGGCCTCACCCTCCTCGACCAACTACCGGCAGGCGTCCGCTGCCACGTTCCATCCCGCGCCAACTCGTGAGCCCGCTCCCGCCGTCTCGCCGCCCTTTACCCGGGCCCCATCGACGGTCAGCGTGTCGGTGCTAGTCAGTGGCCCGACACCTAGCCAGGCCTCGCACGGTCGCCCAATGTCGTCCACCACCAGTGGCACTCCCGTCGCGACTATGGCCCCGCCTGCCGCACATTCTACGACCACCAGCACCGGGCCGATGTGTTCGTCCCGCGAGCCCTTCGACCTTGCCGATTTTCTCCGGACCTTTAACGCCGGTCCCAACCAGGCTACTTCTAGCGCATCTGCGTCCCTGTCCAACCCGTCGGCCAGTCAACCGCTCCCCCTATCCTGCCCCATCTCTCCGTCTCTCCTGCCTCAATCGGTTCCCAACCGCTACCGCAAGGTCCAGCCGAGTTGTTCGCAGCATTTCTACAGTTCCTTCAGGCCCGCAGCGCAGCGCTTGAATCAGCGGCCACCACGGCCATGGCCGCCGCCACAGAAGTACTTGCCGAACCAAGCCCGTCCCCTTGGACTTTAGCTAGTCACCGCGGCTTGCTGCCACCCGAAGCCGTGTGCAATCTGCGCGCTGCCCAGTTTCAACCCACAGCGCTATGCGCCAGAGGCGACTTCGTACCGTTAGCCGTCCACAATCTTGCTTCTCACCGAACGTACACCTACTGGCTAACACCAACGGGCGAATATGAAACTCCGACATCGTTTGTCTTGCGCATGCGTATGCTAGCGTGCGTGCATTTCGACGATAACCCAACAATTATCGTAGCGACTGCTGGGCTTCGCTTTGGCCGGTACGGAGCGCCCGTCATGCACTACGCTCGCGCCGACTCTGCAGCTCAGCTAGAAGCAGGATCCTCTGGTGCCAATCTCAACCTTGATTTCGGCTCTAACACAGCACCACCACCGCCCCCCGCGCACGATACATACTTTGATTTACTCGGAGCGGTTCAAGGATTGCTCACCTTGCGCACGCCGAATGGCATGACATCTTCACGTGTCCCTTACACCGCATTCGGGAGTTCGTCGTCGTCAATATGGATGCAGACCCCCATCACACGCCGCAGCGCGTCCAGCGGACGTTGCACGAGGTCAACCATCACCTCGGTTCAGTGTACGTCCATCTATCTAGCGACTCGCCTTTCTGGTGGCGGGAGTTTCGATCGTAGCAACACGAATTGAGTTCAAGTCCATTGCGTGGGCAATGGCTCTCCAAGAGATCGCTAGCGCTAGCAGTTTGTCCACTCCACATGCCCTCACCAACACGAGCGCCTCTTCATCGGCAGCCTGACCGACCTCACGCGGCAGCCACGTGCATCGAGGAGACAACGATCGTCCGTCTTCTCGCCCGAGCGGCATTCCAGCCAGCGTGCGATCCCTCATCCCACGTGACGCGATGGTGTGGAACCCTGCCTGCGCTTCTTCGGTGGCAGCATGTGCTTCGGTGGCACCAAGGACCAGTGCACGGCCGGTCGGAAACATACCTGGCCCGACGAGCTTCCTGTCACACTGGTGAACTTCGCCACCAAGAAGTTCGGTCGGCATCAGCCGTCCAACCGCCTGATGCGGCCAAGGTACTGCTGGTTCGCCAGTGCTTCGGTGCCCAACACTCAGAAGTAATCTGAATACACACATGTATATTGACAACCTGAGTCCTAGCAAACCCCAAGGCTTACTTCAACAGCCTGTTACACTTACCGACGTGACTTCTGGTCACACCGCCTACGGGGACTTTGCCGTCGATGCGTTTGTTACAATTCCTCACACCTTTCCCAATGCCGGTGAGAAGCTGCCCGCCTACAGCGGCGGCCATTCCACCGAGGAACAGGGTGCGAGCGCCAAGCAGCGTTCCCCTCCCCCCTGCACGCAAGTACTTTCCGGTGAGAGCTCCAGTATCAGAGCTACCGGTCTTTCCACTGACACGTACACGCCCTGGCCGCGCGTCGAGTGATAACTCCTGCTCCATCCTGTTATGTAGACTTCCCGCGCTCCGCACGAGCGAATATTCTGGTTCTCCGCCCATCGCCGTCACGCCAAGCGCTGAAACACATTCGCGACTCAGCACTCCAGCGCGCAAGACTCTGGGAATCCATCCGCAGCGCGTCTCTTTCAGCCGCCTTTCGTAAAGTTGGTGTCCATTTTCCCGTTCGACAGCCCACCATCCGCGCTGACTCGGCAACTACTCGCTACGAGCTCGACAAACCCATACAACACGCGATGTCCGAATTCATCCGGCGCACCGGCATGCCTCTCACACAGTTCACCGAACTAGTTCCCTGCCAGTCACCTACAGACTACCGACCAAAGAAAACCCTTCATCTCGACATCCTGCGGGCATATTGCCAAAGGCTACGAGCATATCGACGACCTCCTGCTCATCGTGTCCGAGGGCTCTCGCGTTCGCCTGACGACTCCACTCCCACAACAGCCTTCTTTCCTCCCCAACCATCCATCGGCATCTCAGCGCATCAAGGTCTGAGAGCTAACATCAGGAAAGAACAGGACGCTTTTCGCTGCATCGTTGTGGACGCAGATATTAAACTGATTTGGCCGGAGCTCTTCATCGGCCCATTCGGAGTCGTAGACAAAGGCAACGGCGATCCAAGCGTTTCGGGAAGAGTAATCCACGATCTCTCATTCCCCGAGGGGAATTCGGTCAACTCATACACAAATGCGGACGATATCCCGTCATCTTCGTTCGAGCACTGCTCAAGCGTTGCTTGAAATATCATTCGCTGTCGTCAAGCAGCCCCGTCCGAGACTATCAAGTTGATGGCAGGCGACGTCGCTTCCGCCTACCGTAACGCGTGCACTCACAGCGAGTGTGTGTTCATGTTTGCGGGCCACATTCCCGAAGACAACACGATCATCATCGACCTTTCGGCCGCGTTTGGGTGGACTGGAAGCTCTGAAACGTACGGCATCCTGGGTGGTGCGGTGGCGTTCATACACTGGCCATGCACCAATGACGCCCACCTCAGAGACTTTTATAACTACCACTGGGTCGATGATCACGTGAACGTTGCGCCCGACACCAGGACGAACTGCATCGACATTGACTGCTCCCTGCGCCACGCCATGACGGTCGTGATGGGCCCTGACGCGCCAACGACGATAAATTCACGTCCTGGAGTCACAGGCTCAATGTCATGGGTCTCATATTCGACACCGTTGCCAGCACGGTTGCTATGCCAGAGTCGAAGATTCTGAAGGTAAACATCTCGTAGCCAAGGCCTCCCACGCCGCCAGCCTCTCTCGTACGAGTACCGATCACTCTTGGGGTCTCTACGCCATTTCGCCTCGTGTGTGAGACCGGCACGCGTGTTTCTACAACGCTTGCGCTCAGGTGAACGCACCATCCACCGCGCCAGGCGCATCGCCTTGTCCGCGGCAATGCGAGACGACCTCCTCTGGTGGTGGCATGTACTTGGCTCTCCGTCACTCAATGGCGTCCCCCTCGCGTACTTCGACGCAAGCCCAGCCCACGACATCACCATCTTTACCGATGCGTCAGACATCGGGATTTGCGCAATCTCCCCATCGTTGCGCCTGCACCTCACTTACAAGCTCTCCCCTTCGGAACAATGCCTCGTCAGCGAATTTCACCTCGGCTCCACAAACGAGTTCGACATCAACTACCGCGAGCTGTTAGCATGCTCATTTGCGGCCAAGACATGAGCCCCCCTGTGGCGCCCTCGCCATGTTCAGACAAGTCTCGTTTATGTCCATTTTCGCATTGGCAACAACACTGCCGTCTCGTGGCAGTCGAGAATGGCATCGAGAAATACTCGCGCTCGACTCTTGATCCGCCTCCTCAGCGCCTGGGAGCTCCAGTTTGGCCTGCATTTTTCAGCGTCACATATTCCCGGGTCAGGGAATACCACCGCTGACGCAGGGTCACGCCGGTGGAATGATGGCCTTCATGCTCTCGTGTTTGCCGAGCTAACACGTGGTTGGTCGCAGGCACCGACCCCATCGTCCATCGAAAAGCTCGAGACACATCTCCGCGAGCACTCCGTTGCTGCCTCCTCCCTCCGGGCTTACGCCTGTGCGTTCAGCTACTGGAAGCAGTGGGCCTATCGACGCGGCATCTCAACCTCCAGCTAGACGAGCAAATCCGCACCATCTCCGATTTCATCATTGACGCCCGCGAACGCGGCTTCGGATCTAACAGACCAATCCAAAGCTCTACCATTAAGTCTGCACTCCACGGTATTCGCCATTTTCTCAACGCCGCCGGCTTCGACTTCCCATCAGGCCATCCACAGGTCTGCATGCTCCTGCGCGGGGTCAGCAGATACGACGCCCCTTCACAACAAAAAGCACCGGTGTCCGCTGCGCTGCTTGGCAGTCATCGTCTTGGTGACGATCCGTCGCCACACACGGGCAGTGTGAGTGTGCATACCATTGTGAACCAACGATACTATCCGCGCAATGCTCTCACGTCGAAGATGGTGGCGGCGGATCGGCGGCGCCTCCGCCCGGACACTCTCTGCGTCGAGTTAAGCATCATTGGCAGCACGAGACGCTCGAGACTGCCATGCAAAGTATGCTTCATTATGATCACTTCAACTTGAAGTACCATTTTATTTTGACAAGTAAACACTTCACAGTCAACGAGCTATGTGCCGCCCTGCTCATTTGTCGACCCCATGCTCATTATCCGATTTGATTTGAAGCTGTCACTTGCCCATGGAGCTGAAAGATTTGGCGCCTCTGCTGCTGCAGCGCGAAAGAAAGTCAAGCGACGTTGATGTGGAACTGTTGACCAACACTCTTCGTGGCGGCCATGCTGCTAATGTCCACCGCAAAGACGCCGAAGCTGCGATCTCGCGGCATTTAGTGCTCTCAAAGCGAGAAGCGGCTTTCCAGAACCACACGCAGCGATACGAGAGCGCTCTGGAGAAGACGTACCACTACGTGAAGCTTATTCAGAGCAGCAAAGTGGGCAGCGACGCCCAGCAGATAATGTACGATGTCATCGGAGAGAAGCTGCCGATCCAAGTGCACCGCTCCATGTTCATCCCAACATTGGAGAACCAAGCAGATGACGAACAACAGGCTCACTGGCTGCCCCTCGCCACGTCCTACCGGATCCTTGGAGCCTACGCCCAGACGGAATTGGGTCACGGTTCCAACGTACAGGGACTGGAGACCACTGCCCTCTACGATAAAGAGAAGCAAGAGTTCGTCATTACCTCGCCAACGCTAACGAGTCGCAAGTGGTGGCCTGGTGGGCTAGGAAAGACTGCTACGCATGCCGTTGTGCATGCGCAGCTTCGTATCGACGGCGAGCATAAAGGTGTCCAAGCATTCATCGTCCCTCTGCGCTCTCTGAGAGACCATAGGCCCCTTCCTGGTGTGGAAGTGGGCGACATTGGACCAAAAGTGGGCTTCAACTCACTCGATAACGGCTATGCTGTGTTCCACAACGTACGAGTTCCACGACGCAATATGCTCATGCGCTACGCCAAGGTATTGCCGGATGGGACGTTCATCAAGCCGCCGAGTTCAAAGCTCGTGTACCTCACCATGACGCAGATTCGAGCGTACTTGATCCTCAAGCTGGGGTTCGCTCTAGGAGCTGCCACGACCATCACGACGCGCTTCAGTGCCGTCCGTGTGCAAGGACGAAAAGTGGCCGATAATGGTCACACTTTGACGAACGAGAGCCCGGTGCTGGACTACCAGAACCAGCAACACGCTCTTCTACCGTTAGTAGCGCTATCGTATGCTGCTACCTTCGCTGGGCGATCCATGGTGGACATGCACGACAAGGTTTTAGCATTGGTCACGAGCGGCCAGAGTGATTTCGCTGCTCAGTCTGCTCAACTGCACGCCATCTCGTCTGGATTGAAAGGATGGCTAGCAGATCGTGTGAACGATGGCATCGAGCACTGCCGTCGCCTCTGTGGAGGCCACGGCTTCTTGCAGTCCAGCAATTTGGCGCATATCTTCGCTGAGAACGTCGGATCCTGCACATACGAAGGCACAGCCGATGTGCTGGTACAACAGCACGCACGCTATTTGCTAAAGGAGCTTTCAGGCATTGCCAAGGCTCAAAATGAAGGACTAGTAGGCTTCTTGAGCCGTAGCGACTACCACTCGAACCCGATGCTGCGATGCAGCGCAAATAACGCATCGGATTTCGGCAGCTTCAAGGTTCTGGTGGAGGCATTTGAGGTTCGTGCGGCTCGTTCTGTTCGTAAACTTGCACATGCGATGAAGACATCAGGGAACAGCGCGAATGCGTGTATGATGCTGATGACTAGAGCGTCGACGCATCACACGGAGCTGCTGCTACTGAAGTCATTCATCTCGGGGGTTGCTTTGCTGCCTGTGGGGACGACAAAGAGCGCCGTGACGCAGTTGTGTCAGCTCTTTGGGGTGTGGCTTCTGGTCAATGGCCTCGGTGACTTCCGTCATGACGACTACGTCTCTAGCGCGCAAGCCGATATGGCACACCAGCAACTGACACATATGCTGCCTCCTGTGCGCCAGAACGTCGTTCGTCTGACGGATGCTTGGAACTTCAGCGACTTCGAGCTCAACTCGGCCCTTGGTCGATTCGACGGAGACATCTACCGCGCTCTTGTTGACCAGGCGGAACGTGAGCCACTGAATGCGTCTCAACTACCGGAAGGGTACGACCAATACCTTCGTCCGCTCATCCAGTCTTCGTTGTAAGTTCTTCAAGCTGTGGTGTAATGAGCTCTTACACAGATTGAAGAGAACAAAGCACGAATTCTTTTCAAATTAATATCACCTTTTGATTGCTTTGCATCTCAGTTTGACTGTATTTCAAGTCCACTAGCAACGCTGTTCTTGTCATAAGTACTATCTTTCTACTTGTACATCTTTCAGTAGTAGGAAATTGCGCGGGGTTGTCAATTATTCATCTTGGATGCCGGTGTAAAAAACTCTAAATCATTGGCAAGGATCGATGGCAAACAACTGCCTATCGAGGAAGATTTCAGGACAACCTGGCAGAAGATGCCACGAAACGTTGGTGTGTATATACACGGACTATCATGAGTAGCGAGTAGCTGGCAGTTTGAGTCAAAGTACAGTGTAGTAGGCGAGATCAACTAGCGGTGAATCCCCAGAGCGAACATCAGACGAACTCATTGGTAGTGGTACAGAACTTCTAGGCTTACCCTGGAGGTGAATCATAAAGGGCGGGCGGGTCTCCGATTGGAAATATTTGACAAGTCTACCTGTAGTCCCCTTCTGGAATCTTCCTGCTTTACAAGTCTACCTGTAGTCCCCTCCTGGAATCTTCCTAACTGTAAGTTCTATTCTTCATTGCGTTATAGAACTTCATGTACTCGCGAATAATCACCGCGTTCGGATCACCCCGCCACGTGGCTTTTTTCAGCTTCATTATGGAGAGAAGATCCTTCTTGGTCTTACCATCGTAAAACCACCGTGCAAACTGCGCGCTCTGCAGGTCTTCGGCAATCTTTTTCGTTTGAGTGAATTTCTTTCCCTCTTGGAGTAACTGAGCGACGCCTAAATCCGTGTAATGGCTTGTGAGGGTCGCGATCAAGGTTGTTTCCTTTCCGGGGTTCTTCGAGTTAAAAACCATCAGATAACTGCCCCACGCGCTCAATTTTGGATCAGTCAGAATTGCCAAACTCGGTTCATCGAGCTTTAGCAACTTGAAGACATCGTCAGGTGATTTTTGCTTTGACAACCATTGCAGATTCTGCTGTGCTTGCAATTTCTTGGCAATGCTTTCAGTAGTTGACACCTTCTTTGCTACTTCGATCATCTCTGACAGCGTTGCTTCGCCGTAAAGCTTCGTCAGTTTTGCCAAAATCGGCACTGCTTCACCAGGGTTCTTCGCGTTGAAATCATCGACGTATGAAATCCATTTGGGGAATTCAGGGCTCTTAAACAACTCCGTCCCCGTATCGTCAAGCTTGAGTATCCTGAAAAAGTTCTCAGGCGATTTGCCACCAGCCACAGAAGCCTTTAGCTCAGACTGCAGTTTAGCGGCAATGCTCTCCGTACTCGGCACCTTCTTCGCTGCTTCAAGCATCTTGCCCAGGTCTACATCATCATAGTGTTTTGCCAACAGTGTGAGCATCGACACTGCTTTATTGGGAATATTTCTGTTGAATTCATCGACGTATGATGCCCAGGTTGTGAACTGCGGACTCTCAAAAAGTTTTGCCCCTGCTTCGTCCAGTTTGATCATCTTAAAGATGTCGTCGCCCGACTCACCGGTACTCAACCAAACTTGTCTCTGTTGTGCTTGCAACACTCTGGCGAGGCTCTCAGTGCTCGATACCTTTTTGGCCGCTGCGATCATTGCGGCCAAAGAATCGGGGGTGTACTGCGTCATCAGTTTGGCCAAGATCACATCCCCGGCATTCTGTTTCTCGGCTTTGGTTACGTAGACAACCCAAGTCATAAATTTTGGGTCTTCAAAGATCTTGCTTCCTGCAGTTTTCAGGCTTAGTTGCGTGAAGATGTCGTCGATGGATGCCCCCTTGAGCAGCCAAGTCTGAATGTTTAGGTTTTGTGCAATCCTCGAAGCCATCGATCCAACGAGACTTGCCATAATCCCCTCCCCAGGAAGCGTGAATGCTCTCTCTTCGCCATAACCCGCTGTCCGTTGTGCTCTCAAGAATCTTTCGCTGGAACGAACGTATGCGGGGGCTCCGACCTGGATCCTTTGCGCCTCCGCACTCGTCAAAGTGGCAGCAGCAATAGCGAGGAGCGCAGCTGTAGCGAGTAACACGGAGAAGTTGGGACACATGAGCGCTGGGGACTTCTTCACGTTTGGGTATCCACGATAATGAGTGTTGCCAAGCAAAATACGCTGTGGCTCCACTCTGAGCCAACGACGGAGTCAATTGGAAAGCCAGCATGTTGAAACAATTCGTTTGTGAAACTCATTTTGCAGATGAGGAAAGGTACAGTCTGAGACGGTGTCCAGGCTGGGGGCGACACCGGATAGATCTACATAGAACGCACCATTCGGTGTCAAATTCTAGATTTATAGATTAGCGTGAATTCAAACCCAAGGAACCTGGCTCCTTGGGTTTTAGAAGAAGCGTGAAGATTGCAGGATTTCAAGCTCCATGCTTTAGACCTCTTTTTGTGAATCTCCTCTATTCTGCGCGGTCGAATTTTCTCTAAGGTGGCAGGCATCAGGACACCCATATGGGAGGACGGATGTCATGGGACTGCAAATCTCCAAAATTGGAGGAGTCAACAGGAATTTTATCACCCTGCCAAAACCCAAACCGACCTTACCTGCTGCGCATTAACCCTATAGGGCCGAGCGGGATTAGGCCATGCTTGGTCCTGGGCTTATTAATAAGCCCGCGTGCTGCGCACACGGATCTTAAACCACGATTCGTGTTGCGAGCAAGTCGGCACCTGTCGGTTTCGTACATAAGGGGGACGAAAGGGCCACCATACAAATCCCAAGTAACTCATGTTGTCCAGCGATTACGTAGGCTAGGGTTCGTAAACCGTAATCAAATCATTAACAGCCCCATACTGTACCACCTACACATGCATTACATGTACAGTAATGTGCGTCAATAAGGAACGTATGGGTACTAATATCCTTGAAAATATTATAAACAGCTGGGGGAGGAGAACCCAGCAGGCAATGAATTTAGTTATCTATCTCGAGATCCGCGACGCGATTGGGTGGATCCGTACCAATAAGTTCATATGATTGGTGGCTTCTTTTAGATTCCGCCAATCAGCTAACGGGTGCACAAGTTTGAATTTGGGCGCGAACGCCTCCGTGCACTCGTACGCGCTCGGCGAGCTTTCAGAGCACTCCTTAATCTACCACCGCTCAACCACGCCGACCAGTACGATGATGTCAAGAACCCGCATGACCCCTCACCACAGGCTGCTGCTGCTCCAGAAGGCAGAGCAATCCCTCTCCACCTCCTACAACGAGTTGGCTCGATGGGCTAAAGTCGCCTTCAGTCTACTCTCGCTGCCTGGCAAGGCTACTATCAGCAGAGTCCTGACAGAGAGAGTTGGTTTGCTGCGGCAGCCCTGTGAAACTTGCTCCGTAACAAGAAGCCGTCGCCGTACCATCTTCAGCTGGACGAGAACGTAGTGGAGTTTATCATGCTAGCAGAGCTTGAGGGTATCTGCCTTAGCGGTTGCATGATTATTTTCTATGCTACTGAACTGGCTAAGAAACTACGCATCCCTCGCCATCACCAGCCCAGGTTTGGTCACTCATGGCTTCGCTGTTTACAGCATCGGTACGATTTTAGGTGGCGCCGGGCGTACGGGGAGTCGACTTCGGTGGACTTGACAGCTCGCGAGGAGTAGCTCGCCAAGATCAAGTCGACCGTAAGCAGGTATACCCCCTGCAACGTCTTCAATATGGACGAGTCCACCTTCTTTTATAAGGCCGTTCCCCGAGGCCTGATATGCAGGAAGTCGGCCCCCTCGCTGAAGCAGGACAAGGCGCGCGTCACGATGGCGTGCTGCGCCAACGCGGACGGCTCGGAAAAGCCACCGCTGCTTTTCCGAGCACAGCAGAGAGACCCCGATGGTACAAAAACAAACCTAAACGCTGCAGTACATGGGAACTAAGGAGGGGTGTGGATGTATCAGCAGTGGTTGCTTGGTGTCGATGAAGTCATGGCGCGGCAAGGCGGACATATTGTACTCCTTGTTGACAACGCCTCGTCCCATGATGAAACGGGTCTCCGCTTGACGCACGTCCGCGTCGAAACGTTGCCGCCCAATACCACAGCAAAGATCCAGCCTATGGATCAACGGATCATTTACTGCGTCCAGCGTGAAGTGTTGACGCAGAAAATGATGCACGCGTTGGGCTATATTGGTCAATCTAATGAGGATGCATACAAAACTGATTTACTAACTGCTATGCAGTGGTGCGAGACTGCGTGGGGTAATGTGTCTGCGTCCACGATCCAGAAGTGCTGGTTGCACTCCACTCTCATCAGTAAATCCAGCGTCTCCTTCACACAGAAAGTGCACGTGGAATAGTCAGCACATACCAGTACTATACCGGTATCTGACA
The DNA here is from genome assembly GCA_016864655.1 of Phytophthora cactorum. NCBI lineage: Eukaryota > Oomycota > Peronosporomycetes > Peronosporales > Peronosporaceae > Phytophthora > Phytophthora cactorum. The sequence goes on along the minus strand of NHQK01000015.1, from coordinate 869,438 downwards.
GTAGACGAAAGGCTGTAGACGAGCTGTAGATGAACCACGAAAGGTCACCAAATACAAAAAGCTCTGCCATGAGTGAGACCGGACCCTGTCGCGTTGTTATCCCTCCTCCCCCTCAAGCAGTTTACCCTTCGCCCGACCTAGCCGAGGAAGCGTTGCACCAGTGGACGAAAGACTACGGCTTCAACTTGTCAAGGCGCCGGGTTCGGTACACAGATGAAAAAGACCGGAAGGTTTGGGCGCGAAACTACGAGTGTGACCGCACGGAGTGCCCAAACAACACTCATCACTCGACGGAGGGGACGCGCACACGCACGATGCGCGGCTCAAAACGATCGGGTTGCCCCATGCGGATTGCACTGCATGCGGTCAGCAAGAAGGACACTGATGGTCCGTGGAAAATCGTTCACACGGCACGAAGCTATCATCACAATCACGAACCCTCCAGGGACATTCGTGTACACGCTGCAATCAGAAGTCGAGCTGCGAGGGCGTCTCGTGAACAGGCTTGTGTCACAACGTCAGATCTGGTGGAGCTCCAGACTGCTGCGGGGGTTGCAGTATCCACAATTCAGGACACAGTTCTAAGCGCAGACCCGAATTCTCTTGTAATTGCCGAGGACATCGCAAACACGAAAAGTGCTCTACGTAGACGAGAACTAGCCTCTCATACATCGATCGAGGCTCTCTTCCAAAACCTTCGGGAGCACAATTTCTTCCACAAATGGCGTGTCAATCCAGAGACAAACGAGGTGACCCACCTCATATGGGCCCACCCAGCCACGACCGAGCTTTTCAAGCTGCATCACGACGTACTTGTTCCTGACTGCACCTACAAAACGAAAAAGCATCGCCTTCCGCTCCTCAACATCATTGCCATCACAGGGGCTAACACTGTACTCCCCGTCGCGCAATCTTGGCTTCCTGGAGAGAAGGGAGAGGACTTCGTCTGGGCATTCAACATGATACGTCTCATCATGATTGATAATGATATTGATCCTCCCAACGTCATTCTTACTGATCGGGATCTCGCCTGTTTGAATTCTCTCGATTGTGTGTTTCCTGACGTCCCTTCAATGATTTGTCGCTGGCACATGAACAAGAACGTGGAGAGTATGGCCCAGGAAGCACTTAGGTCAAGTTGATGTTGAGAATCCAGCACCTGGGCAGCCCAAGAAGGAGAACTCATGGCAAACCAATTCGTTCATGGCAACTTTTTACGAGCCGGTGGATGCAATTTCAGAGGAAGAATTCGAAGAGAAGCGAAAGCTTCTTGCTTCGAAGAGCAAGGTGGTCTCGGCCTATCTAGATCTTCATTGGTGAAAATACAAGTCTCGTATCGTGCGGTACTGCACCAACAAGTACACACACTATGGGGTGCGAGATACTTCCACAGTAGAAGGAATACACGCCAAGATCAAAGCCAAGTTAAAAACAAGTCAAGGGGACTTGTACAATGTGTTCAAGAAACTGTTGGGTTGGTGGACTATAGAAGCTTCCGAAACTAGTGTTCTCATGGCTCGGTATGCAACAATCGCGCCACACTTGCTTCAGAAAAATAGGTACAACCGGGTCGTTCGGATAATCACGACAACCGCCCTGAAGGAGACGGAGGAATTGTGGATTTATGCAGAGAAGATCATCAATGGGCGTATTGAACGTAGTCCGTGTTCTGGCGAATTCCGTGTTGTCCATGGACGCCCATGTGTTCATGAGCTCATTGCAATTATAGAGTCGAATGGACGACTGTTCCTCACTCCAAGGCATTTCGACAAACACTGGTGGATTTATCGCGACCAAGATACTGCACCGCACCGATCCAGGATCCTGCTACAATTCAGCAAGGTAAGTATCAGAAGAGTAAACGTAGAATGCGTCTAGCCAATCAAGGCACTACCGGAACTGGCCGTGACCCGACACTTAGTGAGCGTATCGTTCAGAATCAATCCGCTACATCACCACATACAACCACTCAACCTTCCCTGGATCTGCACGTATTTGGAACTCAAGACAGTGACCGAATTGTGCAGTTCGAGTCGCCATTTTTACCTGCAAGAGCATGGGGTTATGCTGGGCGTGCGCCTTACCCTGCACCACAAGCGTCTGAAGAGTAAGCCGGAGACTCATTTTGTGTGCCTTTAACATTAACTGCATCAATTGATAATACATTACATCACTAGTTATTTATTACGCATTGTAGCTCAGATCTGTGTTTTTATTCAATGGCAAACTTAGTGGCTCGGGTTTACCTGGCATCTACTCTTTGGGGTGCTTCCTCATGTTGTGGGCCCGCAGGCTAGACGAGCTTCTGTAACAAACGTTAGCGCACACCACACACTTGTACACGCCACTCATGCCTTCAAATTTTCGCTTTAAACGGTTATCCGGGCCCTTCGGATTCTGCTCGCAGTAGAACTGGTGTTTGTGAAACTTAGGTCCTCTGTCCATCTATATACCGCAGTACTTGCAAGTTGAGTGAGGGCCTAACGTGCTCTGGACAATATCAGGAATCCATTGCACACCTTCGTAGGTAGGTAGCAATGAATTTGATAGTTTGTCTCTTCGTATGCAACGCCGCTGTGGATTAAGTCTCCGCGGAACAGCACACAAAATCCGGTGGGAACGGTGACGATGATAGCCTTATTCTCGTCCCTGGCGTCAAAACACCCCTCGAACACACGAAGCCTGGTCCCAGCTTGCAGTGCGAAAATCATACTTCCCGGAACACCACCCGGGTGCTCGGCCTGGAAGCGTTCAATGTCGGAGGTTGTGTAATCTTGGAGAGGCTATTGATCAATTCCTCCGGGGTCGGAGCGCATGAACGAGAAGATGTTGGGCACCCAGCCTGGGTGGATCATGGCTACCAACACCTGTAGCCCAGTCTTCAATGCTAGCACGGAATCCAACATTGCCTTGTCTGCGACGCGAGACTGCCAACGATACTCGTCGTCTCCGCCTCCAACCCGGTTAAACACGCCATTGTAAGTACGTGTCTTTGCTTCTGCAAGAAGCTTAGGAGCGACGTGAGCAGGTAGAACAACCCCCGCAGGCAGAAAGCCATGGGGGAGTAGCGTCCCCACGGACTCGGGGGATGCCATTGTAGCGCAGATCTGATAGTGAGGTCCCTGCAACGAGTTCCTCGGAGGATGATACCGGCTTAAATCGGTGTGTGCACTTCTGTGTGAGGGCCCTCCCTGCGAGGGCCCTCGTCAGTTTCTCCTCAAGTATAGTCTGCGAGAGTCGATTCAGATCAGACATTCCTTATTGACGCAACATCTGTACAGACAATCCTCTAGACCGCCGTATTATCACAAACTGGAGTTATCACAATCCAGAGTGTACCAGTCTAATCGTACAATTTAATCGCGGAGCTCGGCTTGTAATCAGGCCGGGCCGTTTGAACGGTACGATTCGAGTTCTGCGGTTTGATTTCACGAATTAGTGACTGTGGGTACGCGCTGGATGCGTTCGTAGACCCATGGTCGTGCTTGATAAGCGGAGGAGGCCCGTCAACCAGCTTCGCTCTCACTTCTACAAACTCAACACCAAGGCCACAATGCCGTCGACCACTCCCCCCCCCCCCCCCCCCCCCCACGCAATAAGCTGTCCAGCGCACAGCAGCTGCAGATATGCCACCACCACGCCAAGAACCCGTTGATCAATCAAACAAGGCCGCAAGCAGCAAAAGTCAACGCTGGACTTCGTTGGCTGTCCTTCTGCATATGGTTCATTTCCTTAGGTAACTACCTTTGCTTAGTGATAATTAAGATATTCATATCATTAACCACTAACGAGAGGATGGAGGGATATTTGTCCTGAGTTTGTTTACCGTCGATCACGGGAACAAACCTTTTATCCCTGTCTGGAGTGTATCACTATTTGGGATATCACGGTCGAGATGATTGTCTGTATGTACAGTTTTTACAGTACCGTAAACTTTACGTGCACATGAAAGTCTACGTGCAGCATACAGTGCTACCACCATCTTCAAATGCCCTTCCATATTTGCAGATGGACAGGTGTACAGCAAAAAGTGTATATAGTGTGAGTGGATCATGAGTGTGGGTGCGCAAATAGTATAGTCCACACTATTTCTGCATTTCGTGCTCCATCGACGAGCCCACATTAATTTTGCACTCACAGTAAATTCGACTACACTAGACCAAACTATTCTCGCACAGCAGCTTCAACCTGCCAGCCTTGTCCTACCCGAACAGTACAGGTTGCGGTAGGGAGCTTCTGAGCTCTCGGATGGGTTGTTGAACAGATTGCCGCCACTAGTTAGGGCAGGTAGACGGCAGCTATGCCTTCATTTCACTTTAGCTTTTGCTTTCAAGCCGACGAGCACGATTCGAAAATGTCAAATGCTTGCAGTGGTTGTAACGGGGATACATCGGGCGTCTCGCACACTTGCGACTTGTGCGGCAACCGCAATCACCCTTTCTGCGGTGTTCCAGTGGAAGAAAAGCATGGTGGTCACGTACGCTGCCATCAGTACCCCGTATCTGCATCTACACCTGGATTGACACACGACACAACGTCACCAGAGCTCCGCCAACGTGTCCTGACTGAGTTTGTTGGCAAGGCAGCTACGTCCGAATGGTCTGGCACGGTGTTAGACTTCACCACAACTGCTGACTGCGAGGGCAAAGAGGAAGGCAGCAATGAGGAGTTCCTCGACTCGGATGGTCCAGTAGAGAGCACAGACGACGGGAGTCAACACGAACGAGTCAACATTTACAACAAGCCGGCACCGAGCTCCTCAAACGGTCGCACTCCTAACCGATAAAGCCCGCATCGTTCAATACATGCAGACACTGTATGGCGAAGGTAAAACCCGTCTACCGTCTAAGGCGGTAGCGCATTTTCCTCGTATTTTTACTGGGAATCAAAAGTGGAAAGAGCGCGAGAAACATACCACCAAGAAACGTAAGTCGGTCGTGAAAGTGCAGCCTGGGGTAAAAAAAACGCATGCGACTAAAGGCTACTTCTGGAAGAGGACGTAAGCGAGCGCCGTGGGTGGAATGGCTGTATAGCGAACTTCTGGATGAATTTTGCCGGTTACGAAAAACGGGTGTCAAGTTGTCACGCAGTCTTCTACAGCAAATAGCTGTGTGCATTTTGGCCAAGTCTCAGGGACAATTTCGTGATACTACATGCGATGATAAATGTGTATTGATTAAAGAACGCGTAACGTCAAAATGGATTCAGCATTTCTGCTGCTGCTTCGACATAGTGTCTCGACGTCAGTCTGGCAAACTAGAATGCTGCCCTGAGAAAGAAGACATTGAGCGTAGTGTTTCAGAGCACCTTAGAAAGCTCAAGCGAGCATTCGAGAGTGGTAAACTGGACGAGAACACAGTTTTCAACATGGACGAAGCCCATTTTGTCATCAACATGAACAATCACATGAGTCTGGGGTTCAGGGTGGTACGGTATCACGACGTTGTCAGTGGTGGGGAGGGGATGACACTTGTCCTGAAAATACAAGGAGGCCCCGGCGCTCGGATTGAGCCAGCCATGATGATTTTTCAGAATCAAGACCGCAGCTATCCGATCCAAAATGTTCCTGACGATGTACCCAGCGTGACGTATCGCAGTGGACCAAAAGGTTGGATGGACCAGCGGGTTTTCAGAGCATGGCTAAAATATAATACATGTACATGGACACTGCAAGTGGTCGCAAGGTGGAGGAGTGTAAGGATATTTTGAAGACGAAGAATTTGAGCGTGAAGTGTTTACCCCTAACTCAACGCATCTATGCCAACCAGCAGATTCTTTCGTCATCAAGGCGATTAAAGATACGTGAACCTCCGAGTGGGACAAGGAGAAACTACGTCTTGCACAGGAGCAGTGCTTCTCTGCAGGTAAAGGCAAGAAGAAAGCGTCGGGTAAAGTTGCGGCACCCAGGCAAACATTTCTTTTTGGCGCTGGCCTCTCGTTGTGTCCGTGCTATTGGCCAGAAACGAGATAAAGACGGCGTTCTTTACCCTCGAAAAGCAATGATCCAGTGTGGATTGTCATTAGGGCTGAATGACCTTTGGCAAGAATCTCAGCTATTCGAGCACCTTCAAGCCATCGTACAGAAGTATCGAGACGACTTTGACGGCAACAGGACAGAGTAACTTCTCATATACATTTTACTTATCTATGTTAACGACTTGAGCACATTTTGGTGAAGTCGATGAACCTACACTAATTGTTCAAGGACACTTATAGTGTGGGCTTCGCTAATAGTGCAAGGACACCATTAATGTGGGTGCGCAAATACCATAGCCCACACTAATACTTCAGATCGTCCGCGAAAGCTTCATGCGCAAATACCGTGGCCCACACTACTGTATATACACTTTTTGCTGTAGCTCGTATAAATCAAATATTGGGGAACTCGATGCCATCCCAAACCAGTCTTACCTGCATTTCGTAAGCAAATCTTGCTGCCGACAGATGAACCCCTCGGTAGTAATCCCTAGCATTGGAATACCCGCTGACAGGAATACGAAAGTGGATCCCGAAGTCAAGCAGTATACAAGCCTAAGTAAATATGCCCTCTCACCACTCACTTGTAATATGGAATACAAAATCACCTTAAAAAACTATTCTGAGGTGCTTAACTATGGGAAAGTCACTGTTGTGCAGCACGTCCGAAGTAGCCAAGCGAGGACTTCGCTGCTTGGGCCCTTCCATATCGCCTAATTCCTCTCGCAGCTCTCTACATCGTCCTAAGCCCCTGCACATATCGATCTGCCACGCCCGTTGAATCTCCTCGAATAAGCATTTGATGCTCCTTAATATTTCAGTAGAGAACTGTTAGTTTCTGCTATTCCAGGGTTACGGAGCTATTCGAGGGCTACGAAGCGTGTGCTCCAAAAATGGCTCCTTGGAGTTGTCGCCCCCCATACCGTAAAAATTCCAACTGTCTGACCGGGATTCCAACCGATACCGGTAATAACGTCTGTTTAAAAATTGGACTTAGCCGTGACCCGTGGGCCACCCGTGGACCGTCCCGCGGGAATACACATAATAAATTCAAAATGAAAAATCCCTGCTCTCTCAGGCCCCACCGCCATTCGCCAAACACAATCGCCACCGCGACGGCGCAGAAGACAGAGCGTGAACCGCCGGCTCTCCTGTGGCCCCAAGGACTCCACCGGACCGCTGTGCGCGCCGTACGGCTGACCAAGACGCCTCGCCTGGTGCTCCAACTCTCGTCGTCGCCCCAGACCGCTTCAATGATGCTAAATACCCGGCAGGGCGGGCGGTATGCTGCTGGAGGCGGTTGTATGCTCGATGTGGCCATGCCTCGAGCCCCGTAGGCCAGGGCGACTCATGCAAAACATGTCAAGGTATTGTATTAGTGTGTGCCGCGTTGGCAGAACTCAAAAGTTGTGACGATGTCCTTAGTGGAGAGGAGCCGGAGCTTCCTCCGGGATGCTGGTTCGACCCCAGTCGTCGTCAATCTCTATAGGAATATGCTGTTTTGTATTGGACTCTGCTAATGCTTAACGGAGTATGGCGGTGCTTGCTTGCTGACGAAGGAAAAGCAGTGGTGAAGACAAGGCTACTCAGAAGGCTTCACACGAATGAAGGCTGGCAGGGCGGCTGAAGGAGTTGGATCAACAACTGCGCCTTGGTCAAGGCGGTCGTGATACTGCGCGATGTGGTCGTTGAGCTTACCGAGCTTGTGAATCTTTCGCAGTGCTTTCAGCGCAGTGCCAGATGCCACCGCGGACGACCCATGTTTCTTGGGAAAGGCAAGCGCGTTTCCCTGAGCCTGTTTCCCCAGCACCAATACCTCGCTTTTGAACGCTGGGGATGAAGGGTCGAGTGCGAAGCCCGTCGGTAAGAACAGCATCAGATACCCGGCGACGTGTCTAAGATCGTATAGTGCTGTTTTCTTGATAGATTTCGACGCGTAGACTCGGGGTTCAGCCGTGAACTACTCAAACCACATCGCCGCCAGCGACTGTGACCCCTTCCTCTTTGCTCGAGCGGCTTTTGGTGTAAGGCTCCGTGTTTACAGAAGGCTCAGCGTTACTTCCGATGTCTTCTTGGGTCGTGGTGCCGGACGGTGTATGCAGTTTGTCTTCGACAGCTAACAAGCGTTCTTCTAGCTGTTTGTTCTGCAGAATGAGGACGCTGATCCGCTCTGTTTGGCGCTGCACCAACTTCAACACGACGCCAAGCCGGTCTGAGTCGTCGGATGGCGACGTACTGGGCTGGGAAGTGGGAATAAACTCTCGGCGGAACGTGGAACTCCAGGCGAGCACCTCAGACGCACCTATAGATCGTGCTGCCATGGCTTCGCGCATCTTAACAACGAATGGACTGCTGTCACAGAAGCGAAAAACATGTCTGGGTAGTGCAGGAACAGCGTAGCGACAAGTACGTCGGCCACACCCTCATCGAGGTTCAGGGATTGGTCTGAAAATGTCACTGTGCTAGCAAATAACCCCGCCTTATTTTCATCGCGCGACCAAGTATTGGGTTCTCGAGAGCTGAAAGAGATGGCAGACGAGCTCCTTCCTTCGGCTCCCAACCACTCAACACTCTAGAGACCTGTTGGTCGGCCTGCGTCGTCCCGAGCATGTAGCCGAATGCCTTGTTCACTCTGTTCAGCTGCCAACCACCTCCAGTTCTCGGTCACAGTGCCGTTGTTGGCGTGCATTGCTCCACCGCGGCAGAATGAATGAGAAGTAAGACCCAGGGTAAGACGGATCTTCTGTAGGTTTGCGTTCTGCTTGACCCTCACTAACAATCTGTTCACGTATGCTTGTGCTTCAGGGAGGGACGGCCTTGGCAACGAGTTCTGGGATTCTTGCTGGGACGTGTGGTCGTCGTCGGCTCGACAAGAGATAGCTCCTCTATGTCTTGTACATTTACAGAAGTGCGCTGCTTGGAAAGAAATTGAGGGAACATGCGCTTGCATGGTGTTGTCTGCATTACCATGGCTACTGCCAAGGCATGAAAAGGACAAGTTGGAAAATTGGCGGGGTCCTTGAATAAGGAGATACCTTGCAGCAGCGCTGTTTTAACGCGCTTAAACCGAAGGAATAGAACTCCACCTATTTAATTTATAACTCGTCAGAATGTCAAATAGGATAGTAAATCAAAGCATCCGTACCCGGCAAAATTGAAAGGTGCTATTTTTCAAATTGCTCTGCGTCCGAACTACGGTCATACAGGTACCACATCATGACGACTAGTGCAGCATCCATGTATTTCACTCTCGTTCGACGCGGTTGTGTACAGGATTTGCACTATGGCTTCTAAATCTTGCTTTGAGCACGGCGGCGCTACTCGTTCGTTGCCACTTTCCTCTCGATTGGTTCAATACGTTCCGAGTCCTGTCAGTATCTTTTGTAATTGGGGCGTTACTAACCCACTCTGTAGTGGATACTTGTCCATCAACCAGTTCTTGACATTCCCGTAATATGCTAGACACGTATTTGTCGCTAGAACTTTATCCTGCGACCTAGCTAATGAATACGCATACTTGTCTAGCATAATGCGCAGTACTTTACCTGTCTTATCAGCATCGATAAGTTGGTGAGCTTCTGCAAGTGTCATACCTTCGGCACTCAGAAACGCGGTGAAGGAGCTTAATGCTGTCGTTCGCGCCTTCTTGCTGTTACCAGGGGCCAAGGATGCTATCGACATGGTTGCCACTCCGCACTTTTATCTCTGCAGCGAAACCCCTACTGTCGACTACCGTCGGAAACTTTAGGATATTCTTAGAATATTCATTTATATGAAAGTTTGTATCGGATACAAAATATTTTTGAAAGATTCCAATGAAATATGGTCGCAGTAAAAATGTAAAAATACGAGGAAATGCGCTACCGCCGTAGACGGTAGACGGGTCTTACCTTCGCCATACAGTGTCTGCATGTATTGAGCGACGCGGGCTTTATCCGTTAGCAGTGCGACCGTTGGAGGAGCTCGGTGCCGAACAGTTGGAATGCTAACGTAATTTTAATCAGCACCCAATTGGTTCAAATTAAGACTTTTGATTAATATGATTGGGTAAAATCAATCCCCTCACGATTGTTTATGAAATTCATAGACGGGTACCAGTTCGAATGTTGCAGGTATTATACCATATACTAACTCCACTGGCGTTAAGTATTGGAGCATCCCAAACTATCCACAGTGAAATTATTTCTAGCATCCGGATTTTTGTTCAGATATTCCTTACTCCAACTCCAGAAACTACTGCTCTCTAGTATCGAGCCCACCTCGTCATCCTCTGCTTCGCCCCAGTATCCATCGGGTTATCGCTTGCCGGACAATCTTCCACTTCGTTCCCACAGAAGGCTTCTTCGTTGGGCACCGATCACGGGCACCCATAAGTGTACCATTTTGATGGTACAGATGGTTGTGCCACCCCGTGACAAGAATACCCTTCGCTAGGAATAAAAATTGGGTTCCCGGCGCTATAACTACGGAAGGGTTCATCTATACACAAAATGATACGAATGATTAGTACAAAACAGCATGATACGAATAATTGGTAGTAGTCGAGAGCTAATAGTTCTATTTATGCAAAAATAGTATCATTGTACACAAATACTAGTGTTGTTAGTAAAAACGACACTGTGCTACTAGCACTAATATTAGTACAAACATGTAATTCGTAGGAAGATTTCTCAAAGTTCGCGCGTTTCTACAGCCTTCCTGTCTTATCTTTCCCACTCTCTATCTAACTTGTCGGCATTATCCGCAGCACATCAGGTGTTATAAGCTACGTCATTCTGGTAGAGCTGTATGTGGGCACCAGATGAATCACCTGTGCAGCAACGAGCTGTGCACCAAGAGCAGATACCTCTTGAACAGGTGGTAGAGTATGCGTCCTGTTTTCTTTTGATACTGATTACTATTGGGTGAAATAAACAGGTTTTGTGCATCAATATATAAGAACGATGGCAGCGACTTGGTGGAGTCCACACCTGCAGTAGTCAGAGATATTCATCTCAAGTCAGGCCACGGAGATTTATTTCCGCAAGGGGAACAGGAGTCAGAAACGCTGGGGGAAACGACAAGTCGCTAACGCTTTTGTATACATACAAAACAAATTTTAGTTGCAGGGTTGATAGAAGAAAATGCCATTCACAGATTGTATACTTTCATTCAATGAAGAAGAAAAAATGTCACCCTTTACGACCGAATTCGATTCCAGTAATGTGAACGACGAACAGGGATCGTTTTTAGCGAATGGTCGTGCATATGTGTTACTGTTAGTAGTGTTAGTAGTAAGGTAACTCTGACTTATAGTAGGGATAATACTGATCCCAGCATTCAAAGCCGTTTTTTAGTAAGAGTAGTAGTACCGTATTTCCACAATAAAAGTAGTACTTAGGTAAAATCATCGTCACTACCAATCCCTGATGACAACGAAGCGTTCATCAACACAACACATTCACTGTGTACTCCTCGGTAGCATGACTGCTCCGCTGCTTGCTCCTAATTTACAAGAAGGCAAAACGTTTCGCTCGAGACTGCTTGCTCATGGGGATACGATCTGCAGCACATAATTTCCATCGTTAGTAAATGCATGATGCATGGTTGCTGCCTGCAGCGGAAAACGGCGCACCGGGATGAGCGAGCCCAAGTCCTCGAGGTGCCAGTTCCAATTGGACGTGTAGTCGACGGCGAAGTAAGACACAACGGAGATTATGCCGTCGTACACCTTGCCAGCGATCGAGGTGGGCAATTCGGTGGCGGGCTGCATGACTGCTGACTGCTGACTGCTGAGGTTGGAGGTAAGTGGAGCAGTGCAGCAAATTCTGAAGTGGTGGTCGAAATGAACGGCGTCCACGGCCCCATGGCGTCACGACGAAAGCCTTGAATGCCTGCAGTAAGCGAGCTCTGGTGTCATCATGGGTATCGCAACGCCAGCTACATAGCCACTCGAGCGAACACTGAAATGCAATGGTCATCTTGCACGCTCGATGGCGACGGCGGACAGCAATCACTGCCTCGAAAGCCGAACACTCACTCCACATGTGTGGCCATGATTCATGCGTGGGTTTCTGCTTGTCTAGCAGAGCAAGTTCCAGATGTCCAAAGTCGTGTGCCATGAAAAACGAGAAATCTGCCTCTTCCGGCAATTGCTTTTTTTGTTTAACTTTTTTGTAAAACAAAAACCTTTTCCGAAAAAAGTGCACATTCCTTCCGTTCACTTTTGATTCTGTTTCACTATGGTGGACGGAAAGGAGCATGCCCTTTTTTCGGAAACGCGGTTTTGAAGTTTGCACTTTTTCGTGCAATTCGCATACTCAAGCCAAGTCATTTTCGCATTTTTTCGTTCATACTCAAGCCAAGTCATTTTCGCAATATATCATCGCAATAATGGAGACGGATGCGTTGCCGCTCGAGCGCGGCGGCGTGGAGATGACGCCACTGCTGCAGCCCGCCGCGCCTCCCCCGGCCCACGCCGTCTCGCAGGAAAACCTCACGCCCACGCACCAGAAGCAGCAGCTCATGCGTCGCGTGCGCAGCGTGCAAGACGCCGCCAAACACGGACTGCTACTGGGCTCTCAGGGCCGCAGCATCAGCCGCCCCGGCCAATACGGGGCCGTCAACGGGCCGCTCAACAGCCAGCACAGCTCACAGATCACATTCTCGGTGCATGACAGCTTCACTTCCAGGGATCCGCTCGCTACTCCACCGCTGGACGCGCGGCGAGTTAAGGCGCTGCTGCTCGACGTTGTTGTGAACGGGACGTCGGGCGTTATCGCGTTTTTACTATCGTCAACTCTTGCGGTATCTTGTGCCAGTGTTGTGGTGGGGCACGGGACGCCGCTGGCCTCGGTGATCGCACACTTCATCGACATAAACTTACTGGGTACTGCGGTGTTGTCGGTGGTGCTGGCCTGGCAGAGTTGCGCACCATGGACACTAGGCGCCATAGATGTGTTTGTGGCGCCAGTTATGGCAGAAATGGCCGAGAAGATCTCGCATCATCTGCATGGAGATCTGGAAAAGGTGGTGCCCACTACAGTCGTGATGGTGGCCATTACGTCCATGGTACTAGGCCTCGTATTCTTCTTAATGGGGCTGTTTCGAGTCACGTCGATTGCGAATTACATGCCGTATCCGGTAATTGCAGGCTTTTTATCCGGAATCGGGGCGCAGTTGATGAAGAATGGCATTCACATGGCATCCAGTAAAGCGGTGACGGCGGCGTTCTTCACGTGGAAAGTGCAGCTACTTGTACTACCTGCATTGGCCTTTGCTGGTTTGGCCAGACTTGGGCAGTACTTCAAGTTCCCTGTGGCTTTTTCCTTCCCGTGTTTACTAGCGCTGTCACTTGTGGGGTTCCAAGTTATTTCGTCCATGTATGGCTCGAGTATGGAAACGTTGAGCAAGGAAGGGTGGGTTTTCTCCTGGGATCCTGTCGTAGTAGTCGAGACGCCGATGTGGTTTCCTTGGGCTGAGATCGACTTTAACCACGTGCATTGGCACACACTTACCCACGAGTGTATGGAATTTATGGTATCGCTCATCATCCTTGGAGCATTAAAGTATAGCGTGGCCACGACTTCGCTGTCCACTCTTTTTGGGCGGGAAATCTCGCCAGATAACGAGATGCGTGTGATCGGTTTGGCCAATCTAGCTAGTGGTTTGATGGGGTGTTGTGGTGGGTGCCACTACCTTTCCGCTATGGGTATTATGAAGCAGTTTGAGGCTCACGAGAAGGTGCCAGCTTTGGTGTGTGCCTTCCTGGTTGTTGTTCTATGGATGGTCGGTATCCGGATGCTGCAATTCGTCCCCAAATTCATCTTCGGAGGCTTGCTGCTCAGTGTTGGACTGCACTTTTTGGAGGCCTATTTGGTGACACCTTTCCACTTCCTCAAGCCTATCGAAAAAGCCACAGTTGTGCTCATTACGTCGAGTTTCCTTATCATTGGTATGTTGGAGAGTGTAGCGCTGGGTATCATTATCTCCATGATTGAACTCATCTGGCGTATCCACGCTGTGGGCTGTGTACACCACGAGACAACAGGTGCGCTAACTCGTAGCGCTGTGGACCGCACTCCGGAACAAACTGCGTATCTCGACTCGGAAGGAAGCGCAATTTTCGTATTGCGACTACAGGGATACCTATTTTTCGGTACGTCTGTGAACATCTTAGAGCGCATGGAGACTCGCGTGCATTCGCTGGATTTCTCCAAGCTCAAATTTGTGATCATTGACTTCGGTCTCGTTCCTAGCTTTGATGCTACGGCGTTGCTTAATTTTCGCAAGACTTCAGTGCTGGCAGACATGTACATGTTCGACATTTACTTCTGTGGACTGAAACCCGAGATCGAGCTCGCACTGCGTCAGAATCACTACTCGCAGCGCATACATTTGCTTAGTAGCGATGTGGACATCGCGCTTGAAATCTGCGAGAACGAGTTGCTTCCTGACGATATTTGCTTAACTCCTCAGACTCCGAGACCTGGTAAGTCACTGAATGAGTGGAAGACAATGAGTCAGTTGGAACTCTGGGAACATTTCATGACTGCCTCACCCGAACATGACGGCACTGCAAGCTACCAGAAACTGCTTCCTCTTGCGGCGTATCTGGATATTGTCGTGGTGCCAAACGGGTCACAGCTTGTGCCTGAACGTCTGCGTGATGACACGTACTTTATCTGCTTTGGTTACATGAATTTCGTCACGGGCTCCGAGTTTTCCAATGCACACAACATCCCTGGTATCCGATACTCCGACGTTGGCCAAGGCGATGCAGGTTATCTCGACAATCATCAGAATGATGAGGTTGATTCAAATGAACTGAGCGGAGTCTTCAATCGACGTAAATTGTCGTTCGTGGTGCCGGAAGAATCTCAGTGGACTCCGTTCACGACGTCCAAGTCGCGGCTGCTGAAGATCGGACCAGGCTCCGTCATCACGCCCAATGTTGCAGGTATGGATCCTGAGTACAAATACTTCGCCACGTCGGACAGCGTAATGCTGCGTCTAAGGGCAGTAGCAATGGAGACACTGGAGGCACGCGCACCCCACACGGCAGTAGCAGTGCTCAAGCTCATCAACATGCGCTTGGCCTCACGTTTTCGACACTCCAGCAAGCGCATCTCGCAAATGTCGTCGCTGCTGTACAAGTAGACTGCACTAAAAGACAGACAACTCTACATTAGACATACTGTACATGAAACCATGCAGCAAAATTTCCCAATTCAAAAGCATCAATTCCATTGCAGCGAAAGCGATTGATGTATACGCACGATGCTGCACTTTACTCCCTCACACAGTTGCCCGCCGGACAACGCGAAAGACTGTGCGGCGTGGAAGCGCGAGACTCATGGTGCAGTCTGCGAGGTAGCTTCTTCTCCACCTTCACCCACGGCGCAGGAACGTTTTAAAAAGAAGCTTTTAGCTCTACGAGGGGAACTTGCTGAGCTGGAAAGAGCAAGAAAGGACCAGGACAGGATGCTGAGCGAACTCGACGTACGGATCAAGGCGCTTCAAAACAAGCATGACTATCTGCGAACAGCTAGTGCAGAGCAGGACAGGAAACTCCTCGAGCAGAACAAGATGTTGAACGAGCTCGAAGAGAAAAGTGCGAAGAATCAAGAGCAGATTTCGATGCTGACGGACCGCAGTCGATGTGCTGGCGACGTATTTGGACGACGCAATGCCCGAGGTCGTGGGAGAACGCAACGACGCCATGGTCGATCACCAACGAGACTCCGATGGTGATGAGTTCGATCTGTGGGCTGTGAGGATGCACGCGACTGTTTCTCAGGAAGTCTTCGCCCAGCCCAGCTTATCGGAGGCGAAAGATGCTATTGCTTGGACATCGGGGACTGACCGCAAGAATTTCGAGGAGCTTGTTCGCCGCTTGTATACCGAAGACGCATCGGATTTTCTCAAGGTTGAGGAGAAAGAGGAGGAGAAGGGACTGGGGGAAGAGAAGGAGCTATCGCAATAGGTCTCTTTCTTCACTGCCTGCAGAGTTGGCATCTACCATAAGCTAAACCCCAACACCACACTAAATACTACAACTGTCTTAGTTCAAAAAGTTTGCATAGGATCGATTTTCCCGGAAGCGACATATCTCGTACAGCATCCGCAGGTTGTTGTGGCCGTAGTTCAGCATATTCTCATTGTCGTCCAGTGTTTGTGACGATGGTCAGTCCTTGCTTTTGCAGGTCGTTCCTGGTGATCATCGTTTCCTATAAAGTGAACAATTTCGTGAGAGCTGTACGCACAGGTAGCAGATTAGCAACAACGTGCTCTCAGAAGGCTGTAGGCTTATGTGCAACGAGCTGCTTTCATCACAAGCTCCCACTTCGTTCTACCAGGTAGAATGGGCAACGTTCCAAATCCATAGCAACATCAATTTCATTAGGGAAAACAGTCGCATTTGTTCATTATCTGGCCGATTGAGGTGGCCCACGAGTCTTCGCTGCTGGCCACTGAACCGAATCAACCTCATCTTCGTGAGTCGATTGGGCCCTCGACAGGAACGAAGTCTCTAAAGCTGCATTCCCTTATACACTCTCACTCTTGAAAAAAAAACTCTCGACTGGCATACCGACCTGCCGCCGCTCTGTGGGGCGTGCTGTGGGCATCCAGTCGAGTCTTCAATCTTGCTTTGGTTGTCTCCATTCACGTCGTTCTCTCTTCACTCCACGTTCTCAGCAAGGAATTTCTTGGTGAGTTCGCTGATCTCCTCTTGGCCCAGCAGGAATCCGTCGTGACCGTGAGGTGACGAAAGCGCTGCAAACTGCGAGTTGGGCAGTGAGTCGGCGATCTCCTGCTGCTCCGACAGTGGGTACAGTACATCCGAGTCAATGCCGATAACCAGCGACGGCTGGGACAACGAGCCTAGTGCCTGTTCAACACCGCCGCGGCCACGACCGACGTCGTGTGTGTCCATCATGTGCAGCAGAGCCAAGTACGAGTTGACGTCGAAGCGAGACTGGAACTTCTCTCCCTGGTACTCTAAATATGACTGTACTACGTAGCGTCCGTGCTTGGAGGCCAACATGTCGTCCTGAGCAGGTTCTTCTTGGCATCGGCCGAACTTGTCGGCGTACGCGGCGTGAGTACGGTAGCTCACCATGGCAATCTGGCGAGCCAGTGCAAGGCCGGTGTTGGGGGGAGCGTTCGACGTGTAGTGGCCGTCGCGGAAGTTGGGGTCCATGTAGATGGCCTGGCGCTGCAATTCGCTGATGCCGATCTGCCACGCCGAGTGCTGCGCGCCACATGCGATGGCCACGAAGCTCTTGACGTAGTCCTGGCCCTGGAACGCCCATTCGAGCGTCTGCATGCCGCCCAGCGACCCGCCGATCACGGCCTGTACCTGACGCACACCCAGTCCATCCTCCAGAAGTCGTCGCTGCAGAGCAACGGCGTCGCGCAGCGAAACGACGGGAAAATCCGGGCCGTATGTGCGTCCTGTGAGTGGGTTGACCGAGGTCGGGCACGTGCTGCCGTAGCACGAACCCAGCACGTTGCTGCATACGATGAAGTACTTGTCCGTCCACTCGGGCGTGACCATGGCGTCCCAGTATTGGTGTACCAGCGAGTGGCCCGTGAGTGCGTGGCACAGCACGATCACGTTGTCCCGCGCCGCGTTCAGCTTGCCGTAGGTGGTGTATGCCACCTCCGGCGCCACGAGCGTCTCCCCCTTCTCCAGCTGCAGCGTCCCGGGCAACCGATACACGCCCGAGACGGCGCTAGGATGCGCGTTGTCATTGTACTCCTCCTCAATGTATTGGCCACATGATGGGCCGGTGGTTGTGGATACCTCGGGGGCAACGGAAAACCGTCGAGAGAGGAGAGAGAACGATAGGGAGGAGGAAGAGGCTCGCGAGGCGCGACGCACGGCGCGGTGCAACATGCTGCAGTGACGGACGAAGTGCAGACCTGGACCGGAGACGCTTGTTGTCTTGGGCGCAAATCGCAAAATGGCTTGACTCTAGCCCTCCACCACCGGCCAATGTGTGTGGTGCACCCTACAACCTGCACTGTCATGATGTGGTCCACCTCAATTTACGTGGTCCACCTTTCTGAAGTAACTGCCCACCGCGAGCGTGCCTTCACCCTCATTCGTCGATATCTTACGCAAGTCAACGAGTTTCGGATCTCCCCCACTACACCGACAGCTATGAAGGTTCTGGTACCCGTGAAGCGCGTGGTGGACTACGCCGTCAAGATCCGCGTGGAGCCTAAGGGCGTGGACCTTAAGAACGTCAAGATGAGCATGAACCCCTTCTGCGAGATCGCTGTGGAGGAGGCCATCCGCCTCAGGGAGAAGAAGCTGGCCACCGAGATCGTGGCCGTTTCTATCGGTCCCAAGCAGAGCCAGGAGACCCTCCGAACGGCCCTCGCCATGGGCGCCGACCGTGGCATCCACATCACCACGGACATGCGCACGGACCAGGAGCTGCAGCCGCTGGCCGTGGCTAAGCTGCTCAAGGAGATCGTGGCTAAAGAGGACCCCAAGCTCGTCATCTGTGGCAAGCAGAGCATCGACGCCGACGCCGCTCAGACGGGCCCCATGCTCGCCGGTCTGCTGGACTGGAGCCAGGGAACCTCCGCCTCCGAGGTCGCTGTGGAGGGCGACGCCGTCAACGTCACCCGTGAGACCGACTCCGGCGTCGAGACGCTCAAGCTCGGCCTGCCCGCCGTGGTGACCGCCGACCTGCGCCTTAACGAGCCCCGCTACGCCACGCTGCCCAACATCATGAAGGCTAAGAAGAAGAAAATCGAGACCCTCGCGGCCGACAGCTTCGGCGTGGACCTCACCCCGCGCATCGACGTGGTGGAGGTCAAGGACCCCGCCTCGCGCAAGGCCGGTATCAAGGTGGCCAGCGTGGACGAACTCGTCGACAAGCTGAAGAACGAGGCTGGTGTGATCTAGAGCGGCAGATGAAAGTGCCGTTTAGAAACACTGCGAGTAAATATGCACGTAGTCGAGTTGCACCAAGTTCAACTTTTGCGCGCAAAATCTGCAAATCCAGACCTTGTTGAACTATGTACAGGACTGTATCGAATTCCCTTTACTGTACTACTACATGTAGTATCCATACTCGTCGTGTGTGACTTGATGCACATTTTACTCATAAGTTACGCACATTTGGAAGGCGTAGTATTTTATGATAACAACAACGATGTTAGAGTTGCGATAACTTCCTACGTCCACGACAAGGGAGGGAAGGCTACGTTACATTGGACCATGTATGTCATCTACTTTTACTATGGCCGTTAGACCAGAGCCATGCGTCAGTGGCGTTCGCCACTGATACCTCCGATTCGGCATGGCACAAAGCGTATTGAAGACTGCTGCTCGATATGCTCCCTATTCCATTATTCATTTCCTTCGGCAGCCCCCAAGTCACCCGCCTCGACGATGCAAGGGAATATTTCCGATTACACTTGCAAGATGGACGTCGCGCTTGGCAGCCTAGTCGAGTTTATGGTCAAGATCACGCCCCTGTCCGCGCTTTTGAGCTGGGATATCCAAGATCTTGGTGTCTTGGTGCCAGAATGGGGCATCTAGTTCATCAGGCTCAAGAACTGACGTAGCTGCAGACAAAGCGCCAGGAATCGGTCGAAGATTCACCCCGCAGCAAAACCCGTAGCGTCTAAACCTGAATATAGCATGCTGTCAACCACATACTATATAGATGCACAAGGGTTAAGGATTCTCTATAGTCCACCATTTGCGTACGTTTTTCTTTAGATTTCTTCGAGCTCGCACGAACCTCTACGTGAGTAGTGATTACGTGAGAGAAACGCGCACTCCGTTCACAACACAACTTAGAAGCAAAACGATAAAGACCACCGTTTCTTCTTATCCCTGCAGTACAAACATTTGTAGTGCTCTAGCGCTTCAGCCAGATTTGTAGAGGTTAGGCTCTCGTGCCTGCCTTAAACACCTCGGTAAATTCCTTGAGAATCTCGTACCTTGGATCTCTCTCCGCCCCCATTGGTCCGCGGTTTTGAATACCGAACAGGCTTGCGATACTGTCCGGAGTCTCCTTTCGGCCCACCCACAGCTTAAACTGATAGTTCTGCACGATCTCCGCGAGATTCTTCAAGTCTTTAATGTCTTTTAGAGATTGCAAAATTGTCGCGATCTTGGCCTCCGGTGCAACCTTCAGCAGCGAGTGGTAGATTTCATAATCTACAAACCAATGCGCTCCCTTCTTGTCCCTGTAATCTTTCACGAACCTGAACCACTGGATAAACTTTTTACTCTCATCGAGCTTTGCACCAGCCTTGGAAATTTTCAAGTACTGAAACACGTCGTTGGGATTTTTGCCCCAGTGGATCCACAACTTATTCGACAGCTTCATGTCAGCTTTGCGTATCTTCCATATCTTCTTGTCCAGATCTGCGAGCTTCGATAGGCTCTGAACATTTGCTCTCTCTCTTCGCCGTATAGGTTGTAGCCGTTCCTGGCGTCCTTCTCATCTACTTCAGACGATCTCCGGAGTCGTGCCGGTCTTGCTTCTGTGGAGCCCGATGCAAGAAAGCGATTGGAGATACCCTTTGTATTAGGTAGTCTGGCGGGCAGAAATGTTGAAACAGCATTGGTGCCCGCTTGAAATATGGTGACGAGCAGTAGCACAGCATAGAGCATACGCATATTCGCTTGGATAACATTGGAGTTGCTTTGTGACGAACCTTGGGCGCCGTCAAATTTTGGCGCAAATTTGATCACTGCTCTTGACTGCGGGAGGGAATTGCAAGTAAGGGAGGTTTCTTACAGCTTCACTTAGTTGCAGATAATACGGAGAATGACGAAGAATGAGGGATGATCAGCCCCGCTTAAGCTAAGCTATTCGGTCCAGGTTGGACAAGGCAATATGATTATGTACCTCATTGGTTGAAAATCATGTGGATTTGCAACAATTGAGTTTGCCATCCGGAATTTTGATTATGGGATTGAAAAACGTACGAGTTCGGTACCTGCGATTTGGGTGCGCCGCACCGTGATAGGGTCGAATTAATCCCTACTATGTAGCGTGTTACCGGTGGACGGCAAAATTGTTAATGAGCTTAAAGTCCTCGTTCTCGTCGCTCTAGAACTCATCCTTGTCCAACACGGACACATGGATGTGGTGCTCAACACCACTACTTCAACTATGCAAAATCTAGTAAACTGCTACGCGATCCATGATGACTCCGCGGTCCGCACACGTCTTCAACCACTCCGTTGCTTGCTGACCACCAACACGGTCCAAGCCATCCTTGATGGCGAACTTGCCTGTGCTGCCGATCGGTTCGCGATCAATGATGTCCATCGCTCAAGAGCAGTTGCCGACACGCCTGGCATCACCACCACAAAACCAGTTGCTCGTCACCCACCAAAATATTAATATCAGGATAATAATTCTACCTTCTGTTTACGACTATTAGATCGTCTGCGACTTACACTGGGAATACTTATGTTTTATTTTCTTGGTATTTTTGTGCTATAAAATGCCATCCTACCTGTCCAGTTAGAACAACAAAGATCGTCATTGTTCCTTGTGCGGTGAAAGGCATACATGGTCGCACAATGCAGTTGCTGGCGCAGTTATGAAGACTTTGACTATCTCAAGTGCCGATCCGAAGTGGGATGACTTTGGGGGATTGGTTGTTGGAAGTCCTGTGCTTGCTTGGATTCGGGTCAGAATACTTCCTCACTTGTGCGCCGTGCCTCACAAACGGCAAGATGTTTTATGGCACTGCAGTTATATGTTTAGAAATTTCTGCGCACCAATACAAGCATGCAAGTTTATATTTAAACTAAAAAAGAAAACGTCAAATTCGTACTCCATATGTCAACTGCGCGTACCGCCACTATGATACTCTCACTCAATGTCAATATGCTGTGACTCCAGTGTCATATTCCTGTCCTCCAACGTGTCCGCGCAGGCTGTTTCAGGTTCTCACAGAAACTCGAACTGCAGTAGTCACTTAGATCGTTTGCAATTTCGACTCGTTTTTTTAAATATTATAAATCAAATTTTTTTTTATAGTATGTGCGTCTTGGTCGCCAATTTGGCGCCTTCTAGGAACCCCACGAGTTCGATCTCCATCTTCAGGGGCATGTCCAGATCCACCAGCGCCCAACAGAGCGACGCTTTGTTTGTGTTAGTGTTTTCCGGGAAGTGCGGCCCTTCCTTCTCGTACTTGTCCATTCGATCATGTATCCACTAACTTTTGGAAACTCGTCCTTGTTGATGTAGTTCTGTCGAATTTGCAATACTATTGCACTGTTTCACGTCACCACCACCACGTCAGCGCTCTTGAGAAGCAGGCTTTTCTTGACGTCAGACGCGCTCAGCTGACACAGATGCCCCCGAGACGGCGTGCTGTCCTTCATTCTAGAGTACTTTAAGTAATAACATAACCGGATTCAGGCGAAAATTTCATTAAATTTTTATGTTCGTATTGATAAATTGTAAATAAAGCACATATTATGTGCTTTGACAAAAATCCTAAACAATAGTCCTTCTCTATCTGTCTGTCATATTCCCCATTGCAGGACTTCTGATTGGCTGAAAAATAGCTTATTTCAGTTTATCTGAGACAAGTAGCGGAATCACTGAGCGCGAATAAATACACAAATTTGAAAAAGGATTATCGAGATCGCTGTAAACACGTACGGCACTACTCTAAGGGGCTGCAGTACTTAATGCAATACCTCAGAGCGTCTGCAATAAGGTATTTCTACTGGTATTGCAAAATTCCAATACCTGCTATACATTTTTGGCCATCACTGCTATCGGTCATCTCTGAATGAATTGACAGTCGCGAAGTTGTCGCTGACGCGCCATCGCTGAAGTCCCGGTGCCTGGACGTCTTGTTTCTCGTGTATTCATCTCATGATTCTTGTCAAAAACTAATCGTTGTACATGGTTTCTATTTTTTTATTTTATGCGGATAAGGACGGTAGCACTACATGGACAACCGCTCGCCCAAAAGATCAAACAGCAGGACGCACTACGGTAAATGAGCGCACGATATTTTTCGTGCCACTGCGGCATTCTGAATAGAAAGAAAAAAGATACTTCGTAGAATTTAACTATGATTATGACTACTGTGGCCCACAATATGTGGGTGACTATTGCGACGCTGACTGTAACCGCTCGAATGAGATCTGAAGAAATTGTTCTAGCATTTTTTTTCTCCCTGACGTCGACAGGGGAACGGCGGCGAAAAGCTTGCCATAAAAGCAGACTCACCCAGCAGATCCGACTTCTGTGGACAGCGAAAGTGTGCGGCGATTCTGAAGCACGGCACTTCGAGTTGGTTGGGGGTCTCTTTCTTAGACAGTGTCTTTTAGTGGAGCTAATAAAAGTCGTTTGTTGCATAATTCAGAGGAGATTCTGAAGGAATCGATATCTGTACAGCAGACAAAACGATAGCGGAAAAAAAACCGATGTGGAAATAACTTTGATCGGATGTTTGACAGGATACGATAGTTTTTGTAGAAACTAGTCTCTCGGAGGGACTGAAGTCAAATGTTCCGCTAGAATACGCCAATAATTTTCGTTAAATTGCCGATAATTTTTGCCGCGCTAACATGTTACTGTGCAACAATGTATATTCCACAAAAAGAAAAATGTTATTGCATTTCCAGTACTGTCGAACTGTACTGGGATTGTAACAGACTTGGTTGCGAAGGCCCGAGGCGATTGGTGGCGCAGTTGACGGCGCCGGTTGCTGGTTAGATAGGAACTTGAAAAGTGATTGATTGATCGGTTAGACTAAAGCTGGCGCCTGCTAGCTCATTCAGCCACCAGTTCTTGGCGACGAGGACACGCACACAAGTATCCACTTCCCATCCTAAAATCTACCAATCTGAAATCCTAATTCTATCCTTATTTACCAATGAAAACCTATCAATCCTAAACGTCGCTTGATGACGGTTGGTTGGAAATTTCTTTTTAGCGATAAAAAACCCTGTGAAATCCTCGTTTCGTATCAAAAATCACCAAATTTAACAGTTTTTATTATAAAATTAAGCAGGAAATCTGGAAAAGGGCACATAAACAGGACGAAGGCTTAAAACGACACTTAACTGCTATTCCGTGTTAAGAACAAACGTATTCATGTAGTACATGTATGCATAGGTGGGTGACAAGGCAAGCTTGGCATTGACAGCTACGAAGCGCCCGGTGGGCTTTAAGGGCGAGCATTTCTTCGATGATGGCATTCATATGACGCCGCGTCGCTATCAGGAAGCGGTAGTGCTTTTGTAGAGAACTGTCTACATACCACCCTTCAAATGTGACTATCCTTTTTGAAGATAACGAAAGCATTCGCATGCTTGAACTACTAGTAGATGCATGGCCCGGATCGCCCTTCTTCACCGGCACATTGAGCACATCACGGTGCGCTAACGGAGCCCCGTGCGTTTGGCAGCGGTAGTGCCTGATGTGTGGCCTTGGAAATCCAGCATCCCGCGCATCTTTGGCGGAGATCGCTAGCTCTCTCGCTCGTGAGTAAATCACCTCAGTTCTCGCTACCACCTAGAGAAGAAAGCCTGTAGCCGAGATTACTTCGGCCACCAGAATGTTTTTCAGCAAGTTTCTGGCAGCAACCAGGCCGATGTGATGGCCCACATCCATGATCTTCTGAGCAGATCGACAGCTATAGATACCACGTATTCGAGATGCGTTGATGCGTAGATGTGTGGATGTGTAGATGAGTAGATGAGTAGCAAAGAACAACTGCAACAGCCCACTCACCACCACGGCGACGAAGTATGACCCGAAGTTGGGCGGGGGCCGCCGCAGCAGGTGAGCTCGCTGAGAATTTGCAGTTGTGGAAAGCTTGAAAGTGACCATCTCTCTCAAATAATAATACCTTTCTGAAATAGATTATAAAAGTACAGATGTATACTTCATTAAAATACAATAAAGTCGTGTATGATTTCACGGTTTATTGGAGATACCGGGGCCCGCTAGGACCCGGTATCTCCGATTAACTGGCGGCTATTTCCGGTAGCTCCGGGCAAAAACGAGGAGTCGCTCCATTCTAGAATCACTCGACCGTCGCGATGGAGATTGTAACCTAAGCCAAGATCCAGACAATATTTCTCTCACCGAGAGGAAGAGGTTGATTCAGCTTGCCCTAGATACATGCGCGTATCCCCCCCAGCTTACCTATCCTGAAACCACCTGTGACTACTCGAATTTGGTATCTCTTTTTTCGCGGCCCGTGCTAGTGTGGATTCCTGAGTCAAGAAGTCGATCGAAAAGACCATTCTGTGTAGTTCC
The DNA here is from genome assembly GCA_016864655.1 of Phytophthora cactorum. Lineage (NCBI taxonomy): Eukaryota > Oomycota > Peronosporomycetes > Peronosporales > Peronosporaceae > Phytophthora > Phytophthora cactorum. The sequence continues at coordinate 844,200 of NHQK01000015.1, read as the reverse complement.
AGATTGCAAGTGTGAACCAAATATAAAAGAGCGGAAACTGCGTGTGATTGAAGATGTAGATTGTAAGTACAGTGTGCTTTATGTGAAGTATAAGTGTACGGGTGGATCAACAAATGGCGGTTCAACCCATTTTTGACGCTAAGTTCATGTTTTCTCGAGCGTAACTCAGATGTTGTGGTGTACCTGCCGTTTGTTCTCAGTAAAAAAATGGTTTCACGAAGCGGTTGATGGAACATGTTCACGAGGGTATTTTGTCTCCGAATGGATTGTCGAGTGCAATAAATCATCTCGAAAGACGTCGAAGAAATCGATATTACGAGTTGTTGTCCATGTTTGTCTACGCGATGAACCGAAGACACACAGCTATTCGCCTCCTACTGTGGATGCATACCTTACGAATAACAAGGTTGTATCCCATGGAATGCTAACGGCAGCATGGCTGACCTACACCGAGTTGTACAGTTCCTTGTGTGAGCTAGTGATGAAGCAATCCAAAGTTAAAAAAGTCCTGCGAATTGATCACTCGGTAAAATTTTGTAAGCGATTGAAAACTGGGAAGAACACGGACAGCGCGAAAATCTGGTAGACGCCAAAATATTGTTGTTGTTGCAGAATAAAATAGGGCAGGTTGTTGGTCGTCGTCTTACTAGTTCTGAGAACAAAGAGGACACGATGCAGCTACTTTCGGACGTGAAGAATCAGTTTACGTCGACTGGAGGCTGTTACCTCATATCTGACAATGCTCGAGCTGTAAACGTGTTCGTAGCGACCGTGTATGGAGATTCTGTAGTGGTTAAACAAGATCCATTTCATGTGATTCAGCGCTTCAGTAAGCATATCAAGGCGAAACCACCTCGCAAGTGTATTTGCAAGGAATTGAAATGTGCCCTATACGATGTGAATCGTGAGCTTAGAGCACCAGAAGAAATGGAGGTAAATTTGCGGGAGGTGCTTGGAAAAGTCCCTAATGCTGAGATAGGGTGTACTCCCACACTATTGAAAAACACAATCTAGTACAACGTTGCTCAAATACAGGCGAAACAATTGCACGTCGCTGAGAATACATACAACGAAGGTGGCGGTCCTCCAGTTCGTGTAGTGTCGACGAGTCAACTGGAGGGATTTCATTCTGCGTTGAAAAACCTACTGGCTAGGGAGGTGCGGGTGGAGCTTGGTTTGCGTATTCTGGATGTCTTCATTGTACAGCACAAGATAGACGTGGGCGCGCGATTTGGAAGAAATCCAAAACTCGGAAATTTAGATTTGATAGCAGCTTGCCGAGCTGCAGCTGTGTGTAAACTGTATGGAAATGGATTAGTGGCGAGTACTGCTGAGCAAGAGTTTGTGAGCAATCTCGTGTCCTCTTCGATATCTCCGCCTCAGTACCGCTGGGTGACGCAGCATGAATTTCCATTTCGCTCTTGGCAGCAGTTATTCCAGGCCGCCAATGTCGACGCTGCCGCTCTAGAAACCAATTTAACTCAATCACACCAGCATTTCAAAACAATAAGAGAGCTGTTATTCAAGAATGCAACAGCAATTCAACGTGGTGAAGTAAATTCAGCGGACTTCATGCACTCACTTCGAATGAATGAAGATAGTTGTGAAGGTGCTAGTGGTTTTTCGTTCGAAGAACATGAACTGCTACGTTAAGTGATACGTGAACAAGACGAATGTGGAAGAGTCTGGAAGACAAGTGTTCTCGTGACTACAATCATGTACAATCTTGTTGTTTCTGCAAATTGTAACTCGCATATCAAGTTGCGCAGACGCAGCTATCGTACACTTGAAGCAAGAGTCACTGCTTTGCGGGCTGATACCTGCGCGAATTCTCGGAAGCCTACAGAGTCAACAAAACGACTATTTCATTTTCGGACACAATAAGTGTGCACAGGTAAAGTAACCAAAGGAGAAGATGATCTGCAAAGAGATCTCTTTGTTACCCTTCGTACATCCAAAGCAATCGGCCAACCTCGTAAAGAATTTTGTAAAGTTTACGATTTTGCTAGCTGCGTGTGTAGCGGGTTACGCAAAGGAGTCACTGTTACGACGCTGGGAAGTTCTAAAAAAATCTGCCAACGCACGCGATGCTTGCAAAATAACGCTCAAAATTGTACAGAAAGAGCTACCTCTCTCTGTGGATGCTGATATCGCCTCCAGAAATCTCAATAGCACGACTTCGGATGACTCCACGATCAATTTGATCGCAAGTCTGGCTCCTATTGATGCGCCATCATGTCTTTCAGATGCTGCTAATGCCGATGGCCATTCTTCTCGAGCTCAAGATTCCGATGAACCACCGGCCGTCACAGAACCACACTATGAGCACGCGCAGCTTGCTTCACCTGTAGCAATTAGCAAATAACACAAGGATATATTAATTCAGGAATCTCAGAAGTACAAGCACACACGCGGGAAAGCAGCCCACCTCATGCAAGCGTTTCGGCAATATTACCCACACGGTGAACTGAATGACAAGCAGCTCCGAATGAGAATCAGGAATAGCAGGAGACCAGCACGTTCGGAAGGAGAATCCTCCGCGGCACCACTCCCTCTTCCGGCAACTCCTCTCGTCAGTAATGCTCCACAAAAGACAAGAAAACAAAAGGCCACTTCATGCAATGATTGTCGAGAGCAGCACCTAAAATGCGGAGACCCAAAAGAACCCCCCCCACTGCTTGAAGCTTGTACGAAATCAAACAAACACCATAGTCAATTTTTTCTCCACAACTTCATAAAATGAATAAATAAAAAAAAATTTCATGCTTTCTTACGTGCTGATGCCGCCCACGCTTCCATTCGTAGACCAGACGACGTCTTCAAGTGACAAACAGTGCTGCGATCAGTACCAAGTTCAGTACCAAGTTCAGTGCCAAGCCGTAGATCATCATCTCATACCCGTTGGCTACAAAAAGGGTCAAAGATAGCATCAGAAAGGTGCTCGTGCTCAAGACGTCGGTCGTCTTGGGCTGCCTGCTCCTGTTTAACATGCGCAGGCGGAGATCTACTATCCTGCTACGCCCCACAGTAGGATGCTCTTAGGCCCTCCAAGGTTTAGCTCTTCCTCTACCGCACAGCCCTTGATCGTGCGCGCCTTGCCGCTAAGTACGTGTGTTCACACGAGGAACTCCTCCACGTCGTCGCCCTCTCCATGCGTGGTCTTGTTCAGGAGGAGGCCAACTCCAAAAGCGTCAGCGTCAGCAACACGTGGTTGGGGGACGTCGGCGAGCCAGCTGACCGTGAGCTAAGCTTCAGCTTGCTCTTCTTGAAGTTGGCCTTGTGTGCTCTCACTGAGGCCTCAGTCTTGTTGCCCTCCCCTTGTCACTCGCTATCGTTCGCCTCTGACCGGATTCAGATTCAATTCTATAGTCATCGCTTATTGGTCGAAATGATACCGGGGAAATTATCGGGAAATCGGGAAGTGGTCAATTTGATCAACCTGGTCCGGATGGTCACAGTTGGTCCCGGGGAACTCCCCCAGTATCTTTAACAAACTGATTTCACCTGGTCGTCGGTGGATCGGGATCATTGGATCGACCACCTGCACCGCGCCATTGCGGTAGATAAGCGAAAGAAGCATGGTGCTGACGCTCCCCAATGGACTAAGGAGACACCTGTTGCCGCCGCACCGCTGGCCCTGCCGGTTGAGACTCCCAAACCCGGCACTCTCGCGTACAAGGTGCTGTAAGTTTGGCGATCCGTGTCGAAGTGTCCATGGCATACATGTCATTTCATTTAGATACAAACAACAAGCACTACCAGCCCAACTCTCTAGTTAGTAGTACCATTGAAGTTGTAAGAACCCAGCCATTTTGTTTTTTTACAAAGCTCACTCATTTTCCATTCGCCTCCAGAAAAGCATGAGCATTCGAGCATCTTCAGGGCTTCCATTTTGACACATTGATTTCAAACTAAATATTTGAAAAAAGGATTTCCCCAAAAATGCCGGCAGCATCTGCACGGGTGGATTTATTCCCACCCCAAGTCTAAATCCGCAAGTATCACATACCATCCCAAAGTCGATTTAGCATATTCCCAATGATACCGTTTGTTTATCTGATTATTGAATAACCTGTAGGATGCAAATAATAAAAAGAGCGGTTGGCCCATCCGCTCAAGATCAAGTCATAATACCTCTTTATATGGATATCCTGATAGAATCCAAAATAACTGTCAAAATTGAAATATCCACCACACTCAAGCGACACGCGGCACAACCAGAAAATATCCGTGAAATTCTCGTCACGCGCGGAGATGCATCAGTTCCGCAGCTGGAGACCTGACACTGCCAAGATATAATAGGAGTTGTGCGTGCAGGTCATACGGCTATTCTGCCCAACTATACCGACAAACTGTACTGGTAGCTCCTAGTTGCAGCAACTGCACGAGTCTAACCCCTCTGTTACCAACGTCAGAAGTTACGACTTTGAAGAAAAATTACGTCGTAACTTACGACTTAGTTGGGTACTTCGTACAGAAAATGGTTCGAAACGCGCACACTTATACTTTAATTAAGTCTAATCTGGCCTTCAAAAATATAAGCTGGCACAGGTCAAATCCGAATCTGCACAAAAGGGGCCATGGATAGGCATGCGGTGCAAAAATCAAGTATGAGTGGCCGTTGGCTGGGCGGGAATCCTTCTTCATTCCGAATTTGGACCTCTATCTCGCAAGCAAGAATTGCGCGAACTCGTTCAAGATCCAGAACAAAAAAAGCCGCCGCTGTCGGCACTGTCGACTTCAAGCATCTGTGACGCCAGCTAGATGGACATCAAAACGACCGAGGGGCTCTGCGCTCACAAATAGCTGGACCTACTTCGCTCCGAACGCTGATTCTGGTGAACTGGTTGAAGGGACCAACATATTCATCGGTATGTACATATCAAGATGACGGAATAACTGCATATCGAAGCTATATGTGGATTACCGGTGAAGATTCAGTTGCTGCATTTGCGATCAAGTCTGGCATCACAGACCTGGATGCCAGTGGACTCGATCATAGAGGCCACGCGCAAGAAGACCACGTGGAGGAAGGTGTCACGGACCACGTCGTCACAGCGTTAAAAAATGACTGCTTAGTTGATCTTTCAGCACCTACAATCGATGCACGGTTTGGGTGAGACGGCGCTGCCGGTATTGCCGAAGCGGATTCACGAAATAGAGACGTGGATCTATTGAGGGTTATTGAGGGTTTCTGGTTTTGGGTACTGTGTACCAGTTGTCCCCATTAACCGGTTAACCCGAACCGGTCCAATACGATCCCGCGATGATTACGGTACGTTGTTTACGCCACCGATGATTAGACGAGTAGGATGATTGGACGAGTACAGAGTGTTGGTGATTGGATGCACCAAATGATTGGATGCAGACTAGGTAGTGAAGACAGTGTAAGATCCGATCAATCAATCACTTTCGAATCTTTCTTCTTCAGCTCAAGTGGTCTTCACTCCGGTCTCCGCACCAAGTGCAGAACTCCCTCCGCTCAACCCAAGCCTCGCTTCCAAGACCTCAACACCTTTATCAGGATCTCCCCCGGAACGCCGTAGCCCAGGAATTTGATCTACCCCAGCGTGGCTTAGAGGCAATGGGAACACCAGATGAGGAAGCTGTGGTCGGTGCTATTGAGAGTTACCGGTTTGGTATCGGTTATTGACCGTGAACCGGTTAGCCCGAACCAGCCCAATCCGAACCCACGCCGATTACGCCACCGCGGATTACGCCACTGTCGATTACGCCACCTGTGGGTACAAGATTGTAGGTACAAGATGGGCATCGACGTGGCGCTCTCTGATTGGCTGAAGTAACTCAGTATCCAGTAAAGAATCAAGTAGGGTGTATCCAGTAGGTCTAGAGATAGCAAGAAGGCTTTCGAGCTAAAGACCTCAATCAATCACTTTCGAATCTTCCCTCTACCCCTCAAGTGGTTTCCTGCCTCCACTCCGGCCTCACCCAGAGTGCTGCCTCCCTCCGCTTCGTCCAAGCTTCGGTGTCCAAGATCCATACCTTCCATCAGGTTATGAGCCCAAGCACCATGTCCTCTGCCCACGATGCCTCCACCAAGGTCTCCATCGACAAGTTCAACGGAGACAACTACGCGACGTGGAACCGCTACATGCGTGGCGTGTTCCTGACCAAGTCGGTGTGGCATGTGGTGAACCGCGAGATGACTCCGAGCTTCACGGACACGCGGGTCAAGGACGACTACGTCAAGTCCAGCAACATCGCGTTCGGACTGATGTTGCTCCGCATGAATGCGGACTACCATCATGTGGTTGACGACTGCGAGGAAGCGTGGGTGGCGTGGACGCGCCTGAAGACGCTGTACGGTGGATCGCAGAAGGCTGGTCGCATCTACTTGAAGCGCCAACTCTTCAGCATGGAGATGTCGGAAGGCGGCAATGTACTCCATCATTGCAACGAGGTCCTCAACATCAGCGCCAAACTCAGCAGTATCGGCGCCAAGATGGAGGACGAGGACGTGGCGATCTGCTTATTGCGCAGCCTCCCCAAGAGCTACGAGAACGTCGTGCTCAACTTGGAGATGAGCAGCGCGGAACTGCGATCGCAAGACGTCGTGAAGGTGCTCACGAACGAGCATATCAAGCGGCAAGGCGAGAAGACGGCAACGGCGACGGTGAAGACGGTGAAGACGGAGAACGCGGCCAAGGCGTTCAACACCGACCGAGAGTCTCGCCAGTGCACATACTGCGGGAAATTGGGGCACATGGTGGACAAGTGCTGGACCAAGCAGAAGTACGAGAATCGGGGCCCAAGACGCGGCGGCAATGGCAAGGCAATGGCAACGGCCGTGGACGCGGGGCCAACAACATCCAGTGGAGAAACGACAGCGACGGATACGACTACGACTACGATCGAGTGGCGTTCGCGGTTTCCATGGAATGTGGAATTTCGACGGGCAAGATTATGTCCGGGATGTGGGCGGTCGACAGCGGCGCAACGCACCACATCTGCAACGACAAGGCCAAGTTCGCCAATTTGATCGAGCGAAATGAAGGCGAACTTTCGGTGGCCGACGGCAACAAGGCGGCAATCAAGGGTGTGGGGACCATCGTGGAACGAGTGGTTCTGCCCAACGGCGACGAGCGCGAGATCGAGATCAAGAACGCGCTGTACGTGCCGAACATGAGCAAGAATCTGCTCTCGGTGCCGCAGATCAACAAGAGTGGCAAGTTCCAAGTGGTGTTTGACGGCACCGAAATGCACGTTTCGCGCAAGGACTCGAAGCTAGTGGTGGCGACGGCGGATCTCGTGGATGGCCTCTACTGGCTTCGCACGCCTCAGCGACAAGTGGAAGAACGGTCGACTTTCATGCGCGTATGGGTCACGCTCCAGTCGAGGTGCTTCGCAAGATGGTCGACACCAAGATGATCAAGGACGCGAAAGCACCCTCCAAGTCGAGTGGAACAAGCGTGTGTCGCGGTTGTCAACAAGGCAAGATGGTCCAAAACCCGTTCCCCAGCAACCGTGACAAGCGTCACTACGACACGTTCGAGTTGCTCCACTTCGACATCTGCGGACCCATGGAGGAAAACTCGCTTGGCGGCAGCAAGTACCTGCTGCTGATCGTGGACGAAGCCAGCGGATGCATGAAGGGTTTCTGCCTGCGTGCCAAGTCGGAGAGCGAAGACTGCATCAAGACGTACATCATGAAGGTGCAGACGCAGTTCGGCAAGAAGGTCAAGTTTGTGCGGCATGACGGAGCTTGTGAGTTCGCTACCAACTCGCTCAAAGCCTTCTACGAAGACGAAGGCATCGAGCAGCAAACCACGGTTCCGTACGCGCACCAGACCAACGGCACGGCAGAGCGAGCTATCCGAACTATCGTCACGATTGGCCGCAGCATGCTGCATCACGCCAAGCTGGACAAGTGTTTTCTGGGCTGAGGCGGCCATGACGGCCATCTATGTGAAGAACCGCCTGCCGTCACCCAAGATCGAGCACAAGACTCCGTTCGAGATCGTGTACAAGTCAAAGCCGAGTGTGAAGCACATGCGCGTGTTCGGCTGTCGACGTACATTTTGACTCCGAAGGAGAAGCGGCTCAGGTGGGACCCCAAGGCTCGCGCCGGAAATATCCTGGCTACGAAGAAGAAGTGTCAAAGGCATATCGACTTTATGACATCGAGGCGGGGCAGGTGGTGATCAGTCGCGATGTCAACTTCGATGAGTCGGCCTTTTTGACTTTCACCGCCAATTTTCCGATGAAGATGTCGACGACCTGGACGTCGACTCGCTCGACTATCGACGATGAAGGACCTCGCCAGACGGAGTACAAAGCAGACGGGGAAAGCGCAAGAGTCGCCCAAGTGACGAAGATGAAGCTACCAGAAGACCCGCACACTGTGCCGCCATCGGCACTGGACTGGAAGAAGCAAGTGCGCCGGATTCCTCTTCCTCTTCGCACCGAGTGGACGCCGACGAAGAAGAAAAATCTGGTGACCAAGATGAAGAATCGACTCCCCCTGTGTTTTGGCGTGCAAGTGCCAATGCTGTTGAAGCGACTGTGGACCTGTCGGAACCATCGACATTCCAAGAAGCGGTGAACGGCCCGGACCAAGTGCACTGGCGCAAGGCAATTCGTGCTGAGCTCAAGTCGATGCGACTTCGTGGTGTGTTTCGTGCTGCAAAATTGCCCAACGGACAGCGCGCCATCGGTACCAAGTGGGTGTTCAAGATCAAGCGCAAAGCGGACGGATCGATCGAAAAGTACAAGGCGCGCCTCGTGGCCAAGGGGTTCAAGCAGAAGTACGGCATCGACTACACGGAGACGTTCTCGCCCGTGGTCAAGTACGTGACACTGCGCATGGTCATCGCTATTGCCAAGTACTTCGGCTGGCCTCTCGACCAACTCGACGTGGTGACAGCGTTCCTGTACGGGATAATGAAGGAGCAGGTGTTCTGCATAGTTCCTGAAGGCGTCGAACTGGATGGCAACTTCGACTGCCTGGAATTGGTGAAGGCGATCTACGGTCTCAAGCAAGCTTCGCGCGTGTGGAACGAGACCTTCGACGAATTCGTGTGCTCTATCGGCTTCCAAGTGTCGGCCTTCGACCCGTGCCTCTACATCAAGGTGGTGGACGGTCACTGCGTGCTCGTGCTGGTGTATGTGGACGATGTGCTGATCACCGGGAGTTCACCCGAGCTGATCGCACGCACGAAGACGGACCTCAAGACTCGCTTCGAGATGACCGACAGCGGCAAGTGCGCGTTCGTTCTTGGGATCGAGTTGGTGGACGGCCCAGACGGCAGTGTGACGATGTGCCAGCGGCGCTATGTGGATGACATTCTCAAGCGTTTTGGTATGGACGAGTGCAAGGCCGTGGTGAGTCCCGTCGACATGAGCACTCGACTGGTTCCAAGCGACGCAGCGACCAAGGTGAACGCTCCGTTTCGCGAAGCTGTGGGTGCCCTGATGCACCTGATGACTGCCACGCGCCCGGACATCGCGTACGCTGTGGGCTATGTGTCGCGTTTCATGGAGAATCCTCAAGAGGAACACTGGGTGGCAGTCAAGCGTATCTTTCGCTACCTGCAAGGCACCAAGACGCACGGGATCTGCTTCAAGCCGGGCAACAAGATCGACTTTCGTGGATACTCGGACGCAGACTGGGCTGGCGACCTCGCCGACCGCAAGTCGACTTCAGGCTACACGTTCATGCTGATGAGTGCGCCTGTGAGCTGGGGCAGCAAGAAGCAGTCAAGCGTGTCGCTGTCTACGAGCGAAGCGGAGTATATTGCGCTCAGTCTGGCGATCCAAGAGGGCAAGTGGATTCATCGCCTGCTGTGCGAGATCCTGGCAGCTGCCAACGAGACGGGACCCGAGCTCATGATCCGCGAAGACAACCAGTCGTGCATCAAGATGACGAAGAACCCGGTGAACCACGGCCGCGCCAAGCACATCGACATCAAGTACCACCACATCCGCGACGAAGTGAAGCGCGGTGAAGTGAAGCTCCAGTATTGCGAGACTTCCGTGATGCTGGCGGACATCATGACGAAGGCGCTCGCGGGACCACGCCACACGGACCTCACGGTGGCTCTCGGCATTCATGGGACTTCGCATTGAGGGGGCGTATTGAGAGTTACCGGTTTGGTATCGGTTATTGACCGTGAACCGGTTAGCCCGAACCGGTCCAATCCGAACCCACGCCGATTACGCCACCGCGGATTACGCCACTGTCGATTACGCCACCTGTGGGTACAAGATTGTAGGTACAAGATGGGCATCGACGTGGCGCTCTCTGATTGGCTGAAGTAACTCAGTATCCAGTAAAGAATCAAGTAGGGTGTATCCAGTAGGTCTAGAGATAGCAAGAAGGCTTTCGAGCTAAAGACCTCAATCAATCACTTTCGAATCTTCCCTCTACCCCTCAAGTGGTTTCCTGCCTCCACTCCGGTCTCACCCAGAGTGCTGCCTCCCTCCGCTTCGTCCAAGCTTCGGTGTCCAAGATCCATACCTTCCATCAGGTTATGAGCCCAAGCACCATGTCCTCTGCCCACGATGCCTCCACCAAGGTCTCCATCGACAAGTTCAACGGAGACAACTACGCGACGTGGAACCGCTACATGCGTGGCGTGTTCCTGACCAAGTCGGTGTGGCATGTGGTGAACCGCGAGATGACTCCGAGCTTCACGGACACGCGGGCCAAGGACGACTACGTCAAGTCCAGCAACATCGCGTTCGGACTGATGTTGCTCCACATGAATGCGGACTACCATCATGTGGTTGACGACTGCGAGGAAGCGTGGGCTGCGTGGACGCGCCTGAAGACGCTCTACGGTGGTTCGCAGAAGGCTGGTCGCATCTACTTGAAGCGCCAACTCTTCAGCATGGAGATGTCGGAAGGCGGCAATGTATTGCATCACTGCAACGAGGTCCTCAACATCAGCGCCAAACTCAGCAGTATCGGCGCCAAGATGGAGGACGAGGACGTGGCGATCTGCTTATTGCGCAGCCTCCCCAAGAGCTACGAGAACGTCGTGCTCAACTTGGAGATGAGCAGCGCGGAACTGCGATCGCAAGACGTCGTGAAGGTGCTCACGAACGAGCATATCAAGCGGCAAGGCGAGAAGACGGCAACGGCGACGGTGAAGACGGTGAAGACGGAGAACGCGGCCAAGGCGTTCAACACCGACCGAGAGTCTCGCCAGTGCACATACTGCGGGAAATTGGGGCACACGGTGGACAAGTGCTGGACCAAGCAGAAGGACGAGAATCGGGGCCCAAGACGCGGCGGCAATGGCAATGGCAATGGCAACGGCCGTGGACGCGGGGCCAACAACATCCAGTGGAGAAACGACAGCGACGGATACGACTACGACTACGATCGAGTGGCGTTCGCGGTTTCCATGGAATGTGGAATTTCGACGGGCAAGAATATGTCCGGGATGTGGGCGGTCGACAGCGGCGCAACGCACCACATCTGCAACGACAAGGCCAAGTTCGCCAATTTGATCGAGCGAAATGAAGGCGAACTTTCGGTGGCCGACGGCAACAAGGCGGCAATCAAGGGTGTGGGGACCATCGTGGAACGAGTGGTTCTGCCCAACGGCGACGAGCGCGAGATCGAGATCAAGAACGCGCTGTACGTGCCGAACATGAGCAAGAATCTGCTCTCGGTGCCGCAGATCAACAAGAGTGGCAAGTTCCAAGTGGTGTTTGACGGCACCGAAATGCACGTTTCGCGCAAAGACTCGAAGCTAGTGGTGGCGACGGCGGATCTCGTGGATGGCCTCTACTGGCTTCGCACGCCTCAGCGATCGGCGAATGCAGCGACAAGTGGAAGAACGGTCGACTTGCATGCGCGTATGGGTCACGCTCCAGTCGAGGTGCTTCGCAAGATGGTCGACACCAAGATGATCAAGGACGCGAAAGCACCCTCCAAGTCGAGTGGAACAAGCGTGTGTCGCGGTTGTCAACAAGGCAAGATGGTCCAAAAACCGTTCCCCAGCAACCGTGACAAGCGTCACTACGACACGTTCGAGTTGCTCCACTTCGACATCTGCGGACCCATGGAGGAAAACTCACTTGGCGGCAGCAAGTACCTGCTGCTGATCGTGGACGAAGCCAGCGGATGCATGAAGGGTTTCTGCCTGCGTGCCAAGTCGGAGAGCGAAGACTGCATCAAGACGTACATCATGAAGGTGCAGACGCAGTTCGGCAAGAAGGTCAAGTTTGTGCGGCATGACGGAGCTTGTGAGTTCGCTACCAACTCGCTCAAAGCCTTCTACGAAGACGAAGGCATCGAGCAGCAAACCACGGTTCCGTACGCGCACCAGACCAACGGCACGGCAGAGCGAGCTATCCGAACTATCGTCACGATTGGCCGCAGCATGCTGCATCACGCCAAGCTGGACAAGTGTTTCTGGGCTGAGGCGGCCATGACGGCCATCTATGTGAAGAACCGCCTGCCGTCACCCAAGATCGAGCACAAGACTCCGTTCGAGATCGTGTACAAGTCAAAGCCGAGTGTGAAGCACATGCGCGTGTTCGGCTGTCGGACGTACATTTTGACTCCGAAGGAGAAGCGGCTCAGGTGGGACCCCAAGGCTCGCGCCGGAATATTCCTGGGCTACGAAGAAGTGTCAAAGGCATATCGACTTTATGACATCGAGGCGGGGCAGGTGGTGATCAGTCGCGATGTCAACTTCGATGAGTCGGCCTTTTGACTTTCACCGCCAATTTCCGATGAAGATGTCGACGACCTGGACGTCGACTCGCTCGATATCGACGATGAAGGACCTCGCCAGACGGAGTACAAGCAGACGGGGAAGCGCAAGAGTCGCCCAAGTGACGAAGATGAAGCTACCAGAAGACCGCACACTGTGCGCCATCGGCCTGGACTGGAAGAAGCAAGTGCGCCGGATTCCTCTTCCTCTTCGCACCGAGTGGACGCCGACGAAGAAGAAAAATCTGGTGACCAAGATCAAGAATCGACTCCCCCTGTGTTTTGGCGTGCAAGTGCCAATGCTGTTGAAGCGACTGTGGACCTGTCGGAACCATCGACATTCCAAGAAGCGGTGAACGGCCCGGACCAAGTGCACTGGCGCAAGGCAATTCATGCTGAGCTCAAGTCGATGCGACTTCGTGGTGTGTTTCGTGCTGCAAAATTGCCCAACGGACAGCGCGCCATCGGTACCAAGTGGGTGTTCAAGATCAAGCGCAAAGCGGACGGATCGATCGAAAAGTACAAGGCGCGCCTCGTGGCCAAGGGGTTCAAGCAGAAGTACGGCATCGACTACACGGAGACGTTCTCGCCCGTGGTCAAGTACGTGACGCTGCGCATGGTCATCGCTATTGCCAAGTACTTCGGCTGGCCTCTCGACCAACTCGACGTGGTGACAGCGTTCCTGTACGGGATAATGAAGGAGCAGGTGTTCTGCATAGTTCCTGAAGGCGTCGAACTGGATGGCAACTTCGACTGCCTGGAATTGGTGAAGGCGATCTACGGTCTCAAGCAAGCTTCGCGCGTGTGGAACGAGACCTTCGACGAATTCGTGTGCTCTATCGGCTTCCAAGTTTCGGCCTCCGACCCGTGCCTCTACATCAAGGTGGTGGACGGTCACTGCGTGCTCGTGCTGGTGTATGTGGACGATGTGCTGATCACCGGGAGTTCACCCGAGCTGATCGCACGCACGAAGACGGACCTCAAGACTCGCTTCGAGATGACCGACAGCGGCAAGTGCGCGTTCGTTCTTGGGATCGAGTTGGTGGACGGCCCAGACGGCAGTGTGACGATGTGCCAGCGGCGCTATGTGGATGACATTCTCAAGCGCTTCGGTATGGATGAGTGCAAGGCCGTGGTGAGTCCCGTCGACATGAGCACTCGACTGGTTCCAAGCGACGCAGCGACCAAGGTGAACGCTCCGTTTCGCGAAGCTGTGGGTGCCCTGATGCACCTGATGACTGCCACGCGCCCGGACATCGCGTACGCTGTGGGCTATGTGTCGCGTTTCATGGAGAATCCTCAAGAGGAACACTGGGTGGCAGTCAAGCGTATCTTTCGCTACCTGCAAGGCACCAAGACGCACGGGATCTGCTTCAAGCCGGGCAACAAGATCGACTTTCGTGGATACTCGGGCGCAGACTGGGCTGGCGACCTCGCCGACCGCAAGTCGACTTCAGGCTACACGTTCATGCTGATGAGTGCGCCTGTGAGCTGGGGCAGCAAGAAGCAGGCAAGCGTGTCGCTGTCTACGAGCGAAGCGGAGTATATTGCGCTCAGTCTGGCGATCCAAGAGGGCAAGTGGATTCATCGCCTGCTATGCGAGATCCTGGCAGCTGCCAACGAGACGGGACCCGAGCTCATGATCCGCGAAGACAACCAGTCGTGCATCAAGATGACGAAGAACCCGGTGAACCACGGCCGCGCCAAGCACATCGACATCAAGTACCACCACATCCGCGACGAAGTGAAGCGCGGTGAAGTGAAGCTCGAGTATTGCGAGACTTCCGTGATGCTGGCGGACATCATGACGAAGGCGCTCGCGGGACCACGCCACACGGACCTCACGGTGGCTCTCGGCATTCATGGGACTTCGCATTGAGGGGGCATATTGAGAGTTACCGGTTTGGTATCGGTTATTGACCGTGAACCGGTTAGCCCGAACCGGCCCAATCCGAACCCACGCCGATTACGCCACCGCGGATTACGCCACTGTCGATTACGCCACCTGTGGGTACAAGATTGTAGGTACAAGATGGGCATCGACGTGGCGCTCTCTGATTGGCTGAAGTAACTCAGTATCCAGTAAAGAATCAAGTAGGGTGTATCCAGTAGGTCTAGAGATAGCAAGAAGGCTTTCGAGCTAAAGACCTCAATCAATCACTTTCGAATCTTCCCTCTACCCCTCAAGTGGTTTCCTGCCTCCACTCCGGCCTCACCCAGAGTGCTGCCTCCCTCCGCTTCGTCCAAGCTTCGGTGTCCAAAATCCATACCTTCCATCAGGTGCGCCACAGCGAATGTTGTTTGAGTGTCTGTCAGACGTAGATCCCCACATATCCGATGGCGAGACCAAGTACGGAGAGCCTGATACCGCCATGCCAACGGGGACCCAGCCAGCCGTGGTACATTCAACGTGGATGTTGTGAATGTCCTTCAGGATGGCGAGAATTCCGACGACTACGAGGTTTCGACGCTAGCGGTAGCGACGAGGGAGATAACATGGATGATGAAAATGTTGAGCGCCGCGAGTACCCTGAAGAGGATGAGTTGTCGGACGAGCAGGTGGAGCTGGTGGATGCGGCATTCATCGAGTCTCTTGGTGGCTTGTTATCGATTAATGCTATTGATAAACATGCATTGCGCGCGACTGCGTGGGGCACTCCGTCATCGGTGTTCAAGAGCAATGTGGCGAGCTACCCAAACCTCTCGGATGAAGTTGCGGCACCGATTCGCGAGTTGCAAGAGTGTGCAGACTCTCCGTTGAGTTTGCTGTTCTATTTCTTACCGAAGTCACTATGGGTTTGCATTACGGAGGAGACCAATCGCTACAGAAAGCAGAACATTGACCGGAGAGCCAAACGCATGCGCGCAAATCAGCTGCGTTCCCATCGAACAATAACACCAGATACACTGCATCAGATTCGTCGGCGCTTACGTACCGAAAAGTGTATGATACGAGTGAAAATTTGCACATACTGGGTCTCTTAGTGACACATATGCTGTGTCCGCACAAGCGCCGGTTCTCGATCCATTGGTCAATGACCGATGACAGTGCTATACCTGCTGGAATATTTGGAAGGTTCATGGCTCGCAATCGATGCACTTCTATTCTACGTGATCTACATTTCGTCAACAACGAAGCCCCTCGTGTGCGTGACAAAATGTGGAAACTGCGGCCGGTTGTCGATGTTCTGCAGGAGCGGTGCCACTCAGGCTGGACCCTTCCTTCTGTGTTCTCCTTTGATGAAGGTGTGTTACCGGCCACGTCGCGACGAAACACAACACGAATGTTCATGCCGGATAAACCTTATCGCTACGACACTAAGATGTTTATGGTGTGTGATTCAAGAACGGCCTACTATCACCGGTATGTATTTGGTCATTTTATAAAGTCGTAACTTATGATTTATACTCGATGAGTGGCTCTTGTATGTCGTAACTTGTTGCGTTTAGATTTGAAGTCTATGTTGGAGCTCGAGAAGCGGAAGGCTCGGTTAGTCAAGCAGTTGACAACAATACCGGTGCTGCCGCGGTCGTTCGGAATATGAGCATTGTTCTCGTAGCCCATTCACGTAGAATTCGATCGGTTGTAGTCGACCGCTTCTACTCGTCAGTTGCGCTCGCACTTCAGCTGCTCTCAATGTCCATCTACGTGATCGAACAATCGTGACGAACCGAATTGGATTTGACAGACAAGTCGTTGAGGCACGCAAGGAGCGGCCGCGATCAATCGAGCGAGGCTCGTTCACAGACATCCGTTGCGTTGCAGTTAACAATATGGTTGCATGCCACTGGTGGGACCGCAAGCCCGTTCACTACCTGGCTACAGGAGTCTCGATGGAGGAGGATAGGATCCAGCGCAATGTAAAACTTGTGGGCCCGACAACCATCAAGTGTCCAAAGCTTGTGAGCGCTGGATGGGGGGGGGAGTTGATGTACACGATCAACTCCGCCTCCAGACTTTCTCGATTCAGACATCCTACCGATTTCGAAAGCACTATAAGTCACTATTCCATGACTTTGAGGACACCGCTATCGTGAACGCCTACATCACACACAAGGACGTATATAGACTGAAGAGCATCGCTTCAATGTCCCGTGGGGATTGGATGAATGTCCTTCATTACCAATTATGTAGAACCTCTGCATATCCCGTGGAGACACGTGAATCATCCGGCGGAGGGCTGCTTGGTACCGTTTTCGACGTACCCACCGCTTGGCTTTCGTGTCCCACCGGAATAGCTTGGGGATATCCTGATACAGCGCGCTTTTTGCGACTTGGTTTTCAGGGGCCTCGCTTGCACACAACTCAAAGAAGCGAGTCAACATTGTGTGTTTGCCTCGAGTGACAACTACAGCCGGGTCGTCGCTGGAACGAAACGTGACCATCTGTTCGTTCTCCAAATGAATCGTAAGCTGTGTAATGGCATGCGTTTTGCCTTGAACGGAGTAGTCCAGTAGCCGCATGCAAGCTTCGACCGGAGAGAGATACCTCGCGTTCAAGAACCGTAAGATCTCGTTGGGCTCTATCTGCGTCTGGTTCCCCTCTCCACGTACGGCTTCCACGGTGATTACAGCCTTGTCCGATCCCTTGTAAACGTACTTGTAATGGTATTTGACCGCCGTGATCACCGTACAGACCTCCACATTGATATGGCAGTTGTACTTCTGTGAGAGGTACGGGTTGTACGGAACCACCCACTGGTTGATTGTCTCGCTGTCGTATTCTTTCCCGTGAATCAAAACCACCCCGGCCGCTCGACGTCTTCATCTGTACACTGGGTACCCAGCGACATTGCCTTTTGTCACCTCCGATAGGGGCTTTGGGAAACCCTTTGTGCACTTCCCGTCTTTCATACAGATCGCGTTGGGATATGCAGCCCCACACGGTCCGTGAATCATGCACGTAGTGACTGTTTCGTACAACTGGGAAATCTGGGAGCTCGGCTGACACCATCTTGTCAATGATCTGTCTCGTACGCGGCTTATCCTCCTCCGCCAGAATGACCAAAATATGGGCGTGCGGTAGATCACGCTTTTGGAATTCCACCACGTAGATCCGCGCGTGAACGCGCCCAAGAACGCCTTCGTCCAAGTCTTTCAGTTCGGCGCCGAGTTTTAGCTGCCACACCCGAGCGACAATGTCATCACGATCCTGAGCGGTCTGTCCATCCGGTATCTTTTCCATTATTTCTTCCCAGGTAGGGCTGCACGTCATGGTGACAAATGCGTCTGGTTTCCCGTACTCGCGGACGATAGTCATCGAGTCTTGGTACGACTTGTACATGGAACGTGGCCCCCCCCCCGAATGCGAAGACGGCAATATCACTCGCTTTCCAATTTGGTTCAGAAAATGGTTGTCTCGTTGTCTCGGCTGGTCAGGATGCTGCAAGGTATGGGCAGAGCGATTGTACTCCGAAAGTAGTGCTTCTCCTTCACCCAGTACAGTCGTACTTTCGTTCATAAGTGAATCGTTCAACCCGCTATACAGGTCCGCGCGGATCTCCGACTGATGCGCCGCCACCCATCGTAGTTGTTCCTGCTCGCACTTAGCTCGCTGATCCACGCAATACTGCTGAAACAGCCGCCCGCCCTGATGCAGTACGGACTGGTCGTCGCATTTCTGGTACAGTCGATACGCTACGTGTTCGCGAAGAGACATCCCGCGCTTGTTCCTCCGCACGATGTCGCCGTCGTATATATCAGTGTACGTCCAACCGAGTTCTCCGTACGGAAGAAGTAGCGGGTACTGAAGCGGATCATACGTTGCGTGTGTGTCATACAGTCGGAGCAATCTGTGGTCTTTCGCGTAGAGTATAATATCGCGCGGTTGGTCGAGGTTACCGTCTTCAATCATGGTAGCACCGACTTCGGATACAGTGGGTAAGTTGTAAGTGCCAGGCCGCGAGCGATTCTCATGCAAGCGAAACCTGACATCGACAATGTCGCCACCACGCTCACGGAGGTCCCGTAGCCTCTCCCCGAAGGTCAGGAATTGCTGCGCGAGTGGATTGTGCTCCACCATCATCGCCTCGATGTCACCCAAAGCCACAGGACATAAGTCACTGAAAATGCCTCTGCGTCGCGTCGCCCGCTGCTGCATGTCGGGGTCCACGATGTATATCTGCGCGAATTTCGGCGTAACTGGTTGGTTCGTGATTTGATCCGTGTAAGGAAGTAGTGAACCGAGATAATGACCCATGGCTCCTTGAATACGAAACGTATACACCCCGCGTTGCCCAGCTACGCTTTCGTCTTGATTCACAGGCTGAAAAGTACTCCGGTTATTGCATGACGCACCAATAGATGTAAAGGCAAACGCCTGGTTGTACGCACGGATGTGTTTGCGAAACTCAGGGTCCTTATACAGCTGTAACAGGCGGGTTGGCGCGGGCGGAAGAGCTGGAAGTTTGACGGCTCCTTCAAGACAGCAGGATTTCTTTGTCTCTGCTGGCCATTTCCATGCGTTGCAGTGATCACAGACTGTAGTCGGAGGGAGTCTATGGCGCCCATCAACGACGTTTGGACCCGTAACCATGGAAGCGTCGAAATCCGCATGGTTGTGGAGGGCGTGGCCTCTGCGAGCACCACTACGACGCAAGCGCTCCCGCTCTGCCCGCTCGTCGGATGGAACCACGGCTCGACTTTCTTGGTGACGAAGCCGATCGCGCTCTTGGCGCGCTTCCTGTTCTTCTTGGGTTTCTTCTTCCAGTTGTCGCTCGTGCCAAACACGATCGCGCTCTCGCCCTCTTTCGCATTCTTCCTGTGTTTAACTTGCCCGCCGCTCTTCTTGATCAGCGCGATCGCGAGCACGATCAGATTGTTGAGCTCTACGGGCACGTTGCCGCTCGGTGTCTATACGTCGAGCGCGGTCTCGCTGGGAGGATGTCAAGTTGGCACGTCTGGCGCGAGCTCTATCTCTATCTCGTGCCCGAGTACGTTCCGGCTGCGAAGCGGACATGGCTGCGCGCCTCCGTCGAGCTTGTTCAGCTTGGCGCTCGCGACGCTGCCTCTGAAGTTCCTCCGGTCCTGCAATAGCTTGTAGCTCCACACTTTCAGCAGAGGGGTCATGTCGGGACTCCCTGACGCGCACCGGAGCTGTTTCAGCCGGCGGTGCAACCTCTGAAGATAGGAGCTGCTCAATTAAAGAGCGTGGTGATCCATTACTTCCGCGCACTTGCACATTTCCACCCACCCGCTCATTTCCATCCACTTGAGCACTCCGTTGACGGAATCGATACAAAGCATTGCGTAGCCAGTTCTTTCTTCGCTTGCGGTCTCCTGCTGATTCTTCTTCATCCGGCGACTGGTGGGCCTCTTCAATCTCCTCGATACTTGCGTACTTTCGTTTTCGAGATGCCATTTTACTCGCTGTAGTGAAACCAAAAGAAAGTTTAACCGAGATACGTATGAGACAGGGAGGAAATGTAGGTGAAAAATTCTACTAAGGATACCCGGGATGAAGCGCCAACTATAGTTTTCACGGTACACAGAAAGCGGTAACCCTGCGACCTGCTACCCTCGCTACCTTATCTTAGTAGCTAGTTCCCGATACTCCTCCATACGTCCTCCAGTCTTAAACGGTCACTTCTTTTAAATAGTGTTCTGTACTTATTTTTTTCCCGCACGTACGTTTCGAACCGACGAAGTATCTACCATCCACCGTTATTCATGGACTGCACGAATAACAGATCCGGTCTTACTTCTCTAGGCATCTACCTTCCTTTGTATAATGCGGGCTGCGCAATATACAAATCGGGTTTTTGTTCCTAGCTATTTACGTCCACCATCCTTTATTTTAGCGCGGGCAACGCGCTAAATAAATCCGGTATTAGTTTATTTTAATTTATTAGCCGCTGTTGTGTTTTTGTCTTTCTTTTTTTTTTTTCAGCGTGGCTAATGTCGGTATTGGCGACGATTTTGGGAATTTTATTCTTGACCCCTAATTAGGGGCCAGTCCTAATAGAACAGGAGCAATCGTCTTATACTGATCTTTGTATGTATGGGAGTATCAGTATACCGGCTAATGAGTTTAGGGTTAAAGAGAGCAGGGTGTAAGGGTGGACCACCTAGATGGTGCTGTGATTGGTGTGAACTGAGCCCGGTAGTATCCCTCCTAGAACCTTTCTTTTGGAATGGTATTCTTTTTTACGGTGCCTTAATCGGAGGCTCTCGGCTGAGAGCACGGCAACTCCTTAGTGCCTCGAAACCGGTATTTCAGGATTTCGCGGTCGTATTACCAACAGCGGCGCAAGTGCGGTATTCCCGGTAATACCGATAAAGCTAACCGCCTATACCGGTACGGTGAGCAAAATGGAGCTCCTAGGGCACCGTGCCCGACCACAGACTCGGAGGCGCATGCGGTGTCACCACCACAATGCGCCGGGTCCCAATACAGCCAAAGGCTGTCCGATGACTGGGTCCGGGGAGAGGCAGACGGCCCGGCAAAGCCGGCTTTTATCGCCGTTTCTGCTGCCCCTGATCCCGGATTGGGTATGAGACTTCCCATGCCGCTGGCGGGCGGACATGGGCGCGCTCAGCATCGGGCTCCGAAGAGCAGGAGGGGTGGTCGGGCAAGAAGTAATGTTTTTATTAATATATAAGTGCATACATCTACACACCTGAGTCGTAGTGGGTCCGCGCGCGCCGTGCCGTGTCCTGCCGTGTCCGCGGCCGTTTATTAATGAAGGGAAAATGTAAGTCAAAACGTAATTTTCTTTTTGGCCAATCAAAATTGTTTTTGAATCGTCATTGCGGCGACGGACAAACTACAGAGATGAGGACAGCAAACTACGTTAGTTGTATAAGATATACATATTTTTCGTGTCTCTCCGACCCGATTCGTCGGAATGCTGGCTTTAGATGACCGACCTAACCCTTCCCGTATTGATTGGCCAAAACTCTTTCATAGAATACATTTGATTGGTTGTTTATATTGTAAAATAGATGATTGGTCGTTTTGCCCATATTAAAATTAAGTAAGGTCGGATAAGTGATGATATTCATCCATATCTGCATGTATTCCCCGCTCACTATGGATACATGTAAGTCAAGACGACTGCAATTCAAGGTGTCTGAATAACTAATAATGGTAGTATTGATACATACTGTGGTTTGCAAATCGGTCAGGAGAATAAAGCCGATTCCTTCGGCAGAATCCAACACTGTACGAATGTTTACCCAGGTTACGCGCATCTCACGCAGTACATAATCCGTTGGGGGCTGATCATCCCTCATTCTTCGTCATTCTCCGTATTATCTGCAACTAAGTGAAGCTGTAAGAAACCTCCCTTACTTGCAATTCCCTCCCGCAGTCAAGAGCAGTGATCAAATTTGCGCCAAAATTTGACGGCGCCCAGGGTTCGTCACAAAGCAACTCCAGCGTTATCCAAGCGAATATGCGTATGCTCTATGCTGTGCTACTGCTCGTCACCATATTTCAAGCGGACACCAATGCTGTTTCAACATTTCTGCCCGCCAGACTACCTAATACAAAGGGTATCTCCAATCGCTTTCTTGCATCGGGCTCCACAGAAGCAAGACCGGCACGACTCCGGAGATCGTCTGAAGTAGATGAGAAGGACGCCAGGAACGGCTACAACCTATACGGCGAAGAGAGAGAGCAAATGTTCAGAGCCTATCGAAGCTCGCAGATCTGGACAAGAAGATATGGAAGATACGCAAAGCTGACATGAAGCTGTCGAATAAGTTGTGGATCCACTGGGGCAAAAATCCCAACGACGTGTTTCAGTACTTGAAAATTTCCAAGGCTGGTGCAAAGCTCGATGAGAGTAAAAAGTTTATCCAGTGGTTCAGGTTCGTGAAAGATTACAGGGACAAGAAGGGAGCGCATTGGTTTGTAGATTATGAAATCTACCACTCGCTGCTGAAGGTTGCACCGGAGGCCAAGATCGCGACAATTTTGCAATCTCTAAAAGACATTAAAGACTTGAAGAATCTCGCGGAGATCGTGCAGAACTATCAGTTTAAGCTGTGGGTGGGCCGAAAGGAGACTCCGGACAGTATCGCAAGCCTGTTCGGTATTCAAAACCGCGGACCAATGGGGGCGGAGAGAGATCCAAGGTACGAGATTCTCAAGGAATTTACCGAGGTGTTTAAGGCAGGCACGAGAGCCTAACCTCTACAAATCTGGCTGAAGCGCTAGAGCACTACAAATGTTTGTACTGCAGGGATAAGAAGAAACGGTGGTCTTTATCGTTTTGCTTCTAAGTTGTGTTGTGAACGGAGTGCGCGTTTCTCTCACGTAATCACTACTCACCCGCAATTACCGAGGGGGTTGCATGTACAGTGGGTACAGAAAGTCTACGTCCAAGCAGCTCTCGGACAAAAATCCTCAAAAGTCTTGGCGACCTTCAACTTTAACCAATCAACTGATAGGGTTCAAAAGCTGTACCAATCGATGTCGAAACGTCTGCAGCAGGTCCAAGACAATTTTGGGGGTCATACAAAGTACTAGGCGCTCTGAAACTTCTCTTATAGAAGTAGTAGAGGGTTGGCATGACGGACACTCATCTGAACAGGCCAGAGATAGCGTAACTCGGCGAGTACATGACTCTTTAGATTTTGGACTTAGACTTTTTGGCGTTCAAATATGGATACATTTTTTAAAATGGGTGTCGCTGCACAACCAGGTACGCGTTCAACACCAGCGTGCATTCAATGGAAAGGTCTTGAAGTACGGATTGCACTATGGTGGCAAACTTGCAACAAAGTAGCAATGAAGTTCGAATTTTTTGTTGACACCTTTCGATGAAGGTGTTGGACGTAGACTTTCTGTACCCACTGTACACGGAAGGATTCACATGAGGACCATTACTTTTCTTTGTGGAAAAAACAATATAATTGCAATAATGACACAACGGATCCGTTTTCTTACCGTTATTTAATATTAAATTATTAAAACATGTCATCGCCACCACTACAGGCCTTGGGGTACTGGAGGACATAGAGAACGTTCTAACATTTCTGTAGTCAAGCCAAATCCACTAATATAAGCTCAAAATCTAATCAAGTCGCTGCTGGGTACGTTACCAAAAGGCAAGACCCGTTTGTCATTATTTCAATTATACGGACGTATTTTGTATTTTTCTTTTCTTAGCATCGTGTCGTATAGTACGTAGGTTGTATACACTATCACTGGCACAAAAGCTGCAAATGGCATCCTTCTTGCTCGGCGACGAGTATGCGTCCTCCTCCTCCTCCTCTTCGGACGATGAAACGTTTCCCACAGCAAGTCCAAGCACTATAATGTCTCCTCCAGCGGCAACACTTTCCAAGACGCAACTATTGCCATCAGCAGACGAGTTGTTCGCCAGTGACACAAGCGGCGCATTGACCACCAGTAGTGTATCGTCAGCGTCTGCAGCGACGCACAAGCGGAAGAACGAGCAGGCGTCGAGACCAGCTACCAAAGCAGTGAAAACAGAGACTGGAGAAGCTGCTCGCAAGCCCAAAATCGCGCCATTCGCACCGCCGCAGCTCCGTCGACCCAATATTTCGACAGAAGACCGGAGGTGCGTCATGAGGAGCTGATGGTGGAGGTATCGGTAGCTGGATTGACTGAGCTTTGTTGTGTTTTGTGACTGATGCAGCTCTTGGAATACAGACAAGACGATAGCATTGCAAAGGAAAGCTAATGAGACAGAAACTCGGGAGAAGAAAAGATGTGACGAGCTATAGATCGGAGGGTAGACGACGCCAGTCTCAGGTGTGCGCTGCTCGCTGGACGTTGCTACAACATAAATACTCAATTCATTAGATATATACGTAGTCGACGAGGGTGTCTTTCCTGGTTTTATCTTAAGCATACGATGAACCAAAAGCTGCAGACCAACGCCCAACGTGCAATGCTCGTCTTGTTCTTGTCATCCACGTAGCGAACACCTTCCCATCCAATTTTCTTCAAGGCAGTATCATCAGAACAACGGAGACGCGTAGACCGCCATCTCCTCCGCCGAGAACTTGGTCGTGGCTGGCACCCCCGACTCCTTCATAGCCAACAGGCGGTCTTGGATCCTCGCCAGCTTCTTCTGCAGCCTCTCGACCCTCGCGGGAAAGTTGCGGAGTCGATCCGCGTAGCTCACAAGGGAGCTGCCCTCCGCCTTCTCCGCCTCTTGGAGGCCTACACCAAAGTAGTATCAGAGCTCCACACACACATCTCAAATTTCAGGGTGGAACATCTTCCTACCGGCGATGAGTTTGTCCACCGTCTGCTGGAGTTTATCCTGGGCGGACAGCAGCAGTTCCACGTAGTCGTTGCAGCGCTCCAACTTGGGCCAGAGCGTCACGAACATGCCCTTGGCGAATGCGGCGTCTTCGGTCGCGGCCATCTCAAGGTTTGACAGAGGTTTACTTGGGAGTTTCAGCCGTTCCTGCTGCGGTTTAGAGCGTTACGAGGCAGCTAAAGCACGAGGAAGATGGAAGGCTGGACGATCGACTGGCTGGTCTCTTAGGCGCGGGAGCAGAAGGCACCGCCGCGGTCCATTCACTTGAGCGCAGGTTTGCGACTAAAAGTTTGGGGATCGGAATTTTATTGGGTGAGCTGAAATGATTGCACACCGTAGAACCAAAACAAAATGCAGCAATAATTAATAATTGAAATACTTGTAAAAAAATAATTGATCTTGTTGATGTATTAGAGAGTTTTCGTGTGGCGTTTGTTACCCTCAACCAGAAGTTTTAAACATCGCATTGCCCTAACCAACGTATCAAAATTCTCATGAAAACCACGAATGTAGTGACTCTCGTTCGCGGCCCTCACAGACCACCCACTTGCACGTCGCCTCTGCTTGCGTTAACCTTTCACTCTTGCTTTCGAAATGGCAGAACCAACCAAGCGCAAGAATTTCAGCGAAGCGGAGGATGTCATGCTTCTGAAGCAGACGATCGCGGACGAGCCTTACAAGCAGGAGCACGGCAAGGTCATGGAGCAGTGGGAGAAGCTGGCTGATGCAGGGTAGCAAGCCCTGACTTCTCGCGCAAGAATATCACCGCTAAAACGGCTCAAAATCGCGTCAATGCGCTTATCGGTAATGCTTCCTCTTAATTTACGTAGCTACAGGTGTGTGTGTGCTACTAAGTTTTTGTGATGCTTTTGTCGAACTAGCTGCTGCTAATAAGAAGAACACGGCGGCTAAGCGTCTTTCGGGTGTGACTGAGTCACACAGCGAGAAGGACCAGCTTCTCGACGAGCTAATAATGCGCATGGATGAATACAAGGCAGAAAAGATGGCCAAGAAGAAGCTAAAGAACGAGCGAACCATAGCAAGTGAGAATGCTGGCGAAAAAATTCGGCGCATTGCTGTGGAGAGGCTAAAGCGCTGCCGGGAGGAAGCTGATGGAGTAGCGAATGACAGCCCCTCTAGAAACAACAAGTTCGCAAAGCTAGCAGAGATCCTGAAAACGCAGAAAGAACAGGAGTTGGCTATGCGACGAGAGCAGTGGGAGCAAGAACGCCAAGATCGACGTGATCTTGAGAATCGATTCATTCTTTTGCTAGAGCACCTAGCTAACAAAAGGTAATAGAACTTTGGTTGGTTCATGCATTTTTGTTAATCAGAGAGCTCTAAGTATTCATCTAGTGCAGGAGGAGCTACATCAAAGAACTGACTAATCTGGTTGCCGCGGTAGTAGCAGCAATGGCAGTTTGTCAACAGAATTTCTGCTCGAACAAATTTTCCAACAGGGCTCAGCCGAATCTTCAAGTCCTTTTTGAAATCTATGAAAGCCAAAGGCGTTTCATGATACCAAAGTTCCATTCTACTGCCGTCCGCACGGCACTCATCTCCCTGTTAAAAATCCTTGCATGAGCTGACAGAACAGCGTCCTTGAAGCGCGTGACGACGAAGTCGCTCACCGAATAGGCAGGGTCACCAAAGATAGCTTTTCCACCAAAAACATCCGCATGTTCACTAAAAAAAACGGCAAGAGTTTGCTTGCAGCAAACACTGTCGTATCGTGTCTGCGTCCTTCAAACGGTCCGAAAAAATGCATGCACAGTCCGTCCGGTGTAGTCAATCCTAGCACCAATAAGCATTAGTAAGCGATAGAAATAATAAAAAAGAGCAATCAGAAGTAATATTACCTTGAAAGAGAAGGCAATGCATCCTTTTGTGGCCGCTGTACACTTGGCGCTGCAGGTTTTCAGATCGGTGTCCTTTTCGGGGGGACGGGCGGCATATTCCGACCTTTGTCCCATCTGGAAAAGCGAACACGCCAGCTACAGCGGTTCGTTGTTCGATCGCTTCGCAGTATGCTCTCATTTTTCTACGTACAACGCCTAGGTGGAAGTACATGCGGTCCCTGTATCTTGCATCTACATAGTCAACTAGCACAAGCCACAGTTAGCAACGAGATAACCGTAGAACCCCATCACACGGCACGTACTCATCCAGAGGAATATGCGGCTAATCGCAGGTCTGGATCGGCCGAAGGTGCTCGCCATGTCGTGTAGACAGCGGGGAAAGCTGAGTCTGAAAAGCAGGAGTGCAGTAGCTTCTTCGACATGGCATCGATCATTGCTCTCTGTCACAATGACAGCTGGAAGCGCGAATAGGCGAGCAAGAAGGCGCACGCCGCGCACGTCGAATCGATAATCCTGCTCTGCGTTTACATCGCAGTAGGTGCCAAGCTGGAACCGCACATCAGGGACTAGAAGCCTCTCGGGGACCTCAAAGCAGCCTGCCTGCAGTAAGGCTTGCCACAGTGATTCCTCTCCGAAGGAGGCCAGCAAGGATAGGAGCTCGAGGGCTTCGTCTTGGGTGAACTGCATCGTAGCAGTCAGCGCGTCTTGCCTCCTGGTTTGGACTTCTCGAACTGCTCTATGATTGGCTGGCTGCGAGCTTGTGAGGCGCAAGCCAGCGAAATCTCTCTTTCCTAAAATAATCACCTTCACATCTGGTCGCTGGGCTGATGGAAAAGTGAAGGTAAAGATTGGCACGAAAACTCTCTATTAATACTGTGGTCATGATCGCGTGTGTATGTCCAGAATTGGCTGCTACATAGAACGTTCTATCCTCTTCGTCGCGTTTGCCTTCGTCGATGATTCGAGCTCGTCTGCCTCGTGCAGACTCGAAACAGCACGAGTCGTGCTCCAGCCCGATTTCGTGAAACTCTGGGCTAAGTATTGAAATGGTTGAAAGAATATTAGTAAAAAGACCTACTCATTGAAAACGTTTGCTGATGAAGTGCAAGAAGTCGTGGGCTACGGGTTATTTGAAAGTACTTGGAAAGCTACAGACTCCGACTCTATACAAGGTGAGAAATACATGGGGCATTATGTGTTGAAACTGTACAAAGTGGACACGGGGATATCGCGTCCCTGTGTGAACGTCCAGTGAACGTCGTATGATAGCACTTGTAGCTGCTGTCTGAGCATTTCGAGATTCTGACGCGGCGAAAGCAACTTTGTCGAGCTCAGATTGTGGGTTTGCAACTGAGGTTTGTTTGTTTTTTACGTACGGGAGATTCTATTCAACAAGCTAGAACCATAAGCACTTCAAACTACCTTGTTTCTGCAGCTGCTGTTGCTGCCTACTTTGAAGAAATCGCATGATAAGCTCCTTTGTAATTGCTGCTGTGCACAATACCGGAGTGGGAATAGTTGTGGCATGCATTCGAAATCATACCATCGACGTTTACGTCGGTGATATGTTTTTCATCTACATTTCGTTCCTTACCAATAGACTTTCGAAGTGGGACACAGGTGCCGTTCACTCTATTCAAAGTGTTTTTGGGTGATGATCACGTTAACGCACCGAGTTGCGCATTTTGGTACGTACAGCGAAGATGATATCGAAATCGGGGAGTTGAATTGACAAACAAACAAATATCATTGCAAACGTTTTAAGCTTAGCTTCGTTGGGTGGGACGCAACGAAAATGTCGGGTGAGACTTGTACATGTATATCGATATTTCGTGATCCGCTGTAAGACTGTATGACAGTCAAGTACATGGGGCTAACGGCCAAGGTTACATGGAACTTGTTTACTTATTAAGAAGTACTAAGAAGTACATGTACTTCTTTATTGCTTGATATATGAATCTACATCGATAAATGAGCGGACACAAGTGACTCTATAAAAACGTCCTGCTATTGTTTTGTTTTACGGTCCGGCCCAAGGATACTACATGGTATGTCAAGTGCCGTTTGAGGATAGATAGACGCATACTCTCGAAACTCGAAGCAGGAAAGTATTTTTCAATCAATGTGAAGCAACTTGAAAGGGCCATTTTTCTCTTATTGCTGTTATTTGTGGAGTCCAAGCGCTTCCTCCCAGCTAGCTGCTTTTTATAGCGTTTAAAAACGCGAAAACCTCGTACCTCGAGTCTTTCTCCGTTCCCGTCGGTCCGCGGATCCTTTCGGCCCACCCACAGCTTAAACTGATAGTTCTGCACGATCTCCGCGAGATTCTTCAAGTCTTTAATGTCTTTTAGAGATTGCAAAGCTGTCGCGATCTTGGCCTCCGGTGCAACCTTCAGCAGCGAGCGGTAGATTTCATAATCTAGAAACCAACGCGCTCCCTTCTTGTCCCTGTAATCTTTCACGAACCTGAACCACTGGATAAACTTTTTACTCTCATCGAGCTTTGCACCAGCCTTGGAAATTTTCAAGTACTGAAACACGTCGTTGGGATTTTTGCCCCAGTGGATCCACAACTTATTCGACAGCTTCATGTCAGCTTTGCGTATCTTCCATATCTTCTTGTCCAGATCTGCGAGCTTCGATAGGCTCTGAACATTTGCTCTCTCTCTTCGCCGTATAGGTTGTAGCCGTTCCTGGCGTCCTTCTCATCTACTTCAGACGATCTCCGGAGTCGTGCCGGTCTTGCTTCTGTGGAGCCCGATGCAAGAAAGCGATTGGAGATACCCTTTGTATTAGGTAGTCTGGCGGGCAGAAATGTTGAAACAGCATTGGTGCCCGCTTGAAATATGGTGACGAGCAGTAGCACAGCATAGAGCATACGCATATTTGTTCGACTGGTTTCCTGAATGGTTGTGTTGCACTTGATTACTGGATGGCGAATTGGAACGTGATTGCGCTTTCTTATAGTGCTAAAATAGCGTGGATTCATGAATACGCGTCCTAGTAAAATGCATAATACTTCAGTATGCGGTCCCATAGCACGCTTGATGGAACCAAAATGATGAGAATTGTGCAATACCGGTAATTCCAAAACCTAGACTATCGGACTCGCTTTAAAAAATGCTTCAGATTTTGGGGACTGGAGTACTAGTAGTCATCTTCTTCTTGATAGTCATTCTCCTCACCCTCGTCTGGATAACCCGGGGCGTCATCTTCTTCTTGAAGAGCATCTTCATACTCGTGACGCTCGTCAGCCTCTTCGTCGTAGAGATGCACTCTCCGGAATTGGGAATCGCTGGCGTCGTCTTCGTCTTCGTCGTCGTGTACATGTCCGGAATTGGCTGCTACGATAGAGCGCTCCATCTGCTCTTCCTCTTCGTCACTTTCGCCTTCGTCCACGATGCGAACTTGTCTGCCTCGTGCTCGTTTTCGTGGTCTTCTTTGAGCACCTTCATCTTCCTCACCAGGAGAAAACGCTGCGTCTGGGTGGGGCTGTGTGTCTTCTTCGTCAGACTCATCGCCCAGAAACCACTCTTCCCGCTTCACTTTCCTGGCCGAGTTTCGAGAAAATGTGTTTTTGTCTTCCCCTTCGTCCTCTTCCTCGTTGACGGCTTCCTCTTCATCATTACTACCTCGTTCGTCATGTTCCTCTTGGGCGTCATTAGTGACGTCATTTCCCTGTTCCTCCTCGTTGCTTCCGCTGTGTGCACCCTCGTCTTCATCCTCGCTATCAACGATTTGATTCGCATTTCGCCGACGGGGTCGAGCAACTTCGTGGGTATCGTGCTGCTCCTCGTCTTTCTCTTCTTCGACAACATCTACCCCATGCTCCTCTTGGTCGGCCTCTCCGTCCGACGAAAACGCAGCCTCTTCAAAAACTCGAGCATTGCGGCGACCTGGCCGCACTTCATCCTCACTCTCCTCATGATTGTCGTGTTCATCCTCGCCGGATAATTCCTCTTCTTCTTCGTGCTCTTCAACGAATTGAACGTCGCGTTCAGACCGTCGACCTGAATGATGCTGCCGTCTAACGCGCCGCTCTTCTCTCTCCTCATCAGCTGCTTCGTCGTCGCTCTGGTATTGCCATTGATCTTCGCCCTCGTCATCAGAGAAGCGACCAACAGGCTCACCGTTTAAATCGTCCACAATGAACGAGTCGTCCGACTCGTTTCCTTCTTCTTCGTTGTCGCTTTCATGATCTCTCCTTCGACTGCGACGGCTGGCATCTCTTGCCTCATCGCTGATGAGACCGACATAGTCAGCAACAGGGGTATCTGAAATCTCGTGTGGCTCGCGTAAACGCGTAGTAATGCTGAGCTTCAGTCCGTAGAGATCGTCCGAAAAGCGGAAAGTGTACAAACCTAATCGAGACAAGAACATACCTGGTTAGTAAATAGACAATAGCTCTTCGTGATTAAAAAACGTACCACCCGGAACGTCGAGACGCAAACCTGGAAAACTCACCACGCCACCTTGAGCGCCGCGGGTTCTCTCCATCACGCAGTTGCCCTACACATAATATAGCAAACAATAAACATCATTTCTTCATGACAGATGAAACAAATACAGCATCACGAACCGCTTCATCACAGACGCGGAGGCTGATTTCGTTGTAGTACGAGCCGCAGACGAAAGCGTCGTCGTCTCCGTCTTCATTCATGAAAAATGGCATCCCGTCGGCCATCTCCTCGTCCTCCTCCATCTTGATAACGTTCACAGAGCACTCCTGGTGTTCGTTGTACAGTTCAAAAATGCTCGGGAACTCCACAATAGCGAAGCCCACGCGCATGTTGACATAGCCATCCTCGTTCTCGTCGTTCGTATCCAGCACAATGTTCCGTGAAACGTGCAAGTTTCCGTCCTGGGTATCCTCGACTTTCACCACGGGGTACTCTTCATGTCCTTCATGATCCTCTTCCCATCGGGCCTCCCGTTCGGCATTTTCCTCTTCGTGGTCCCCGTGGTACCTCGCTGCTTGCTCACTGAGATTAAATACTTTCCACTTGGCATCCAATTGGTCAAGTTTGCGCTTGAATTCCTGTTCTTCGTCCTCCTGG
This sequence comes from Phytophthora cactorum, assembly GCA_016864655.1. Lineage (NCBI taxonomy): Eukaryota > Oomycota > Peronosporomycetes > Peronosporales > Peronosporaceae > Phytophthora > Phytophthora cactorum. Next base: position 812,354 of record NHQK01000015.1, on the reverse strand, counting down.
TGCGTTGAAACCCGCTCAGCGACTGACGGGATAAGCAGCTGAACCATAATAAACAGGCACAATGGGTTATTCGGCTTACATCTCCTCAAAATATTTAAATAAAACTTACTTGGACAAGATTCCATAGCGTGACGTTGACAGAAAACAATGATGCTAGTGATCTTTTTGTCGAGAATGGCTGTAGAATATCAACGCGGCAGATCGGACACTGTGCCTCCTCAATCGAACGCGTTAAGAACGAGTCCATAAGACACACACGGCTGTAATAACAATTGTCAGAAAATACATGATAATAAACGCAGGCATTTCAAGTGAAGTACCAGAACGAGTGGCCGCAGATCGCAGACACTGGCTACAAGACATAAGAGCAATCATCTCAACGTAAGTATCTTGAAACATTCTTCAATTTGAATAGATCTTCTCACCTTGAACATGGCATACTGGCAAATAATACACTGGAGCTCCGCCTCCAGTGTGGCTGGAGTCACGTATCCTTTGGCTGCCATGGCGGCGTCTGTGTTCGCTCTCGATCGCTCATCAGTTGTAGACTCGCCGTTCTCCACGATCACCACTTCGTCCTCCTGTTTCTCTTCTCCTTCATTCTCCGTCTCCTGGCGCCCATTGGCTGCCTCTACGCTTCCCACGAACTGCACCTCGTCTTCGCTCTCCTCCTGTTTGTGTTCTTCTTCTTCTTGGTCGTCTGAGTCCAGCTCCACGACCTCCTGTTCCTCTGTCTGTTCGTCTGTTTCCTCTCCGTTGTTCTCCACCTCTTTCTCTTCTTCTTCTTCGCTACGTGCGCCCTCCATCGTCGCGTCCACCGCCATCGGAGCGCGCCAATCAATTTCTGGCCGTCAGCTTCAAAAATACAATTCGCGCCAAATTGTACCCCAACATTTGCACTTGAAAATGACATTAGATTGTGGATAGCCAAAATGGCAAAACAACGTTTGAAGGCGTAAATTACAGTATATTTTCGTTGTTGAAGTGGTTGCGATGCAACTTTTAAAGTACACGACCAGTCCGCGCCAAGGCCACTGCGATCTCCACTGTGACTACTGCTGCTAGCTGACGGGTTGGCTCTCGAGTGATTCAATCGCGAATCGAATCATGTAGACCCAGTTTTCCACCTCTTCCTCGCTCTCAACCCCGATGATGAAGGAACGTCGTTGGTTCTTGATCACTTTGCCTTTTTTCGTCCACTCGGAGACCTGCACTTGGAAGCAGTTGACCTTGGCAGCCACCTCCGGGTCGCACGCGCTCACTTTGGCACCTTTCAGAGACAACAGCGTGCCCTGTCGAGCGCCTGGTTGCAGCGACGCAGATCTGCTGGTGTCTCCAATTGGATCGTCCTCGTCGTATTGCAGTAGCAAGCGGTTGCTCTCTAGCACAGCGTAGCGAGTTTTCCACTGCCGAGCGTTCTTGAGTCCCTTCAGTTTCAAGTGGGAAAACATGCTGCTATACTTCTTGACGAGCACGCGATCCGCCTTCAAACGTATGAACGTTGCTTGTCTGCGAGCTTGTGGGCCCACCTGAGCCGTGTTGCCTCTGGAGACGTTACGGGATAGTCCGTCTTCGTACTCGCTCTCATGAACCGCTTGAGTCGTCGACGCCTCGGACGAGGAATCGGATGATGCAGTCACAATATCGCTGGAGGTTAAGCCTTGATGAACACCCGAGTGAGAATTGCGTCGAACCAAATGACGGCGTCGTCTCCCTGGAGATCGCGAGTTCCCCATCCCGACTCCAGTGGGGGTAAGTGCTCGTCGAATATCACCCACTTCTTCGGGAGGAGCGGGAATACTCAATTGAACTGGACGAGAAAGACTCTCGTTGGCCTTGGCGAAAAACTTGTGGCGTAGTTCCTTCTGCTGCAGTTCACGGAAATCAGCGATCCGTGCGTTGAGCTTGTCTAGCTGACCTCGCAGCAGTTGGTCACGAATGACACCGCGCATGAACCCGTGGCTGAACTCGAACTTGACCTTCAAGTAGCTGCTCGGTGGTGCTGTTTGACTTGAAGTCAAGATAGCACCTGTAGTTCCTGGGGCTTTGGACGATGCAGGCACTCCTCCAATAAACGTGTCGATTCTTCGGATCATTGCCAACTGCTCCAGGTCCTCCAAGTCCTGGGAGAACTGCGATAAGTGTGCCTCGATCGGACAAGCGCCACGCAGTATCTCCTTATCAAAGACCGGTCCGATGGCACTCGCAGTCTTCATAACCATACGTTGCGAACAGGTTAGCTGGTCGAGCATCGTTGTAAGAACGCTCTTGACGGTTCGTGGCGGCCTCAACGCAACGCGGTTCGTTAGTGTCTGGGGACTGGAAAAGGCAGGAGACTTTGACGATGTAGACGAGGAGGAGAAATGGTCTCCACCACCTCCAGAATGGAAAATTGAGCGAATTCGGCCCTTAGGACGGGATCGCTTGTCGTTGATCGCTCCGACCGCAGCCCCGATACCGTGAGACGAACCGCTAGGCCGACGCGATGACGACAGATTGTAGCACATTCGGCAGTGCCGTACAGGCTCGCTGTGCTTGCCCGGAATCTTCGCTTGGCAAGCTTTTGGGGTACATTCGGCACAGAAAAAATAGCCGCAGCACTTGCACCGATGCTTGGTTTTCCTGCCGACATCAATGTCGATGCTCTGGTTCATCTCCATCTCGACGTCGATCCTGTTCTTGTCTTTGTCCTTCTCCTTCTTGGGATTCGCGAAGCTGGCATGGCAAGCGAAGCAAAACTGGGCCTTGGACTTGTCACCCCACGATTCCTGTACATGGAGCTCGCATGTGCGGGCTCCTTTCTTGTCATCTACCTTGATTACCTGCTGTTCTTGCATCTCTGCGATGATCTCGTGCAGGAAAAGAGGGTTTCCTTGCGAACGAGACACGAGAATTGCCAAGAGGTCGCTGGGGATCACAGGAACTTTGAGGATCTGACGTGACAGCACTTCAGTCTCGCCGCTGCTGAACGCGTCAAGAGCCTTGCAGGACGAAGACTTGAGGCGCTTGAGGAGACGCAATTGCTTGCGGAACGAGCAGCTCTCGGTATTTTCACCTAGTGCCAAGCTCGGTGGCCGCGTGCCAACGACGACCAGACAGTTCGTGAAATACTTTACGATGATCGTGACCAGAACCCACGACTTCTCGTCCATGTGCATAGCGTTATCAAGGCAGAAAACCGTTGCGCGGTCGCGTGACATGGCGTGTAGCGCACACAGGAGAAGAATGCCGCTGAGATCCAGGTCGTCGGGTCTCCACTCTGGTTCCTGCTCGTCTTCATCGTTGTCTTGTAGCTCACTCTCTCTTGTATCAACACAAGGTGAGGCATCCAACGACGCTCGAGCCTCTTCTTTTTGAGCCAGATCCATCTCCAGCAAGCCCAAGAACCACGACGCGATCTCGTCTTCTTTCACGTTTAGAGTCCTGTCCGGGCTTTCTGCGAAGGCGTATCCGCATGCACGGATCTCTTCCTCATTGTGTCGCTGGTTCTTCTCAGCATCCTCGTCGCTCTGGTTAGTGAGCTCGTTGTTGCACTCATCGTTCTTCACGGCCGCTTCGTTGCTGGTGTCTGAGCTATCAGGATACGCGTCGAAGTCGGTGTCCAGAATAGTATTGAGCAGATGCGCGTATCGCACTAGCGTCGTGTTAGGCGCAGCACCGTCGCGAATCTTGTGCCTCACGAACTGCGCCACACATTCCCTGCGTTTCGTTTCAGCCACTCGACTTGGAGCCTGTACAACAGTCGAGTCCGTTGACGTTCCTACGTCTGGCGATAGCGGAGGTGCCGGCTCGGATTGACCAGCGCTGGTCCCATGTAGATAGTCCATCGCACCTCTGGTAATGAGCTCCGACCAAACTGCGTACGGCTTCTTCGTGGCGAACGGACTGGCTGTGCCTACCAGCACCTGATAATCTCCTGCTTCGGGGCTTGCCAGGGCAGATCGCAGCAGTACAGTCTTGCCCACCCCGATGTCGCCCTCAAGCACGAACGCTCCTCCAGGGGCGAATGCATTGAGATGTGAACATTTGTCCAGAAGAGCGGCACGGACCTCGACGAAGCTCTCGCTTTCAACAAGTTCGGCAGCTGGTAATCGCTGGCGGTCGGCACGCAGTGATAGTCGTCGCTGGGCGTCTCGCACCTGTACACGATGCATGTTCTCCATCAAATTCTGGATCGGCGCAGCACGGCTCACCACAGACAACGCGTTGGCTCGTCCTGCTCGTCCTAAGATCCCCTCTGTGGGGCTTCCGGAACTGGGCTTGACCATCCGAGAGCTTTGCGGAACAGCAGACGAAAGGTGATAGTCCATCAGGATAGACATTCGCGGGTACGGACGATGAATCTTGATGCTCTCGTTCTTGCCTTTGACCATAATCTCGGGGCGTTTCTCGAAGTGGAGCACGTCCTGCGTGTAGATTTTCGTGGAGGCATCCGTGATCACTCCTCCGCCTTCGGATTTCGCACGCTGCATGAGGCGAGCCGACAGGTTGACGATATCACCCAGTACCGTGTACTCTCGTCGGTTTCCTTGGTGGCCCACAACGCCGCATAACGCCGTTCCAGTTGTGATTCCCACTGAAGCCTTGAGACCAGTGTTCCCGAGTGCTGCGCAGATGGCAAGAGAGGCTAAAATGCCTCGAATGGGGTCATTCTCGTGTGTCACTGGTGGCAAACCGAACGCTGCAATGACGGTACTGCCTTTGTCGTCCACGAGAAACTTGTTGATGGTGCCTTCGTAGTCGTACACACACTTCTGGACGTTGGCAAACGCGTCCTGTAGTCGCTGGAGCTCCTTTGCTCCAAGCATTCGAGCAAGATCCTGCTCACTGTGAAGAAAAAAACAGGACGTAAGCGCCAGTTAGTCTTCCCACACTTGAGTATGTACCAGCGACTAGCGTACCTGAAGCCGAGGTTGATAAATAATACAGTGACGTCTCTAAGTTCGGAGCCCCAGAACTCATCGTGCGCGTCCAGGTAGGGCCACACAGCTCGAGACACATACTGCTTCATCCGCGTGTGCAGCAGTGCGTCGTGGCGCGTAAACGACGGTCTTCTGGAGCAAATTTTGACGGGTTTGTTCACTGCAGTGACCTTGTGGAAGCAGTTGCTGTCGTCGTTGTTATTGTCGTGGCCTCGGACAGGAGCGCCGTCAAAGTACTCACGCACGCGCGTCCAGCACTCAGTAGAGCAGATCACATCCCCCGCTTCAGCCTGGTGCTCGGCACTGAACGCCTGCTCCAACGCAGGCCCCACAGCGACGTACTCAATGCGAGCTGTGGCTCCGTCACTCTCGCCTCCAAGGTGGGCGATCGTGGCCTCGCCAATGCCCACACCCACTTTGACACTCAAGACGACACCTCGAGCTAGCTCGGCCTCGTGCAGATGCGACTGGATGCGTAGCGCACACTGCAGCGCACGACGCAATAAGCTGTCCATCGTGTCCTCCTTGCTCTCGGGCCAGAAGATGAGCATGGCGTCTCCTGCGAATTTGAACACGTCTCCGCCAGCGCTGGACACGAGTCTCAGCAGCTGCTCGAAGTACGAGTTCAAGTGCTTGCCCAGATCTTCTGCGCCCACGGGTCCCCGAGCAGCGAGGGACTCGGTCATCGCTGTGAAGCCCGACACGTCGGCGAACATGCTCACGACGGTGGTGCGGTGCGTCGTGGGCATGGACAGCGGACGCTGCATGTCCTGCTTCTCTAGATGGCGCCGCACCACGGCGGGCAGATACGCCGTGAGCCGCATGTCCAGCTCCTTACGTAGCATCCCTGAGCTCGCTCGCTCGCGCGCCGCCTTCCTCGCCCCTTCCTGAGGCTCTTCCACCATGTCTTGCGTTAAATATAGGAAGACGCTGCGGTTCTTCCCCTTGACTTGCTCTCAGGGGCTTGTGCACTGCGCCTCCAAATAGGAAATGACGTTACGGGCGCGCATCGCGGTCGGTTGAAGTGACGTTCACTCTGACCTTATCCCTGGTTTGGTTTCCACGGAAACCCACCAGTAGTTTAGTTAACGGCGGCTCTGATAATGGTCGGCTCTGGGTTCTGCTTCGCGCGACAACCGTGCGACGCTCAGAGCGCCGCTAGCCATAGGCCGCCTCCATTTCGACGTGCGTGCAACAATTTAGAACGACTGTGCCGCTTCAACATCCCGGATCTGCGACGTGTGCGAACTTGGTAATTGTAAGCAACAGTTCGGACCGGAAAAGATCCACCGGCTACCTAAAGTTCAGCAACTACAGTCTTTGTAAGCCATACAGCGCAACGAAACTAACTCAAATCATCACGGTACCAATGCAAACGGTGTCACTACGCGTGGTGGCACGGCGGAACAGCGATTGACAGCACCAGAGCTACAACTTTCTTCGCTCTGCTTCTTCGAGCTTCGCATCGTTATATCAAACCTGATGGCAACACGCAGCTGACAAGAAATGTGCCAATGTTCGATATAAAGTTGGCTGCTGCCGGCGTGGTGTTGTAGGGCATGTGTGGAGACCCGGAATGTTCTATCCGATCGCCTGTATCACATTCGACGCTTTCGTGGAAACTAGCCACTTGCCACTTCGCTTTCCTCGGGTAGAGGAGCTCCGCCCACATCAGGGTCATCTTTCGGGCGGCAGGTGATATTAATACCAACAGAGCCAAAGAGCACACTTAATTGATGATTTCTGGGTGCTGGTATTCTTTCCTTAAAGTTAGGCGGGGCTCTGGCGCCACGCTGCGATATCGTCTTTGGTCTGCTGTGAAGTCCCGACGTGTTCGTGTTTGTAGCCGAATCGTAGGCGGCAGCCGTCCACACCGCAATCGAATCCCTCGTGTTCTGTCTCGTCCTCGTCCGCATGCTTCTTCCTGCGTGACTTGCTCTGATTGTTCTGAGAAGCTTGACGCTCGCTGGTCAGTACGTTACACTTGGTCAGCCACGGCAAGAAGCGCGCCTCCCAGAGAACCTCTAGCTCCGCGACCAATGCCTTTGGATTCAGCACAATGGAGTCCACGCGCTCGCCACGACGGAATGCTGCCAAGGCAGGCACCGAAGCTAGTCGCAATTGTCGCAACGAGTCTTCGTCGCGTGCTGTGTTCGCTACGTAGAACTTTGTACCTAGAAACCGCTGCGCTACTGCAGCCATCTCGCCGCGCATGGCTTGCAAAAACCCTGGAGCCTCAGCTGCGTCGCTGTCCACCACGAGCGCCACCCGCGGCACATCCGGTTCATTCTGCAGCTCCTGCACGAGCTGTGGTAGCGCTACATCCAGCACCACTCCGTACCCATCAGCAGCATCTTGTGCGGTCTTTTGGAATTGCTGCTCGAGCTGCTTGCGACGAGCGGCCAGCATGACTTCCATGCCGAATTCATCGTCACTATCGTCGAAGTCGGAGTCCGACTCCGAATCGGACACTCGTGGCTGCGTTGGCTGTGGGACTTGAGGTGCGACCACCGAGGAGTGTGGCGTGGCTGTTGCCGGCGGCTGGAACAGCTGCTGGCGCATCCGCACCGCGCCGGATGTGGGGTCGTGCGCGGTCAGCACAGCCTTGAGCTTCATGGCCTTCTTGTACTCGTGCTCGTCGCGCTCGCAGCAAGAGGCCAACGTCGGGTCAAACGCCAGATCCAGCTCGTTGAGGTCGTCGTCACCATCGTGGTCGTGCGTGTGGTCGTGCGTGTGGTCGTGCACGTGGCCTTCGTGGGCGCATGAGGAAGCGCCGCCGTGTCTGGCCGTTGTTGCCATCACCTTGTCAATTTGGTTCACCTTGAGTTGCAAAAAAGTCAAAGCTCACTATGTGCAACCTTAGCCTTGCGGAATGATTGCATCATTAAAAAATACTGGCTTCATCACGCCAAGCAATGACCGCAGTTCTGCACGTTCTAGAATCCCGCAAAAGTAGCCAAATATCGCGCGGAAGCTCTGTGGCTGTTACTCCTTTTTAGACATTATTCTCAGTACTCATTGGCTGAAAATCGATACCTCGTCTACCTGATTGGCTATAAAAAGTACGTTCGCCGTGGCCCAGTCATCGCCTTCTTGCACCAAAATCCGCTGCTGGCCTCACACTCAAAAACCTCAAGGGTCAAGCGTCGAGATCGGAGATTTTTCCGGTGTCGCGTCTTGCTCTGTGTAGTGTCCTGTGCGTCTCGGACTCGAGTCTCAGCCACACCACCATCTTCGCCTCTTCGCGCTGCGTCTGCTCATACAACTCACAGTCTGCGTCGCGCACTAGCAGCTGAGAAAGTCTCGCTTCCTGCTCACCATGCAGACTTCATCTTTGACGACGGCGCGCGTGGCCCGCACGGCGCTGCGCCGCGCCTCCAGCGGCTTGGAGCGTCGCAGCCACATGCAGCGTGGCGCACTGAGCCTCCTGACGCGCTCCAAGAGCTCGCTGGCTCCTGAGGCGGCCATTGCCGAGGCCGCCGCTGACTCCGAACTGGCCGACGAGTTCGAGCCGCGCCGCCTGGCCGAGGCCGACTGGGCAATCCGCGCCCAGACGCTAATTCCTCGCTCTACAGTGGAGAAGCCGTACGAGCTGGCGCCGCTGACGCTAGGACTTGAGGAGCTTATCGGCAAGACGGAGGAGGAGCTCGCCAACCCGGCCGAGCTGGCCAAGAGCTTGCGCTCGTTCATGTCGGACGAGGATGTGGACAAGTGGCTGGAGAGCTTCGAGATCCCCACGGATCAACTGGCCAAGTGCTCGACACCTGAGGAGGTCCAGGAGATGCGTCGACGCTACGCACGCCAACTCCGTCTCGAGTGCTCCGTGTACGAGATGGCCATGGATAAGTACTCGGCTTCACACGATAAGGTGCGGCAGCTTGGTCGCTCCACGTCCACCAACGCCGCGAAGGATCTTATCCGTAAATGGATCCCCGAGACGGAGAAGTACATCGACGCAGAGCAGAAGAAGATCAAAGCGGGAAAGCACAGCACGGACAGCAACATCTACGGCCCGGCGCTCATGCTGCTGCGTCACGACGTGCTTGCTGCTATCGGCATGAACATCATGTTGAACATGTGTCTCATGGAGTCCAAGGGCCCCAAGTTTATCAAGCTGGCGCTCGCTATGGGCAAAGCCGTACAGGAAGAAATTATCTCGAAGAAAGAAGCGACGACCAAGCGCCACAAGGATGAAGACCAGTTCTATCTGCACGTGACCCAGAATATCAAGTTAGAGAGCCTCAAGATGCGCATGAAGGAGTACGTGGACACCGTTGGCGCCTGGGACAAGCGACTCCAGCTCAAGGTTGGCGCTGCGGTTGTGGACTGCATCCAACGCACGTGCTATGTGCCCAACGAATTCGGCGAAGTCTCGACCCCCGAGCTCTGCGCGGCTAAAGGCCTCCCTCCGCCTGAACCAGCTTTTATCCACAACTACGTGTTCGACCGGAATCGTCGCGCCGGAGTGATCCAGATCCACCAGAGAATGGCCGACACGGTGTTGGCCACTAACCCTGACGCCAACGTCTTGCCCTGGACTGCGCGTTACCTGCCGATGCTGGTACCTCCTCGTCCGTGGACTGGTGTGGTGAATGGAGGATACTTGAAGCTGCGTACCAAGATTATGCGTCAACGAGACTCGGCCTGGCAAATGGACTGTGTGCAGCGTGGAAATATGGACGGCATCTTGAAGGCGCTGAACCTCATGGCTGAGGTGCCGTGGGTTATCAACAAGGAAGTGCTGGATGTGGTGCTTCGGATCTGGGAGGACGGCGGCAACTTTGGTGACCTGCCGACGCGCACAGATGTTCCTCTTCCAGACCCCAACAGTCCTGAGTTCGCTAACGACCCGGCGCTTTACCACAAGAATGTTCGCAAGGTAAGCTGCTATTCTTTTTGTGTCTATTTGTCTAACGCAACAGAATCAAGCCCACATGATGACTATCCTACGTCATGTGGGTTCAAACTGATTGCTAGAGTAAGCGGTTACTGCTTGGAGGCTGCTGGGCAATTATTTCATCCCTTGAGCCATCTGAGAGACTCCTACTATGGAGCCTCGTGACTCACATACCAAATTCTATATCCGTGCTACAGTGATACTCACAATTTTGTGGTGATTTTATGTAGATCGAGCAATTGAACCGGGAATTCCACTCGCTGCGATGTGATACGCTATACAAGCTCCAGGTGGCTGAAGAGTTCAAGGACGAACCGGAGCTGTACTACCCGTACAACATGGACTTCCGTGGCCGTGTGTATCCGATCCCACCCAATCTGAATCACCTGGGCTCCGACTTGTCTCGTAGTCTTTTGATCTTCCGCGATCGTAAACCTCTCGGAGAGCGTGGTCTGCGCTGGATGAAGATCCACTTGGCTAATGTTTTCGGTGTGGACAAGTGCTCGTTTGATGAGCGTGTGGAGTTTGCGGACGCGCATTTGGATAAGGTGGCAGCGTCTGCGAGTAACCCGCTTGGAGAGGGAGACTGTGCGTGGTGGAGGGGCGCAGATTACCCGTTCCTGGCTCTTGGCGTGTGTTTTGAACTCAAGCGCGCTATCGAGTCTCCGGACCCGACGCAGTACATGTCCAACATCCCCATTCACCAGGACGGTTCGTGTAATGGTCTTCAGCACTACGCCGCTCTTGGCCGTGATCATCGCGGTGGTGCGCAGGTGAACCTGGTGCCGGCTGATCGACCTAGTGACGTGTACATGGGTGTGGCCACACAGGTGATGGCCAAGGTGGAGCATGACGCTGCGTTAGATGTCCCTAGCGTAGAGGAAATTCGTGCGATGCTTGCTGGCGTTCCTGAAGGTGATAGCCCAGAATTAAATGCGCGCAGGACGAAGCTTCGGACGCTGCTAGACCAGGCCCACCGCAAGAAATACGCTCAATTCTTGGACGGTATCATCACACGCAAGGTGGTGAAGCAGACGGTGATGACGAGTGTGTACGGCGTGACGTACATTGGCGCCCGTAAGCAGATCTCAGCGCGTCTGCACGAGACGTTCTTGACCAAGGGCCACATTATGGATGATAAACTGGAGGACGACATTTATCATGCGTCGTGCTACTGCGCTGAGCTTACAATGGGCTCCATGGGAGATCTGTTCACTTCCGCCCGTGGTATTATGGGCTGGCTGGCCAGGTGTGCTGGGAAGGTCGGTGAGAGTGGACAGCCAATGTCTTGGATCACACCGCTGGGCTTGCCTGTGGTGCAGCCATACCGAAGCAAGTCGACGAGACAGGTGCGCACCAAGGTGCAGCACGTGCTGATGGTGGACAACGAGGGCCGACCGGTTAGTATTGGCCGGCAGAAGTCTGCCTTCCCGCCCAACTTTGTCCACTCGTTGGACTCGACACACATGATGCTGACGGCGCGTCGCTGTCTCGAGGACGAGAAGATCTCATTTGCAGCCGTGCACGACAGTTACTGGACGCACGCGTGCTCCGTGGACGTTATGAACCGCCGACTGCGCGAGGAGTTTGTGCACTTGTACGAGCAGCCGCTGCTGGAGGATCTGCTCACGGAGCTGCACCTGCGTTTCCCCGACATGGAGTTCGATGACGTGCCGCTGCTGGGCGACCTGGACCTCCAGAGCGTACTGGACAGCCCGTACTTCTTCAACTAAGGCACTTTCTCGTCTGGTACGGCTGGCCAAGTCTATTTTATCACCCCTCGTTCTAACACAAGGCAGGGGATGTCTAGAGTGTAACAAAGTTCAATCACAGAGTCGAGCTTGACCAACTAACGCAGCAGTGTTCTTGCTATCATTCCCAAAGAAGTTCATAACGTTAGCGGCGACAACACTTGAAGCTGTTGCTATCCCACGGATGTGAATTGGACGCAGCAGGCTGCTACAACAGTTTGGAATTCTCGACATGTATAAGCTCGATGGCGCTGTTTACGGGGTCTGTGGTGCTTAAGCTTATCGTTGACAACTATAATACAACAGCAACTGTATTAACCGTGGTTGAAGTTGAAAGCGTCGGCTATTAGAAAGTGGCATGTTGAAGCTGTCATTCACAACGATGAGTCAAACCAAGCACGAAGTCGTTTGCACTACGTAAGCCGGCAAGCAGTAAAACTCCGCTGACCTACATCGTGGGCACGAGCGAGTTGCACGTTGAAGCGCAGTTGGAACTTCCGCACGTTGAAGTGCTTCAACCTAGACTACGATGCCATTATACTCGCCCAATGCCGCAAAGATGCCGTTAAATGACAAGTCCTACAGCATTTTCACGCTCATTCTCCAATTCGCCAGGTAACCCTCACATCTCCAAAAATCCCAAGCCCGTCGCCATGCTGCGCCTCGTGTCCCGCTTCAACCAGCCTGCTCGCCGAGTGGCCAGAACCATCAGCAAGTCGTTTGTCGGCGTCCACAACGTGCAGTGCCGCTGTGGCAATTGCGTGCAGCATTTCATGGGCTGCACGTGTCCACGCTGCCAGTCGCGCTCGTTCTCGGTCAAGTCGCAGTCCAAATACACCATCCCCAAGACGCAGACGGCTGTGATCTTTGACAAGACGAATGGCCCGTTAACGGTTCGCAAGGACTGGCCTGTGACCCAGCAGAAGGACTTAAAGCCCGGTGAAGTGCTGGTGCGTCTGGCATACAGCGGCGTTTGCCACTCGGACCTGCACATCTGGAAGGGGGACTTCCCATTGGAGCCCAAGTTGCCGTGTGTCGGTGGCCACGAAGGCTCCGGCTACGTCGCTGCCATCGGTGACCACACGCGCTCGAGCCTTAAAGTCGGGGACCCGGTTGGTGTCAAGTGGATTGCCAACTCGTGTCTCGGCTGCGAGGACTGCCGTAAGGGCTACGAGCACACCTGTCAACAGGTTGACCAGCACGGATTCACTGTGGACGGCTCGTTCCAGCAGTGGTGCGTCTCGTTCGCAGACCATGTGACTCCGATCCCGACGGACCTGAATATGGCTGCCGCGGCTCCGATCTTGTGCGCCGGCGTTACTGTGTACAAGGCCTTGAAGGAGATCGGCGGTGTATGCGGCGATTCCGTCGTGATTCCCGGTGCCGGCGGCGGCTTGGGTCACTATGCTTGCCAGTACGCTCGCGCCATGGGCTACCGCGTGATCGCTATTGACACTGGCGCGGATAAGCGCAAGCTCATCGAGTCGTACGGTATCAAGGACTTCATCGACTTCAAGGACGGCAATGTCCGTGAAAAGGTCCTAGCTGCTACGGAGGGTCGTGGTGCGCACGCTACGGTGGTCGTTGCGTCCAACCCGGAAGCGTACAACGACGCTCTGTCGTTCCTGCGTCCGCACGGCGCCGTCGTGATGGTCGGTCTACCCAAGGACGCCAAGGTCACGGCGGACGTCTTCGGCTCAGTGTTGAACGCGCACCGCATCATCGGATCCTACGTTGGCAACCGCCAGGACTCGATCGAGGCACTCAAGGTCGCTGCTGGTGGCGATGTGTCCACGAACTATTCCATCGAAAAGCTCGACAATTTGCCCAGCGTGTTCGAGCGTATGGAGGCTGGCAACCTCGCTGGCCGTGTCGTGCTGGACTGCGCGTAAGCTTCACTTGGTCTTTTTGTCAAAATCTTTGTATGTTGGTAAGGAAGTGATGAAAATGACCTTTATCGTTTTAAATCACATGGCTAAAACATGATTTGTGACTGAATTTGCGGCACGCTGTCCTCTTCTCCGCGAGCTCGTGCTTCTTCCTTCAAGGCGATCCACTTGTCCAAGCTCTCCAAATTGTTGCGTGGCGTTGCATACAGTTCTTCATACCCTGGGCAAAGCAAAGCTTGCTCGAATTCTTGTCGCGCTTCACTTAGTTTCCCTTGATCAATCAAGCACACACCCACGTTGTTGTGAACGTGGCAATTGTCTGGACGAGCCTCCAGTAACTGCATGTAGCCTTCACATACGACGTCGTCCATTCCGTTCAACCATATCAGCAGCTTGAGACGTTGGAGATCCGACTTGAGCGTCCCAAAGGGAGTGAAATAGTACGTTAGTTCCCAGAGACGTCTGCACTCTCCGTCACTACTTGAGTAGCGTCCACTCGTGACGAAATACGTTGCGCGCTGGTCCAAAATCCTCCAGTCGGTTGGGTCCATTCTAACGACGTTCAAACATCAAAGAGTAAGCCCTAACAGAAGAAACAACACTCACAATAGTGTCTTTCGTACCGAAGTGAGTACTCAAAAAGAGCGTCTTCATTTCGCCAATGACCCATCAAACTGGTCGAAATTGAGAGCAGAGTTCCAGCGAGAAGAAGAACGGCTCCAACACCAATCGCCCTGTGCTGAACGTGGTACTGCTTAGTTCGAGTTTGGATTTGCTCAGGTTCTTGTTGGTCGTCAATATCCTTGACATTATCTTCCTCATCGTCAAAGAGCTGTGCCAACATGGATCCCCCATAGGGGACCACAACAATGCTGCAAAAGTACGCGTATCGATCACATCCAGCGGAAACTATGCCATGCTGAATGAGACCCGAGACTGGTAGCACCATGATGGCAAAATACGCCAGAGCAAGCAGGTGCTGCGGTGCTTGACGGTGCCGGAACGGCCAGATCGTGAGCAAAACTAGAGCCATTGACGCCGACAGAGATAGCAAGTACTCATAGTTGGCCAAGCTTAAATCCCCCGGGCGGAGTTGATAGTGCGGTCGCAGTTTCGTTGGCCAAAGTATCTGCTGTAGAACCCAAGCTGGCATCGTCATAGCCTTTAACACTCGTTCACTAAGTGTCAACGACAGCAAGTCGGCGTCCCGGTGCATTCCATTGAAATTTGACACCAGCATAACTGCGATAAACGTTAGCAAAGTAGCAGCCACAGGCAGTTTTCCTGTGACGTACGATATACAATGTTTTACGCTGGGTCTGGGAAGAAGAGGCTGCAAAGTCGAAAACACCAGCACGTCGATGAGGAAGAAACCCGCTGGAAGGAGAATGCAGGCGCTCTTCGATAGCAACGCACTCAGATATAATCCTGTAACAACACTCGAGTGTTAGTTACCTTTAAGAAAAGATTTCCACGTGACACCATCTATTTAACTGACCGCAACACAGCGGATCACTCCGCCCGCCTCCACCGAAAATACTCTCCATCAGCATAACCATGGTATTTTTCTTTCCTATTGGCACTTCACATAGCTTCCGATACATCGCTCGCACGTAGACATACAACGCGAGGTTACTGAACAACGCACAGAGAGTGTAGGGCTGCGCAGACGGCCATGCGATTACTTCCACGTGCACCGGATGAATAGCGAACACCATAGCACTGATGCAACAGCCATACCAATGGTTTCTCTCTCGTCTCTGCTTCATCTTTGTATCTGTTATAACCCTCGACTTGATCTCCGAAAGCAACGCCATCATGTCAAGCAATAGTGCGGAGGTTTGTGCCAACACCGCTGCAGCTACGAAATGCAGCGCAGTCGACACAATTCGAATCCACCACGAGTCAAGCCCCACAAACTGCGCTTGAACGGCTTTGAGTACCCACCCGAAAGGCTCGTACACGTTGATCTTGGTCATTGTGAACATAGCGTAGAGGTTTGCTAGATTCAGACCACTTTGGATTACTTCGTTATGCACAAAATTCTCCTCGTCGTCCCATACGAGAAGGAACTCCCAGGCGTTGGAAGCATTGACATTCACTTCGTCGATGAAGAACGGCGACAGGTAGAGCGCTAGAGCGACGACACAGACACAGAAGATCACTTCACCCGTGGACAGCACAAGTCGCATTTTGGAAGTTTTCGGCGACTGTCGAGGAACAAAAGATCGCTGCGATTTGATTGGGCGGCTGATGATTTGATAGGGCTAGGGCGAAGTTAAGTATTTTGGCTGGTACACAAACATGATGGATATAGGCGCAATTGGAGCTAAAACAGCGAGACCAACATTCATGCTGCATGTAACATGCACGCACTGCCTGGCGATCGAACGTACTGTGCAGGGGGATCGCGAGCGAAGAGAGCTGTCCTTCCACGTGCGTCAGATAGAAAGATCTGCTACTCAGCGACTGAGTCAGCTTGAGCCTCAGGTGAGCAGCACAGCTTCAAGTTCAAGATTGAGGACCATCGTCTCCAACCACTTAGCGACTCCGAGACTTACCGGCGCCATGCCCTACTGGCAGTCGGACTGCAGCCTTTAGTACGTGCGACGACGGTTCTGTTGATGCCAGTTGAGATAAAGCTCTTCGCGTACAGCACGCTGACCTGTTCACGCCGATTCTTCTTGTTGATGCCATGTCGCTATTGCATTTGCAAAGCGGTGCTCTCGCTATAGTACCTACATGTACAACCATGACCAGAGAAACACTTTCCGTTTTTGCACAACATTCCCAACTCGACGGCGACGGCAGCGGGCAGAAGCGACGGATACTCCATCAAGTGCCCACTGGGCACTGTCGGCTACTCGAAGTGCGGCTCGATGAAACTGCGTGCAACATTCGGGCTCTCCATGATGTAGGCTGCTGAAGTTCACAGAGCTGCCGCGCGCACATACTCGCTTCGCGGTTGTAATTCTGATGATGCGCGCGTACGCCCCAGCAGGACCTCCTTAGCAGCCTGCATGGAATCCATGACATCCTGCCTGCCAATGGCTGGCTCTTTCCAAACCGGTGAAGAAGAGCGAATCGCCAGTCCATTTTCCTGCCACTCGCGAGCTGCGCGCCTACGCGTCCGTGTGTGGTAGACCAGCCCAGGACAAGCAAGCGGCCATGGTTGCGCAGAAGACACGGTACACGGCGCTGCATTTCCAGCGAGTATGTCACGAACAACCTAATCTTGTTGATGACGCGTGCCTCGATGTAAAGACCAAGGCCCCAGGAATAGCTGCGCCATGCTCCGCATCGACTTTGCCTCGCAAGATCCGCTTTTTGACCGGAGCAAAATCGCATGTGTGTACCGGGGATCACGCTCGTTGCTACTTTGCTTCCGCTCAGAGCGACATCTTCTTTCCGAACGTTCATGTATCATGATCATCGAGCAGCTTGGCCAGGAGGCCACGAAGAATAGCGCTAAGGCCAAGGCGGCCTTCAAGGCCTGCATTCCATCTCGCACGATTTGAAGTCACTGACGCCCCGAATCCACTCAACAACGCTATCCACACAAAAGCAGTGCGGGCAGGAGGGAATGCATGCAGAACGCCGGCCGAATTGACGATCTGGTTGGCTCAGACCATTGGCTGGCGCCGTCGTTCGGCTGCATGTAGGGTCTCAGTGCATATCGACGGCGTGCACCGCGGTAGCAGCAGCAACGCCGTCCAAACATACCAAGCCCGAACGCATTAACAATTGCAGTGCACTTACGTTGAAGCTGTCCCAAGGATTGTAAAACGTATTTCATGAAACGAAACCTTTTATTACAGTATAAACCAGATAGAATAAAGAAACCGTAAAACAATACAAATACAGCGATAAGAGGTTACCGGTATTGTTCCAACGGACACAATACGTACGATTTGCCCTGTTTCTACGCGAAAAAGACGGCATGGATTTCGGCGCGCGTGTTTCTTCCACCGAGTGCACCAAAGTTGATATTAAGTTGCATTAAGCCCGCTTGAGTCACGTTTAATCGCCCAAAATGCAAAAACACGCAGCATGCAAACGCCAAGTGTGAATTGCGTTTCACTTGCTAAACGACGAACAGCCGCAATGGCTAAAACCAAATGCCAGTCGCTCGTTGAAGAGCTTCATACTTTAGACTTCGACCAGTTGCCTTGCATTTCGAGTGATGGCAGCGCTAGTTGAAGCGGATGGCGTTAAACTAACTATCGCAGTGCACTGCCGTTCCAGGCCGGCGTTTTACAGCCTGGTTGAACTTGCTACCCGGCTCACTATGGCCGTAAGCAGCGACTACCGCCGACACGCAAGCCGGATGTTGAAGTTGGCGGCAAGATAGTATCCATACCAGTGTCGAAGCCGCCCCTCGGAACGTCATGAGCCGTTGCCCTTGTGCCTTCATGCCACGCACTTGTTTCGACTCATTCCCCAATTTCCTGGCTGCTGCTCACCCCAGTAAACCCTCTTCAAACACTCTTTACTCATCATGCTTCGCATCGTGTCTCGCTTCAACCAGCCCGCGCGCCGCGCTGTGCAGACGTCTGGCAAGTCTCTGGCTGGCGCCCATAACATGCAATGCCGCTGCGGCAACTGTGTGCAGCACCCCATGGGTTGCACCTGCCCTCGCTGCCAGTCCCGATCATTCTCAGTCAAGTCGCAGTCGCACTACGACATCCCCAAGACGCAGACTGCTGTTGTCTTCGAGAAGAACAACGATCCCCTCCAAGTACGCAAGGACTGGCCTGTGACCCAGCCGGAAGACCTGAAACCCGGCGAGGTGCTTGTCCGTCTCGCATACAGCGGCGTGTGCCACACGGACCTGCACGTATGGCTCGGCGACTGGCCGCTGGACAACAAGCTGCCCCTCGTTGGTGGCCACGAAGGTGCCGGCTACGTCGCTGCTATTGCCGACCACACCAACACTCGCCTCAAGATTGGCGACCCGGTTGGCGTCAAGTGGTTGGCTAACTCGTGCCTGGGTTGCGAAGACTGCCGGAAGGGCCACGAGTCCACGTGCGTTGACGCCGATCTGCACGGCTTCACTGTGGATGGTTCGTTCCAGCAGTGGTGCGTGTCCTTCTCGGAGCACGTGACCCGATCCCGACGGACCTGCCGATGCACGCCGCCGCCCCCATTCTGTGCGCCGGTGTGACTGTGTACAAGGCTCTCAAGGAGATTGAGGGCAGCTGTGGTGACTTCGTCGTCATCCCGGGTGCCGGTGGCGGTCTGGGCCACCTTGCCTGCCAGTACGCCCGTGCTATGGGCTACCGTGTGATCGCTATTGACTCGGGTGACGACAAGCGTAAGCTCGTTGCTTCGTACGGCATCAAGGACTTCATCGACTTTAAGGAGGGCAATGTTAAGGAGAAGGTGTTCGAGGCCACTGAGGGCCGTGGTGCCCACGCGACAGTCGTGGTGGCTTCTGGTGGCGAGGCGTACAAGGATGCGCTTTCGTTCCTCCGCCCGCACGGTGCTGTCGTCCTGGTGGGTCTGCCCAAGGACACGTACATCACGGCTGAGGTCTTCGGCTCCGTACTGAACGCTCACCGCATCATCGGCTCGTATGTCGGCAACCGTCAGGACTCGATCGAAGCCCTGAAGCTGGCGGCTGCGGGCGACGTGAGCACGACGTACAAGGTTGAGAAGCTCGAGAACCTGCCGGATGTGTTTGAGCGCATGGCTGATGGCAAGCTTGCTGGCCGCATTGTGCTGGACTGCGAGTAAGCAGTTGATGTTGAGTGCAGCCCACAATGGCTGCGACGTGTCCAGTGCGTGGTGTACGAAAGGAAGCGTTGAGAAGCAGTAGTGAAGTGGAGAGCAGCTCTGCTCGGCGCGAGTGTTCTTTGACATGCTAATGAATTTGAGTTCATTTTGACTTGATATTTGTATTGGTCTGCTTGAAGTTGGCGAAAAGTTGCTCGACGGAATGTGGATGATCACAACATTCTGGTACAGTATACCAAAACTGAAGCGGCACAGTATATCTTGACAGTATTGCAAATTTCACAATTGGCAGCAGACGAGCCACATTGATTTTAAAGATTGCCCAGCTCGCAAGATGCAGGTGAAGAGATGGTGGCCAATTGCCAACGTATTTTAGGGCATGACACATGCAAACGCTGCTTGGTGCGGTGTGAGGTTTCTATGCTGCCTCGTGCAGCTTGGACACAAAGATGCCGAAACCTGCAGCTCCTGCTTGCAAAGTCCAATGCCGCCGCGTCCACACAAAAGCGGAGGCTGAGCTCATTCTGCCATTTACCGGCTACTGCATATCCAGTAACCTTCCCAAGCTTCATTTCCTGATCACCATGTTGCGCGTGGTATCCCGTTTCAGCCAACCCGCTCGCCGCGTGGCCACGACCGCCAGCAAGTCGATTGTCAGTACCACACAATGCAGTGTCGCTGCGGCAACTGTGTGCAGCACCCCATGGGTTGCACCTGCCCTCGCTGCCAGTCCCGATCATTCTCAGTCAAGTCGCAGTCGCACTACGACATCCCCAAGACGCAGACTGCTGTTGTCTTCGAGAAGAACAACGATCCCCTCCAAGTACGCAAGGACTGGCCTGTGACCCAGCCGGAAGACCTGAAACCCGGCGAGGTGCTTGTCCGTCTCGCATACAGCGGCGTGTGCCACACGGACCTGCACGTATGGCTCGGCGACTGGCCGCTGGACAACAAGCTGCCCCTCGTTGGTGGCCACGAAGGTGCCGGCTACGTCGCTGCTATTGCCGACCACACCAACACTCGCCTCAAGATTGGCGACCCGGTTGGCGTCAAGTGGTTGGCTAACTCGTGCCTGGGTTGCGAAGACTGCCGGAAGGGCCACGAGTCCACGTGCGTTGACGCCGATCTGCACGGCTTCACTGTGGATGGTTCGTTCCAGCAGTGGTGCGTGTCCTTCTCGGAGCACGTGACCCCGATCCCGACGGACCTGCCGATGCACGCCGCCGCCCCCATTCTGTGCGCCGGTGTGACTGTGTACAAGGCTCTCAAGGAGATTGAGGGCAGCTGTGGTGACTTCGTCGTCATCCCGGGTGCCGGTGGCGGTCTGGGCCACCTTGCCTGCCAGTACGCCCGTGCTATGGGCTACCGTGTGATCGCTATTGACTCGGGTGACGACAAGCGTAAGCTCGTTGCTTCGTACGGCATCAAGGACTTCATCGACTTTAAGGAGGGCAATGTTAAGGAGAAGGTGTTCGAGGCCACTGAGGGCCGTGGTGCCCACGCGACAGTCGTGGTGGCTTCTGGTGGCGAGGCGTACAAGGATGCGCTTTCGTTCCTCCGCCCGCACGGTGCTGTCGTCCTGGTGGGTCTGCCCAAGGACACGTACATCACGGCTGAGGTCTTCGGCTCCGTACTGAACGCTCACCGCATCATCGGCTCGTATGTCGGCAACCGTCAGGACTCGATCGAAGCCCTGAAGCTGGCGGCTGCGGGCGACGTGAGCACGACGTACAAGGTTGAGAAGCTCGAGAACCTGCCGGATGTGTTTGAGCGCATGGCTGATGGCAAGCTTGCTGGCCGCATTGTGCTGGACTGCGAGTAAGCAGTTGATGTTGAGTGCAGCCCACAATGGCTGCGACGTGTCCAGTGCGTGGTGTACGAAAGGAAGCGTTGAGAAGCAGTAGTGAAGTGGAGAGCAGCTCTGCTCGGCGCGAGTGTTCTTTGACATGCTAATGAATTTGAGTTCATTTTGACTTGATATTTGTATTGGTCTGCTTGAAGTTGGCGAAAAGTTGCTCGACGGAATGTGGATGATCACAACATTCTGGTACAGTATACCAAAACTGAAGCGGCACAGTATATCTTGACAGTATTGCAAATTTCACAATTGGCAGCAGACGAGCCACATTGATTTTAAAGATTGCCCAGCTCGCAAGATGCAGGTGAAGAGATGGTGGCCAATTGCCAACGTATTTTAGGGCATGACACATGCAAACGCTGCTTGGTGCGGTGTGAGGTTTCTATGCTGCCTCGTGCAGCTTGGACACAAAGATGCCGAAACCTGCAGCTCCTGCTTGCAAAGTCCAATGCCGCCGCGTCCACACAAAAGCGGAGGCTGAGCTCATTCTGCCATTTACCGGCTACTGCATATCCAGTAACCTTCCCAAGCTTCATTTCCTGATCACCATGTTGCGCGTGGTATCCCGTTTCAGCCAACCCGCTCGCCGCGTGGCCACGACCGCCAGCAAGTCGATTGTCAGTACCCACAACATGCAGTGTCGCTGCGGCAACTGTGTGCAGCACCCCATGGGTTGCACCTGCCCTCGCTGCCAGTCCCGATCATTCTCAGTCAAGTCGCAGTCGCACTACGACATCCCCAAGACGCAGACTGCTGTTGTCTTCGAGAAGAACAACGATCCCCTCCAAGTACGCAAGGACTGGCCTGTGACCCAGCCGGAAGACCTGAAACCCGGCGAGGTGCTTGTCCGTCTCGCATACAGCGGCGTGTGCCACACGGACCTGCACGTATGGCTCGGCGACTGGCCGCTGGACAACAAGCTGCCCCTCGTTGGTGGCCACGAAGGTGCCGGCTACGTCGCTATTGCCGACCACACCAACACTCGCCTCAAGATTGGCGACCCGGTTGGCGTCAAGTGGTTGGCTAACTCGTGCCTGGGTTGCGAAGACTGCCGGAAGGGCCACGAGTCCACGTGCGTTGACGCCGATCTGCACGGCTTCACTGTGGATGGTTCGTTCCAGCAGTGGTGCGTGTCCTTCTCGGAGCACGTGACCCCGATCCCGACGGACCTGCCGATGCACGCCGCCGCCCCCATTCTGTGCGCCGGTGTGACTGTGTACAAGGCTCTCAAGGAGATTGAGGGCAGCTGTGGTGACTTCGTCGTCATCCCGGGTGCCGGTGGCGGTCTGGGCCACCTTGCCTGCCAGTACGCCCGTGCTATGGGCTACCGTGTGATCGCTATTGACTCGGGTGACGACAAGCGTAAGCTCGTTGCTTCGTACGGCATCAAGGACTTCATCGACTTTAAGGAGGGCAATGTTAAGGAGAAGGTGTTCGAGGCCACTGAGGGCCGTGGTGCCCACGCGACAGTCGTGGTGGCTTCTGGTGGCGAGGCGTACAAGGATGCGCTTTCGTTCCTCCGCCCGCACGGTGCTGTCGTCCTGGTGGGTCTGCCCAAGGACACGTACATCACGGCTGAGGTCTTCGGCTCCGTACTGAACGCTCACCGCATCATCGGCTCGTATGTCGGCAACCGTCAGGACTCGATCGAAGCCCTGAAGCTGGCGGCTGCGGGCGACGTGAGCACGACGTACAAGGTTGAGAAGCTCGAGAACCTGCCGGATGTGTTTGAGCGCATGGCTGATGGCAAGCTTGCTGGCCGCATTGTGCTGGACTGCGAGTAAGCAGTTGATGTTGAGTGCAGCCCACAATGGCTGCGACGTGTCCAGTGCGTGGTGTACGAAAGGAAGCGTTGAGAAGCAGTAGTGAAGTGGAGAGCAGCTCTGCTCGGCGCGAGTGTTCTTTGACATGCTAATGAATTTGAGTTCATTTTGACTTGATATTTGTATTGGTCTGCTTGAAGTTGGCGAAAAGTTGCTCGACGGAATGTGGATGATCACAACATTCTGGTACAGTATACCAAAACTGAAGCGGCACAGTATATCTTGACAGTATTGCAAATTTCACAATTGGCAGCAGACGAGCCACATTGATTTTAAAGATTGCCCAGCTCGCAAGATGCAGGTGAAGAGATGGTGGCCAATTGCCAACGTATTTTAGGGCATGACACATGCAAACGCTGCTTGGTGCGGTGTGAGGTTTCTATGCTGCCTCGTGCAGCTTGGACACAAAGATGCCGAAACCTGCAGCTCCTGCTTGCAAAGTCCAATGCCGCCGCGTCCACACAAAAGCGGAGGCTGAGCTCATTCTGCCATTTACCGGCTACTGCATATCCAGTAACCTTCCAAGCTTCATTTCCTGATCACCATGTTGCGCGTGGTATCCCGTTTCAGCCAACCCGCGCCGCGTGGCCGACCGCCAGCAAGTCGATTGTCAGTACCCACAACATGCAGTGTCGCTGCGGCAACTGTGTGCAGCACCCCATGGGTTGCACCTGCCCTCGCTGCCAGTCCCGATCATTCTCAGTCAAGTCGCAGTCGCACTACGACATCCCCAAGACGCAGACTGCTGTTGTCTTCGAGAAGAACAACGATCCCCTCCAAGTACGCAAGGACTGGCCTGTGACCCAGCCGGAAGACCTGAAACCCGGCGAGGTGCTTGTCCGTCTCGCATACAGCGGCGTGTGCCACACGGACCTGCACGTATGGCTCGGCGACTGGCCGCTGGACAACAAGCTGCCCCTCGTTGGTGGCCACGAAGGTGCCGGCTACGTCGCTGCTATTGCCGACCACACCAACACTCGCCTCAAGATTGGCGACCCGGTTGGCGTCAAGTGGTTGGCTAACTCGTGCCTGGGTTGCGAAGACTGCCGGAAGGGCCACGAGTCCACGTGCGTTGACGCCGATCTGCACGGCTTCACTGTGGATGGTTCGTTCCAGCAGTGGGTGCGTGTCCTTCTCGGAGCACGTGACCCCGATCCCGACGGACCTGCCGATGCACGCCGCCGCCCCCATTCTGTGCGCCGGTGTGACTGTGTACAAAGGCTCTCAAGGAGATTGAGGGCAGCTGTGGTGACTTCGTCGTCATCCCGGGTGCCGGTGGCGGTCTGGGCCACCTTGCCTGCCAGTACGCCCGTGCTATGGGCTACCGTGTGATCGCTATTGACTCGGGTGACGACAAGCGTAAGCTCGTTGCTTCGTACGGCATCAAGGACTTCATCGACTTTAAGGAGGGCAATGTTAAGGAGAAGGTGTTCGAGGCCACTGAGGGCCGTGGTGCCCACGCGACAGTCGTGGTGGCTTCTGGTGGCGAGGCGTACAAGGATGCGCTTTCGTTCCTCCGCCCGCACGGTGCTGTCGTCCTGGTGGGTCTGCCCAAGGACACGTACATCACGGCTGAGGTCTTCGGCTCCGTGCTGAACTCGCACCGCATCATTGGCTCGTACGTCGGCAACCGTCAGGACTCGATCGAAGCTCTGAAGCTGGCCGCTGCCGGCGACGTGTCGACCACCTACACCATCGAGAAGCTGGACAACCTGCCGAGCGTGTTCGAGCGCATGGCCGCTGGCAAGCTTGCTGGCCGCATTGTGCTTGACTGCGAATAGGTTCTATCCATTGCGATTCCATGTCAAGATGACTGTCAACCCAGCATCCTATGTTTTGTACATTTTTCTAGCTGCGGGTAGTTTCTGAATTAGTTGTTAGAAGCAGAGATCCTCGTCGTTGAAGCTCAAATAAAAACAAGTTTTTTTTTCTCTCCTACACTCTCTTATTGCTCCATGTTGTATAATACAATCAGCTCATAAGCTCTTAAAAGAGGAGTTAAATCGAGTTCAACAAACTCATCACCGAAAAGTGTAGACACTGAACCGCTGCATCATTCCGGTGTGAGTCACCGAGTCCTGTTGAAGCAGTCTTCGGAGAAGTACCAATATCATTCCGGTGTGACTCGTTCGTCAACCCGACCTCCGCCTTCGGAGAATTGGTGTCTATTGCACCAAATTTTTGAATCTACCATATCATCCCGGTGTGACTCATACTTAAACGGTTACAGTACACGTATCATTAAGGACGCACGAAGACAACAACTACACAAGCATTGCATTTTTAAACTTAAAAAATGTAGCACGGTAACTACTCAGAGGTATCTTCAGCTTTCAATACTGATATCCCAAATAAAACTCCAACAATAACTGTTAATCGGAGGAGGGTACGTGTACTTCTAAGAATAATCCTCTTGAGAAATAAACGTTCATGCCAATTCCCTTAGAAGGAAGAGAGACGCTCGTGAACCTCAGCACGATTGTCGAGGAACGGTACAGTGAATTAATGCGAGCTTGGGTACTTAAGGATACTTAGTTACCTGCGTATTTCTTACTTTCGGGGATTGCAGTTTCGCGCGAGCTCATCCAGTCCATTTAACAAACTAGTGGCAGCAACTACAAATGCTTCTTCACGATTTATTGGAGCAAAATTCTCCACGCATGGTATAACCTGCAGTTCACCCACTGCGGTGGCAAGTACTCTATTGAGCGAGCACTAGCTCTAGCGGATTTTTCTCGAAACGCGTCATCTGTTCGTGTCTTTCTGCTGATCATGGCCCCACCACTGATAACAATTTCGGTTGTGCTATGTCAAGAAAGCATTCCACTTCAGGACCGATGGCAGGGTGGAAAGCGAACTACGGGTTTTGGCTTCGAGTTGGATTATTTGGAGTGGTATTGGGTGCTTTGATGGCAGACTTTGTCGGACCGTGGCTTGATGTCCCAGCGCTTTCTTCGAGGCAAAAGTTAGCATGCAGCGCGTGTGTGGCAGGTGCATTGGTCGTAGTGGGTATATCAACTTCAGCGCTTTCCTGTACCATTCTTTACGTTCACTCTCTTACCCCCAGTGATTTGGCTGTTCCAGCTGCTTCTTTGTGCTGTGATGGGCATTCGGCGTATACTTTCAAGACGTGATGAACTGCGCCGACTGAGCTATGTGTTGTCCCTGCTAGGAATTGTGACTGTTGGATACCCAGCTTTTCAAGTGCTTTTTGACAAAGCAAACCATACTGTCTACGAAATTCCAGTGCTTCTGTTACTGCCAGCTTTCAAGATCGTAACGAAAAGAGTATTTGCGCTTGTTGCTTCACACAAATGGGATATTGTTCCCGAACATATCGTATTTACGGTCGACTGTTTCGATGCGCTGTACTTAGCTACCTGCGTGCCGAGTTTGTCAGCCGCATCGTTGGGTGTAATACTGGCTGTCGATATCGCTCAGACTGGGGTTGATCTACTCGAGCTCCATCAGCGTACACAAAATATATTGACGCGTCTTCGCATGGCTGCTAATCTTCAAAGTGATGGTGATAGCTGCAGTCTACTTTCTGCTGTTCGATTGCTTTGTTATAACCCGGAATTACTTGGAAAGCAAGGAATCGAAGTGCGATCGTGTATTCCTCACGAACTACCGCACCATGACAGCGCGCTATTGGAAAAACTGGAGAAATATACGACTACCTGGGCGGCTAGCAAGCTTGTTCATCGCTCGTCTAGTAGAACTGGCGTTAGCCTTGGCGGCACTTCCTGATCGTGTTATAAGTGCCACTGCTGTTCATCCCCACCCAGCTATATTCGTTGCGACTAAGCAGATGATAGTAGACAATATTGCTACTGGGTCTGATAAGGAATCTTGTGGGCGATCTTCATCAATTGTCGACAGTTCTGATGTTCTCGTGGAGACTCTCGAGGTTCTTTTTACGGCGGAATGCCTCATCCTAACCGAGTATTTGGAGATCATTGTTCCTGTTCTCTATGGCACAGATATGTTTGCCATGACGCATTTGCCAAATGCACAATATCACACAGAAATGGTGGGCGTGACTCGCGAAAATGTCACTAATATGGTGGCAAAATTTTTCATCAATGCAGTGCTGGAGCTCCTGTCTTTCATGTTCCTGGCAGTAAGCATGAAGCGGAATTGCGGTATCGACGCGTTTTATCAGTTGGCTTTTGTACTGCAAACGCAAATGCAATTCGTGCTGTCAAAACTGATTCTCTGGATGGTTTTCACGTTAACCTTCCGAGTTACGCATTTTGGTACGCTTCAATATTTTTTTGCAATGATTTCCCCTCTCTGACTTGCTCCACGACACCTTTTGATATTTAGGCGCAGATTTTTCGTTCCGGTTTGACTGGATTACGAAAAACTGTAAGGACGTATCTTGCGATAATTAAATCGGAGCCACGAGTCTTCCAGCCCCATTGTAAACTCGAAAGTATTTTAGAATTCGAGATACACTCACCGCGTTGTCAAATGTGGGATTTCCAGCTAAGGATGAATTCTAATACTTTGCCGGGATGTTTTTGTGGAACTAAATTCTCATGCAGTTTCCCATCGAAGTACTTAAAGTACTGGGAAGCCCGACACCCTCGACGAATAACGTTCACACAGATAAGAAACACATGTTTTCATGAGCGCAAGCAAACATTTTTGGAATTGCAGAGTTTTGCGAGCAAAAAACAGTACTATAGTCGTCATAAAGAGTGTTCCATGGCTGGCAAAAGGCTCCATTCGGGCAGCAGGTCGGGCCACTATTGGCGTTGCCACACACGTCTCTGATCTTGCTAGACACGTAGGCTCCACAAAGTCCTTGTACGCCGCGGAGACTGCCCTTTTGATCGCTCTACATCCAGCCGTCGAGAACTTGAGGTAGCGCGCTGTCTTGCCATTAGGGGGTCTCTCGTTGGTGAAGGTGTAGGCAGCTCAGCCAGATGCGCTAGCACATTCTCACAGCAATCGCAACCCGTAGATGGTCTGGAGATGGTTACCGTAGTAGCCGACGTCAACCTCCTGGTCGGGACACTTGGGCTTGGCGACATACTTGAAGTATTAGAAGTAGCCCAAGTTCCACGGCTGGTGGTCAGCAGCTCATAGCACGGTCGCGAGTGCTGTCGGAGTCGGTTCAAGCGGCACGCTGAATTTATGCTTGACCTACTGAGTCGATAAGCAGGACCTCAGAGTCACCAAGAAAGCAGGCAAGATCCATTTTACAAGTAGCATCTCACTGTTGCAGCGCGAAACGCAGCAAAAGTACCAGTTGAAATGTCACTCAAGGACGATGAGAAGCTCGTGGATAATTGTCCGTTTGATACAGTAATTGATGCGACTGAAGCTATTGATGGGCACGTACAGTAGTTGTAAATCAAATACAGAAACCTTCCATCTTCGTTTATTTTTTTAAAATTTCGTTGATTTCCGTAGCAAGTCTGCTGCATTGTAAAGAACTTCCACATCATTCGGCAAAGATAACTTACGCCCTTTTTTCGAACTCATCTCGGCCTTGAACGAGCACGGGTTAGGGGAGCGCTGGATGGTCGTCAAACTTGCTCTCATGAAGGGGCGTGTCACGTGGATTCGCGAATCTTGTGCTCCTCCTGCGTAAGTACGAGGACAAGGAGCATTTTGGCGTGCTCCCTCCGTTTTTGCTCGTTCGTGAAGCCATCGGAAATAAGGTGAAGCTGGCGTGCTCGTTCTCCGAACTTTTTATTGGCTGATATCCTTCAAGCGATCTTAATGCAAATTTTGTGAAACACGTCACTTTCGAATTTCCAGACGCCAGCTCCCGTCGCGCCGCCACGTTCGGAGTCGAGCAAGCAGCCACGCCGTCGCTGGAGACCAGCTTCGCGGAGCCGCGTCCGGAGCCGTCGTAGCTGGAGAAGACCAGCTTCTTGGAGAGCGTCAGCGTCGACGCCGCGGTGGAGAAGACCGCCCACTCACGCCCAGGTCTCCCACAGGAGTTGAGTCGTCGCTGGAGACCAGCTTCTTGGAGCACATCCTGCTGCCGTTGTCGCCGAGAATACCAGCTTCTGGAGCACGTCTGCGTCCGGAGAAGACCACTCACTCACGCCCAAGTCATCTCCCACAGGAGCCCGAGTCGTCACTGAACACCAGCTTTGTGGAGCACGCACGTCTTGCTGAGCCGTCGTCGCTGAGCAGACCAGCTTCTGGAGACCGTCCGAGTCGTCATCGCGGTGGAGGAGACCACCCACTCGAGCACGTCCAAGTCACCGTCCACCGCAATGACAAATCCGCCGGCCGCTGTTCGACATGCCGTCGAGAACTTCCAGTCTCGGGGGCCCTTTACGGTAGTCCCCCCTCGATCAAGCGAGACATCCTTCATCTTCAATTGGGGTGTCCGAGGCAAGTACGAGGAGAACGGGAAGAACGTCGTCGCGTGGGTATGTCTGGCCGACGAAGGCTGCAGAACGTCAGGAACGAACCTGATCAAGCTGCATGCCGGGAAGACAACGTTAGCTGTTAAGCATCTCCAGAAACTGCATCATATCACCTCGCCGAAAACGACAGTGGCGAACGAGAACAAGAGGAAGTTTGAAGAAGATACCGACCACTTCAAGTCATCGGTGATGTATCGAAACAACCCAGGACGACTCAGGTTGCTGCTAACGGCGAAGCTGATCGTGAACCGGAACCACCCGTTCCGGGTGGTGGAGTATGAGGAGGCGAAACTCATGGACGCACTGGTCTGTAAGGAAGAGATGAAAGCGAACATCACCACACCACGAATCAAGGAGGCAATTGGGGAGTTGTATTCTTCTACAAAGAGGGAGGCGACCAACTATCTAGTCGACAACAAAGAAGCCTATCCAACATTTACTCTCGTCGCTGACTTCTGGTCCTGCAAGATCACGAGTGATAAGTTTCTGGGGGCGCGTGTGTACTTGGTGGACCGGGAGTGGCCGTTCAAGTCCGTTCTTCTTGGGACACGTAAGTTTAATCCGGCCTACGGTGACCGCGACGGTGACATCCAGAAGCCCTTCAAAGCCTGGCTGGACAACATGCTCAACAACTTTGGACTCGAGAGGCAGCACTTCTACGGAGTCACGAGCGATCATGGAGGGGATGTTAGATCCATGTTGAAGAATGGAATGAATTTACACTGGGAATGGTACATGCTGCCACCAAAGCATCGTGTGGTGTGAATGGAGCAGTAAGTGCAAAGGTGAACCCAGAAATGGCGGATCTAATCGTGCGCATGGTGCGAGTCATGTTCCAAGTCAAGCATGTATCAGCTACTGGGAATTTATTTCAAGAACTTTGCAAAACAAAACGAAAGGTGCATCTACTCGACTCGTCAGCTACTCAGCGTCCCGCTTCCTAAGCCTCACAAACGTTCTTAAAACGAGTCATCGAGAAGTGGCCAGCGATCACGGCGTAGTATGAAGAGCGCGACCGTCAAGATCTTCGCGCCAGAAAGAGTCCACCTGAGTTCCCACTTGCGAACCAGTACGACGAGTTAGTGAATACGCTTTCAGTGCTAAAGCAAATGGGTGAAATAAAATGCAGCTGTCAGGCTGAGCGGCCAGAGCAGGTGGAGGTGCTCGCTCAGCTGTACCTGGCCCGTATCCATGACCTGGACTCCGACCATCCCCTTCCACACTTCGAGTCCGCCGATCAGCATCCTCGCTGGATTGCAGCGAGCGAGCTCACCCCAATCGCAGCTAAGACACAGTCCCTGCTGCGGGAAGCTCTTGATGAACGTTTTTTTTGTAGGTACTACAAGAACATGGAGTTCGCGAGATGTGAGTTTCTAATGGAAATGCAAATGAAGCTGCACCCTATCTACAAGCGTACCGATAGAAGTTTGGATCGAGCTATAATTTAATGCTGCCGACAACATAACAAAAGAGGGCGGCGTCGATAGAAAAAAAATGAGGTGAATGCAAAAATTCGCCACAATTTATTGGAGCTACTGAAGGAGGTCGTTGAACCCGTGGACACTGCCGAGCAACTGCCCACACCAGTTGCTACGCCGTTGAGTAGGTTAGAAGCAGAGTTCGCTACGAGGCCGAACAGGCCACTAGTGACGAATTATCGGGATCGTCGAGCGGAAGAGGAGCTCGATAGGTGGCTGGAGGATCCGGTAGACGTAGAACGGGACGGGCGCCGCGAAAGAGAACGTACTTGAGTTTTGGAGGCGTCTCGAGCACCAAGGAGGTTACCGCATTATCCCGAAAGCGGTGCGGGTGCTGTTTGCAATGCCGTCGTCTTCGTGCCAGATCGAGCGCGACTTTGGTATTAGCGGCAACAAGGATAACGCCGCAACGTATCAGTCTCGCAGATCACAACGTGGATATGTGCTCGTTTCTTAACAGAAACGAGGACTTCGTTGATTTGCTGCAGTGTGAGGCGATCCCAAAGGGCGAGAACCACCTTCACACGCCAAAGAGCTTCGTTTACGCGGTTGATGAAGACATAGACGTCGGCCTGGAGGACATGCCAAGCGACTTCCTCGCCGAATTCATGTCCAGCACTTCGTTGGGGGAAGAAGAAGAGAAGTCGTCGTTGTGAGTATCTAGCTGTGAATGCATTTTTAAGTTGTTAACGAAGTAATACACGTACTTTGAATGTGAAGTCGGTGCGTCCGAGCTGCGACGGCTGCTGTGAGCAGCATGTTGTCGTCACCGTCCTCCACACACGGCCGCACTTCAAGGCCGGCACCGACCACCGCAGCGACGGCAACAACCATCGAGTCCAGTCGCCTCGTCGTTCGAGTTCAGCGCGTCCGTGTTGCGATGGCTGCTGTGAGCAGCAATTTTTCCGTCACCGTCCCCCTCCGTACCATTCAGGGCCAGCTCTGAGCACTGCTGCTGCAATGCAGCACGTTGCCGTCGCCGTTCTTCTCAAAAACGTGGAGACCGCAGCGCCGAAAGCTCTCACCACAGGTCCCAAGGCGCAGAGGACGCTGCCGCTACCACTAGGATGCCAATGTGCTGGCTCTGCTACGCGAGGTGCCCGACCTGGTGGAGCCCACGAAGATCGTCGAGGCCGTCCGCAAAGTGCGTCTCTGCATGGTCACGCACGCCGACATGCTGTCCATGGACTGTGTGAACACGTTGCCTCGACCCGACGGCACTGTTGCTTCTGGGTGGCTCGGCTTGCGATCCCCTCCCGAGCCTTGACCAGATCCCGTAGCAGGCGTCTGCGGCGTTGCAGACGGCACTATCGGCGTGGAAGGTGTGTTCCTGACCTGGAATTAGCGCTGACATCCGTAACCCGGACGCAGTCGAACGGGAGCTCCACGATCCTGAAGCCGGCGTCGGCGTCGTGACCGCAGCCGAACCTATGCTTTACGAGCCCATTGCGGGCGTCTGTGTCGTCGTTGTGGCTTTGTTGTAGACGCAGCAGCCAAACCTGAACCCCAAGGACCCGCCGCGGGCATTTGCATCATCGCTGACGGCAGTGTCGGCGTAAAAGGCATAACTGGAGCGAGAGCTAGAATCCGGAGCCCGCGGACGCAGTCATACGTGACCTCCATGAGCCTGTCGCAGACGTCTGCATCATGGACGCAGTAAAATCAGAACTCCAAGATCCCGTAGCTGCAACCGGCATCATTGCTGACTGCAGTGTCGGCGTGGAAGGTGTGAACGAGAGTTTGATCACGCTCCATCGACATCTAGAGCCCCATGAGGCAACCGTGTTGTCGTGGATATGATCTAGCTGGGGCCACTCTCGCGGAGGACGATGCGGGCGCTGCTGTGGGTCTATAGACGGAATTTATCAAGATGCCGGGACTGTACAATGAAAGCGTGTTGATGGCGTTATTGGGGCACAAGGAAGAAGCGCGCGATGCAGGAGATACGACGGTGAGGAACTTTCGCTGCAACTAGAGTACGAAGGCGCACACAAAGTAGAAATCATGAAGTCATTAAAAGCACACATGTATTAATTAAAGCAGCTTCATTCCTTACGTGGTCCCAATGGCCACGCGCTCTCACATCAATTGGAAGCTCACTAATTGCGGCTTTTTTCGACAGGTATCGTCGAGCCGCCATCTCCGCTCTCACTGCGATCTGTAGTTGGATCTCCGACACGACAGACCTGAGATTCACCCGCTCAGCTTGTGGTTCGTCGTGCCGTGGGCTGTTTGTCTGCTGTTGGGCGTACTCTTGGGCTTGGTTCGGCTGTGTCAATACGACACCACCCACCACTGGAGTGCTGCTTTCTTGCAGCACGATTGTCACTTCCAGTGGTGTAGGCAACTTTGTTTTTCAGTTTCCATCTCGCGATCTACCTCGCGGTGGGCGCTAGATCTCGGAGAGACGGCAATGATCTCGCCCGATGACTCGTTGTCGGTGCTACAGGTTGAATTTTGCGAGACGCGCACGATCGTTTTAGACGGCTCTTGGTCGGTAGAAGCTTCGGGTTGAGAGACTGAAGACGAAACAACCAGGTAGGTTTTTCGCCACGCCTCTTGCATTCTCCGTTCTAGCTCGTAGTCTTCATCGTCGCCGTCACTCTTATCGTCCTTTGTCGTATTGCCGTGGTTCACGGAGCTCACCTGTGGCTTCGGTTGAGCTGCTCTAGCTGTTACCTCGCGCACCTCGTCTCTGATCGTCTTGCAGATGACGTCGACCGCAGACTGGATGCTGCGATCAATGATTTTGCGAGTTTCTTCAGGATCAACCTGAACAGTGGCGTCTTGTGGGACGGCTTCCGCAGATGGAAGCTGCTGCTCACCCTGAACAGCATTTAAGCATTCCTGCACTTCCTTCTGCTCCATCTCTGCTATCGTCGCTTCGAGCTCAGCATCACCTTGGTGACGTGCTTGCTTGCTTGCTTTGTTTGTTGGTGCGAATACCTTGTTTCCGGACCTGTTCTCTCAGCGATGACGTCGCGTCAGCCAGACGCTGAGCTTCCAGATTCAGCTCGGACTGCGTGTTCGTTATTGCCTTCTGCATCCTCGCTTCGAGTTGCTGCTCCGTGTTCGCCGCTATCTCCAGGACGAGGGCGCGGGCGGATTCACGCAGAGGCTCTTCAGTACGATTGACGGTCTGCAACAACTCTTGGCCTTGTAGCGGAAACACTTCAGAGACATATCCTTACGAGCGGTGTTGCGGGAAATACAGCTGATCAAGATGTTGCCGTCAACGTGCCCAACCTTGTTATTGATTCTATCGGCGGAAGCAGCGTCCGAACTTAAAGAACTATAACAGGGCCCACAAAGATACTTCTGCTTCTGTAGCAACATATCTAAGTATTCAAGCGTCATAACAAACTCACGCTTCGCCTCAGCATCCTGCCTCTTGTACCCACTCATGCGTTTAGCTGGGAATTTGAACGCTTTAGCTGGCTTCTTGCTGGGATATTGGAGGTTGTCGAAGCAGGTCTGGTACATAACCTTCTCTGAGAGACCCGGAAGTGAGACACCATCGACAAACATATCCAGATCAAAACGCTTGAACAATTCTCGTTGAGATTTGATAGCCTTAATAAATGGTACGACATCAAGATGTTTTTACCACACCAGTAGATCCTTGATAGTCTTCATCCCATATTACCCCCAAACCCACTTAACTCGCTCGTAGTCTTCATCAGAGATCTTTGTACCACGAAGCTTGCTATAGAAAGCTGACTTGGATGGGACTTGAGTCTCGTTGAGGACGTTGAAACTGCTTATATACTCGTATGGGAATAATCCTTTTCCTAGACCACAAACACATCGAAACTTGTCACCACACTTGCATCCCTCGAGATATGTCGTAAGATACTTGTCATCACTGGTTCCAGCTGGCACATAGTTGCTAATATCGAGCATTTTCATATCGGACGTAGCAATGCACATGTAACTGGGGGTTTTGATGACAGATTTGATGTTGTCAGTACCAATCACGGCAAACAAATCGCTCTTAATCAGATTGATATCGTATCGACCAGAATGGAAGCCGAATACTGGTACCTGATCAAGCAGCTGTTTCAGTTTTCCGTAATCGGACTTTTGCTTACCAAAGCCAAGGCTGCTGTGAAAATCAAAGAAACTACCATACTTTCCTTCTCCAACCCAACTCTTCACATCAGACATCTTGTAGGTCTTGCCAAGATTGACTCCTGGAATTTCCATACCTGTCAGACCGTGAGCATTGATGATTTTCCGTAGAAGCGACTTGTACTTATTGACATTGTACTGCTGGATCTTCACCGATACATCACCGATGTATTTGAACATATCTGTAAGCAACATCTTTGGATCGTCATTTACAAAGCAACGTACCTCCTCGGTTAAGCTATCAGCTACTGATACAGACACCGGAATGTGCTCGTTCGTGAAGACAGTATTCTCCCCGTGTTGAGTCACGGTAGGCTTAAGGATGGCCTCAAAGTCATAAACGATGAAGTGGTCGATGTACTGGTCAGCATCCTTGATCGAATACTTCGTAAGCAGTGATCGTATCGTGTTCTGAGCTGGTTTGTAGATAGTTGGCTCAGCGGGGAAGCTTTCGATATTCACAAGCTCGCACTGATTCTTCTTGTGGTTTTTAAGCTTTTCAGCGCTGACGAAAGCCAT
Organism: Phytophthora cactorum; assembly: GCA_016864655.1. Classification (NCBI taxonomy): domain Eukaryota; phylum Oomycota; class Peronosporomycetes; order Peronosporales; family Peronosporaceae; genus Phytophthora; species Phytophthora cactorum. The sequence continues at coordinate 776,952 of NHQK01000015.1, read as the reverse complement.
TTCACATTTAGGACATTGGTATTTAGACTGGAGCATGTCAATGTTCTTGATGTAAAGACGTACGATAGAATATCCATAGCTTCATACCCCTTGTCCGATCTACGAATGCATTCTACATTTCCAGAAGCTACATCCATGCTATATACATTAAAACTAAGTTGGAAGCAGTCCTCAACCTCATCGAGCTGTAGTAGGTCAATAGCCTTGAAGCTTCTAAACAGACTCAACGTATATTTAACCCCCTTGAAAGAGCAGTAGCGCTTGAATGCCTCTTTCACCTGAGCCTGAATTCTTCGAGGATATTTCTTAGGACTCTGGAATGAATGCTAGGCGATACAGTGGAAGACGCACTTGCTGTTGGTCTTAGGGAAGTTGATTACATGCTTGTTTTCGCGAATAATCTTAGGGATGACAGCTTCACTATCCCCGAGAGCGTGGTCGCGATGGTAGATGAAAATCTTGAATGCAGTGATCGACTTGAGCTAAAATCCGGAGCTGGGGTAATTCCGTTTGTCAGCCAACTCCATAGAACGGATTTCCGAAATCACCTTCTTTCGAATATTAGCCTTGATATTGATAGCGACAGGCTTATTGAATACATAAGTATTAGCGAGATTCGGGTAGAAGTAGCGAGTGTCATCAGGATCGGTCTTGCTCACAAGTTTGTACCCAAGAGCAACGTTTACCTTAAACGCACTCGACTGAGTCAAAAGAACGTTTTCGAGCTTGTCGTAGAAAACAGAAGGCTCAACACCCTCATATAGTTGTGATTCCATGTGATTACCATTGTAAAAACGGTACTTAGGATCAGCCTTGTAGTCAGGCGACATATGCTTCTCAAAGGTTTCAATTGAAACATTGTACTGCTTAGCCACCAATCTCTGGTTGATTGGCCGTGAAAGGTTGCTAATATAAACCATCTTGCCGGTTCTACCACGTACCTTAACACGGTAGCTGCTACCCCATTTGATAGCTTGAATATTCAATCTCTTTAGTCCTTCGAGCTCGTATGCAACCATGCTGCCTATATATTCTTGCCTATATTATTCTTCGTAGATTTGACTTTATAATTATTGGACCTTGTATCAGGATCAACTTTATATCTTAGCCATCTACAAAAAAATCTGAAATTAAATAATTCAAATATTTTGGAGTATGACTTGTTGGAGGTTTTAAGCCAGTTATAATATCCAACAGCGTTAGCCTTAATCCATTGGATGGATTTGTCGTGGTGCATACCGGTACCAATAATTGTTTGTGGTAGTAGATTGCGAGCTAAATCCTGTTTAGAGGCTTCAGATACGTTGTCGCACTTAAATAGGAAGTGGATGTAGCCGTCATCCACACCTAATAGTGAAATAGGCTTTCTATTTTTATATTTTCCAAATCCCAGCTTCTCATCACTAAATGATGTTAGACCACGGTCTCGACATTCCTTGCAATACTTATAACTATCGGTACCGACGTTGGCATCTGAGACATACTTTGTAGTGCCCACCAAATAGCTTAACACATTCAGAGCCAACGAAGTGATGGTTCTCATCCTTATCGATAATAAGGAAGTGCCGCTTGATTGTGGTATTACAGTAGCATCTCGGATTTACATTAGGACGATAGGCTGGGCATGGATATATTTGGGTTTTACCATGCAGCATCCACTTATCCTCTGTCGAATGCCAGAACCACCTAGATGAATGGTACTGACTCAGATCGCCAAGTGCATTGAGCAAAATTTGAAGCGTGGTTTGTCGGCGTCAGTCATTGGCTATATTGGGCTTGACTTTTTATCTGAGAAAAAAAAAATTAATTTGTTAAGTTCGGTCTCACCATTAAGTTCGCTTTCTGTTTCGTTAAGTTCGGTTCTGGGCTTACGCTTGCGAGCTCGAATCTGGTCCCTATTCTTGTCGTCGTACCCCTTTTGATACGACAAACGAGCTTCACGTGTGCGCTGATAGTAGCGCTTCTGCGCCGCCTTGATCCGCTCTTTGTTAGCGAGGTATTGCTGAGGTGAGTACGCCATCTTTGTATATTACTAACTTTATATTTATCAGGATCAAAATTAATTGTGCGTGATTCCGATGACGAATTGATCACGAAGTAATGTTTTTGTAGGCCATGAAAGAGAAGCTGACGTCAATGAAGCGTTGAAACATTCATTCATTACACCTGTTCGGGATGCGGAACAAGGATTGCAAACTGCTCGATGGTTTGAGGTGTCTTCTTGGTGAAAGTTTTGTAGTAGAGTGGTGGAAGCAAAAAGAAGAGTCGATTGCCATTCGGACCCAGTTTCGCCAAATCATCTGCCGCCCCGCCCTTGATGTCATGCGTTTTTCCCACAGTCATCTGGAATCCACCGAACTGCGGCATCCACGCATCAATAGCAGTATAATTCGATGTCCGAGGCACGTACAGCTGATTTGCAAGTTGACCGACTTCCACCCGCTCCGCTATTTGCCGAGGCTGCGATGACCGTGGAATGTCGATTGTTTCTTCGTCTTCATTATCTGGGGTGCTTCGTTTGCGTTTTATCGTGTCGCGTTTTCGCATTTCAGTACCAGACAACAGCTTTCGACACACGAAAGTTCCACCCTGCTCCAGCAGATCCATAGAATAAAGCTCAAAGATGTATCCGCACAGTGATTGTGCAAGCGGGTTTCCATCGGACGAACCGAGAAGGCTTTGCAACTTCGCGCGGTCCAATCGCCACTTTGTTCGAACAATCAACTGCATCGCCAAATCTGATGCATAGACAACTTTGTACTCTCGATAAGGTTCTTGGCTATGGATGTGAATCAAAATCTGAGCGATCTTGGTCTTCGAGTTGACCTCAGAGTAGATGGACACCAACATAATGCAATCATCGAGAGAACAACTGTTGCATGCGGACATCAGCCAAGCTTGTGGGTCTGTTTCAATGTCTTGCAACACCAGGCGAGGCACACCACCCAAGCACTCAAATCGATTCTCCCACACAGCTGCTGCATGTGGATACATGGGAGCAATTGTCGCCAGTTCTTCTTTTGTCCACAGAGGCATGTAGAAAACATCTGGAGTAGGAACAAGCTTCTTGAACTCACCGATGCAGTCTCGTCGCGGTGTGCTTGCGAGAAGAACGGAGCAGCACTCAATAGGCATTCCAGCAACATTTGTTGGGTCCACTGAGTCCACAAGACACCACAAATCGGGCGACCAGAATTGCTGATTGCCTGAATATGGCAACTGCTTGCACTCATGAATCGTACTGCCATCGAAGTAGATGGGTGGTTGTCTTGTGATAAATAGCACGCGCTTCTTATCCTTGATCAATCTCCACATGACATAGTAGACGAACACCGACTTACCAACCCCAGGCGTGCCCGTGACGACAGCATACTTGACCATGTCCCCATCTGGATTCAACAGTGCTTGGTCGGCGATTACTGTGTACGAAGAGCGAATGTAGAGCTTCTGACGTCTCGTTAGCGGCAGCAGCGACGAAAATTCGAGCCAATCACCAACTTGGTCAACCGTCGGGAATTGCGAGAAGAACGGATGAATGCAGTGATCGAAAACACCGTCTTGGGAGACAATTGGAGCAGAGGTCCATTGCTCCGGAACCACCACCAGCACGTGAATCTGGCGAGCTGATGGAGGATCCATTCCGTACAGCACGTCCTCCAGCGGATCCTCTGCCTGTAGCTCTTGTTCTTCCTGCGTTAGCGCTTCGATGAAAACAGTCTTCTCGCCCTTCTTCAGCTTCTTCACATCTTCAGTGAGGCTCGACAGCCACGCGCCGTCGCCCTCCTTCGCCAGGAAGAGCCGCAGGTTCTTCGCAGCGACATTCTTCAGGGTTGGGTCGTCCGAGTTCTCCGCCTTGATCGACTTCTTCAATGCCGAAACCGACTCAGCATCGTCGATGTCCACCTCGAACGCGCTCCCCGCCACCCCAACGATCGCACAGAAGAGCTTCACCATCTTTCCTCGACGAGGCCAATTCTGGAATGAGGAAGAAGGGGGGAGAGTTTCCGGGCGTATTTAAGCGGACATGAAGGCGTGCTACACAGATTTTCAACCAATAATGAGACGCGCTGGCTCTGAACTGCGGTAAGAAACTGCATGATATATTTTTTTTCTTTAGAATGAAACCCTCTTTGCATGCAATCCTAATGTTGCTTTGTGCGGTGCTCGGAGGTGTGGAGGAGACCTCCTTCGCACCAGATGCTACTCAGCGGTGGCGTCGTTGCTTTCAACAGGTGGTGTTTAGGAAGCTCTAAACCTCCTCTCGTTGGTAAATTACGGTAAGAAAAAAAACTGCCGGCGTAATGTTCCAGTATATACTACTCAGCGGTAGAGTACTGTAGCGTCCGCGTACGTCAAACTGCCTGTAACCTGTACGGAACATCTTTTTCTCTCGATACGTGGACGTAGGCGAGTGTAGCCTCTCTGCGTCTCGTTTGCCTGTGAGCTTGTTGTTGTTGCAAGTGATTCACTTGAAGTGAAAGCAACTAGCAGTTGTGGTGAACCACAACTTAGTTGTGGAGGGGTCTCTGCAATTGGAGCCCATTCGCAAATATAAAATCGAGGCTTTTTTCCCATGGCCACGCAGAGTGCCTCTTTTGTCGCCAAGCCTTCGGTTGAATATTTTTTTCCACCGGTACCGAAAACCTGTGTGTCTGCTCTTTCTACAGCGTTACTCGAAGCCGCAGAGTGCCCCTTTTGTCCTCAAGCCTTGGCAGATTCTGGTGGCGAATTGACAATGCGTGGCAAATATATTTGGTTATTTTCCCTCAGCGAATGGGCTCCATTCACAGAGCGCCCTCCACAACTATGTTGTGGCTCACCAGTACCAGACTGGTACGACCAGTACTTAAGTACAGCTGATATTTAAAAATAGTTGCTCTCACTTCAAGTGCAGCAACGAGACGCAGGGAGGCAACACTCGTCTACCAATTCCACGTCCACGTATTGAAAAGATTTTCCGTACAGCGCTGTGATTTTGATGGCAGCACTCAGTCGGGCCGATCGATGTAAGCAATTTGCCCACCGGACCCAAACTGTCGATGTAGTTTTTTCTTAGGAGAAAAATTATCCACCAAAGGCTTGACGACAAAAGGGGTACTCTGCGGCTTCGCTGTAGAAAGAGCGGACTAACAAGTTTTCGGTGTCGGACTTCTATTAATAATATTGAACAGGAATAAATGATGGTGGCGCCACTCGTTTGGCCAGCTCGAGGCGTGAACGGTACGGTGGTATCGCTGAGCACTTCTGCTATGCAGATGAAATCACCCACAGGCGGGGTCGCTTCCCTCTTTACAGTGAGTAGCAGCATAACCCTTACATTACGTCTTATCTCGCTGCAGTGCCGTGGCCGTATAAAGTGAATTGCTCTATCATAACTGTTTATTTAAGCGTACGGATCGGATTCAGCGCTTTCGTATTCAGTTGGGCAAACTGGCGTGCGCTCGTACAAGGCATTAAGTACACTGTTTCGATAGCGGAACTGATACTGCTACAGATTGACTGCGAATCGCAGAAAGTATGCAATACTCGCGTTGAGTGTACAAGTGCAAGCGGCGCTAGCTGCTAACGTCTGAACATATCATGTCCGCGACCTCTGGCCGCTCGTGCAGTAAAAAAAAGCGGCATTCGCTCCACGAGGCGAAAAACTATCTCGGTGGCAAAGACATGTTGCTAGTGCGTCCTTCAATTGTCACGACCACATCCTGGCTCACCCGCAACCAAGCGGCAAGCACCACATGTGTAAAGTTCAGCGGTGTCTTTGCTGTGGGCAACAATGGGAGACTGGTGATTCCCATGAATATGGATATCGCAGCCCTGCGAGTGGCAGTGTGACCGAGGACGTATTAACGAAAAATGCGCCCTTGTACCGCGAAAGGGTTAAGCTCAGAGCGTTACGAAACGCTGCAAAGTTTTTCCGGGCGTTTTTTTCAAGGTTTACAGCAACCGCACCGTTTCCCTGCGAATGATTTCCTCTATCAAATGTATCTACGAGCGCGGACGCCACGGAGATGCGCTGGACGAGGGGCCATGAGTCATGGTAAAAGTCCAGAGCTCAAGGATCTCCGTGCCAGCGGCCAAGGCGAGTTTGCTGCGAGTAGATTATTTTTGAATTTGCTTGGTGTCAAGCATCTCAGTCCACCTCGCAACGACGCTTTTCTTCGCCCTGTCCACTTGCCACCACGATGAACACTTCCAACTCGTCCACCCCAACTGTGTTTGCCAGTGCAACCGCCGATGCACACGATATCGACCCGAAAATGAAAGACGAGCAATTGAGACAGTCGGTGGAGGTCGACTCTGACGCCTACACGGACGATGAGGGCTATGAGTCCTCCCCACGTGGAGTGACCAGTCCCAACGGCATGGGCACCGGCGTGTGGAGCAAGGAGGAGCATACCAAATTCCTCGAGGCCATCGAGATCTACGCCAACGGCCCGTGGAAGCTCGTGGCCGCGTACGTGGGGACTCGCACAGTCCGACAAACCATGACCCACGCCCAGAAGTACCGTCAAAAGGCTGCGCGCCGTCTGCGCGGCTTGCGCACTAAGCAGGCGCTCATGCGTATGCACTTCGGACACCACGTGAGCGCGGAGTCCCTCATTCAGGAGTGTCTTCGGTCCATGGGCACAGCTAATAACGCCAACTACCCACACCTCGCGTGTGAGCCGCTTCCGATTGCCCGTTCTATCGGGATCCCACCGCACTCAAGGAATAGCTGCCGTGTATGTGCTGAGAACTTGCCATCGGGCACGATAGTATCGGAAGCAACACCCTTGCACTTCTCCTCATCATCAGCGTGTCTGGACGTAACCATGCTGGACGTGGAGGAGATCGACCTCCTCGAGGACTTGACGACCAGCCCGACTCTCGAGGAATGCGCCACAGAGCTGCTTCAACTACTATTTTAACTGTGTAAATGTAGAGCACCCTACACAAGTCTCTCACTGTTGAATTAAGTTTGTATGATGCGTCGAAGTAGGCGTTAGGTGCCGTTGACCACCAACTATTCCTCGAGACGTTGTTAGAATTGAATTAACTGCTTTCTTTGGTTAACTGCTATTCCAACACCTCTAAGCGTCTCAGTCCCCTTCGGAATAGTATTTTTTCCGTTCGCTGCTCGACTTGGTACAAGTAGCAGGGAGACCTCGTTGTTGAAAGTTCAGCGACAATCCTTCAAAGCCTGGGATCCCAGGAATACGATCCACTGGGATTCCAGATAAGCTAACGTGAAGGCATCACGCGATCCAAGTCGGCGAGCCCTTATCCTTTGAAAGGGGGGTTCTGGCCGTCTTCCACTGGAAGTTCCAGGGCATCACTGACGCCTCCGACGCGTGCGTTCGCATCATGTTGGTGATCTGTTTTACAGTGCGAGCCTTGCGATCGCATGCCACTAGGATTATTATAATCACGTTGAAGCTCCCATAAAGCTGACGAGGGACGACACTCGCTTCACCATAAACAATGTCAACGGACGGACAGCTTCAACATGTCCTCCTCGAGCATTATGCACACCAGATGGCCGACGCCATTCGCGCCGCTCACCAAGTCAACTTTTGTCGATGGGCGTTCAACGCGCTCCTCCTCGTTCGTGCGTCCGCCTATCGCGGATGCATACTGGCTGCAGCTTCGAAAAGGTTCCTGCTTCCGAGCTCCAAACGACGCTTAGCACCAAAAATGCATCGATTCAAGCGCCAAAAGTGGAGACGACATCGAAAAGGAATGCAACACGCTACTGCGGTTCGTCCTATTGTCGGGTGGCTTGCGCATTCAGCTTTTCGTAAATCGTTGTCGCCAACGCTGTGGTCCACCACTGCGACACGTCCAGCGGCGCTGACGACTATCCATCGAGAGCTGCGCTCGCTGCTTCGAAGCGCTTCTGGAAGCTGCACCGATCTGGTTGAAGCAATATGTCAAGCGCTCCGTCAAAGGAAGCAGTTAACATGGGGATAGCCGCTTGGAGGTGCAGCTGTCGGCCCCAGTCCGCCGGATGCGACAGGAATCCTTCCCGGCACCGCCACTACATGTATACTATTGTTAAACGCCTCTTACATTGTTGGTCACATATTATCCGAAAGCTCCGCTTCGAACTGATCCTCAGCAATGCGCTCTCAAATTCTGGAACGCGAAGCACATCGGTGCTCAGCGTTCTGTACTGCTCTCGCCTTGTTGGTAGGTAAAGATCACAGTCAATGTTGTTCGCTGACGAAGGTCGGCTGCAGTCTTTTTCAGCTTTATTGGCTACGCCATACGTTACCTTAAAATTATGTTCTCTTCCTACCGACAGCTTCGCTTCGCGTCACCCGAGCCACGTGGTTCCAAGTAGCATCTGCGCTAGTAATCGAAAGCGAAGCACAGTAAAGATACCCTTCTGTGTTGACAACAATATGGTTTTGATCGTAGTGAGCCTTAGCCCAAATGACAGCAAAGGTGACGATCCCAGTACAGTACAGCATGCAAGCCGCCATGTGTCAAACAACGTGCCTGCACTTGCCGCGCCAGTAAACCTTTGGGACTAGGTCGCTCTCCTCTCGGCCACAAGTGAGGAATTCTGGTTCGGGAAGCAGGTCGTAATCTGCCTCGTGATACGTACCAACTTACTTTACTGTAAAAGTAAACACGGCTGAAAGCATCCCGGCAAGGCTGGATTTTGAAGCGCTGGTTTACGGCTGCGCGGCGACAGATTTTGGTTCTTTCGCTCGCATCAAGGATCCGAGCGCCATGATGGGCGTGTGACTGAGGAGACCGAGACGAGCATAGTGGGTACTACGGCCGCATCAACGCTTTCCTCGGCTGAAGTGTCTCTGCCGTTCAAGTCTCTTTTGACGTGAGCCTTCATTCACAAATCTGCGGCAGCGAGCAAACACGAAAAAAGCGAGTGAACACCCTCCTCCACTACTCCACCCACGCAGCAACAACTGCAACTTTTTTCATTCCCTAACTCTCCTCGAAACACACGAACACCATGAGTTTCCAGACAGCAATGCGCCAGGCCACTCCTCAATACAGCAGCAACAAACCCTCGGCCGGCGTCGGTATGTGGACGGAGGAAGAGCACGCCCGCTTCCTCGAAGGTGTCAAGCTCTTCTCGAGCGGACCCTGGAAGCGTGTGGCCGCTTACGTCGGTACGCGCAACGTTCGCCAAACCATGACCCACGCGCAAAAGTACCGGTTGAAAGCTGCTCGCCGGCTGCGAGAGGCACAGCGCAAGCAGGCGGCTGCCCGGCACGGACTGCACAATGCCCACCGGGGCATCGCAGTGGACAGCGCGCTTGCGCAACGAACACTGCAGACGCCGTCATCAGCCGGCGGACTCGGACTCGGCTCCTACTCGAAGATGCGACTACCCTGCAGCTGCACTGAGAAGGATTGTCCGCATATGGACGACGCCAGCAAGATCTACATGTCCATCGCGGACGCCATTGAAATCCTCGACTCCAAGTCATCGATTGTCTCGATTGCGGGCTCGCCGGTGTCCACGGATGACACACTCGGCAACACCTGGCTTAACGTTGGTACCTTCGACCCTGTGATCAAGATGGCGGCATTCGGCAAAGACGACCTCATCCCGTTGGACTCTGCAGCCAGCGACTCTGGCGAATTCCCGACGCTTGAAGACTGTGCCAGCGAATTGTTGGAACTGCTCTTCTGAGCTCCTTCATTATCACTCGACCCATCGCCGGCGCGTGTAGCCGAAAGGAGGTGCACGCGACCAACCCCCCTATGTATTCAAGCTATACATGTATAAATGACTGCGTGCTAGCTTCCTGTACCAAAGAAATACAGCATCTACCATTGAGTTTTCTGCATCGAACGTCTTTGAGAATCTGCAGTAGTTGTCTGACCTGTGCTACCTATACGATGCAACATGTGCATCACTGCGGGCAATGAGCCCCGTACATTCCTGATATCTTTCAACTGAACACCTGCAAGGCAGATTTGCTGCCAACGTCGTCTGCCATCGAGCAAAGAAAGGAGGCAGAGCGTCGGGCCATAATCTGCATACTCTACGGCTGGAGGATCTTTCTCGGCCGTGAACTTTGGTTGACTGATGCTTTTTCTCCTTGAGAAAAAGTGAATCATTCTAGGCCCGGAATCACGCCTTGTGCCTTGTCTACGCTTGGTGGAGCGCAAACATTCTTACGCGAACACATTGCGCTGCGCGGATGTCCACAACAGCAGGCGTGCAGTGACACAGCAATTCGGTTGACATGTGAAGCTCAAGACAAGTACATGTACTCGATGGAAGCACTGCCTTGCTTGCAAATTGCAATTGGCAACCTGCTCTGCTTCAAGGTGGTCTCGTGTTTGTCTGCCACTTCAACGTGACGCAGTGCGTGTTCGACGCACGTGTCCGCAATTTTCGTGCAGCGGCGGCCAAGGACGACCAGCAAATCTTTGTCGAGCTGACTCATCATGAGCGCCACAACATGTGTACCGGCGTCCGGCTCAAGCTCACAAGTTCTCGTTGAAGCGAACCGCCTTCAACCGAACCTCCTTCCCGGCACAAAAGTATTCAAACTCTGCATCCTTGTTATAACGCATTGCAGGGCAAGGGTTTAAGTGAGAGTTTGGCCACCGCCAACTGGTCACAAGTGTTATTGTACTGATTGGACCAAGGTTTTATAACACATCAGATAAAATGGTCTACCGGTAACATTAATAACAGCTCATCGAGTTCTTATCCGTTTTCGCTAAAAAAATACCACGAATCCCTTTGTTATTGAGTCGTGCTATAATTGATACATCTCACATGTAGTAGTGAAAGCCTGCTTTACATTCGTGACCCACGAGGAAATGACACCCGGTCGAAAGGGATTTGAAGTGGGGTGGGGACACCAAGAAGAAGTCGGCGGTTATTGACATCAACTAACAGCGGCGGTTTGTTGTCAAGTAGTTCCGCATCGGTTTCATCAAGGTTTCAGCAGCAACGACCACGTACAACGCAAGCAAAATGGCCAACTTTGAGGCGAGCTCCAGTTTTTTTGCGTTTTTTTTTAATCCATTTATCTGATATTTAACAAAATATTGTATAATTTAGTATATGTATCGTTACATGATGCGCTGAAAAGAAAAAAATAACACCTGTATAAACATATACTGCCTTCGACAGGTTGCAAATCGAATTGGTGCTTTACCGGTATTGCATTTTCCATACAATCACTTTGTAAGACAGTGTAAGACAGTCAATGTTGATTGGTCAAAATACTTACCTTTTGCGTGACTAATCTCAAGCCATGAAGTTCACAAGCTCGTGCGAGGCGATAGTTACGTTCAGTGCTCTCAGTGATAGCAAATATCGCCTCACAAGAGCATACTACTCTCGTAGTCGTAAATCTATTCGTTAGTTATACTGTGTTGGCTCTTTATATCATGTTAAATAGTAGAGAGTGTGCGTTTTCACTGTTTTCGAACGGGGTTTGCTACCTCTACTTGTCGCCGACAGCACAGCGTAGATGTCTTCGTCTCACCCTCTACTAAATCCAGTATCTTGTTGAAGTAGATGCTCTAGATTTTAGCGATGCCCACGTGAATAGCATTCCCAGATGCACCGACCTCACGCAGGCACCCCCACGCCCAGATCGGCGTCTTTCGCGCCGGCACCTAAAGCTATTCACACCCATACACCAGGCACGCTGAATCCGATGCTGATAACGTCTGAAGCTCCGACGCGGGAGCCTAGATCGACCCCACCAACGCCGATAGTAGCGACGGAAACGTGAGCGAGCATTGATGCATTTAAAGCATATAGTTCAACAAGGTTGTATAGGGACCAACAAGGAGCGCTCTAGGTTAGATTGTCTTTGAGATATGTTGCCGAGTAGAAGTAGTAAACCCAGTCCGAACTCTTACGGGGTCGACACGTACTAACCATTAACGAGTAGCTAATAGACACTTCCACCATGATGTATTACACTAGGAGAATTACTGCCAATAGCGCACTAGAAATCCACCGTAAGACAAGTCGTCTTACGATATGTTTTCAAAACCCAATGATGACTGCCAATACTGAAACCAAGTTTAAAATCGAATGACAACCTGTTTTTTTGTAAAACGTAAGACGCTCTGTCTTACGTTACCTCTGTGAAACTAAGTTTTGTCTTACGAATAATCATGAATGCCGTATGATATTGCGTCTCCACCAATCAGAATCGCTGCCCAACCTCAACCAGACGCCATCCTTTTTCTTGGTGGCACGGGTGGCAACGCTTTGAGTTATTGTGAACTCAAGCGTACGTAGTTCGTTTCGTGTAGCAGGCGCCTCCGTAGAAAAAGGTTTTAGCGTTTCTTCAGCTTGGGAAAGTTGGCAAAGGCGTTCGACAAAGGCAAGATCGGTATCACACGTCCTATATTGCTGGCGAACGTGTGGTCGGCACCATTCACACGTTGGTCATAACGTAATTTACCACAACGAGCGAGCTCGCTGCGGCGCAAGCGATGTCCCAATTGTACTGACATATGTTATCATTTTCATCCAATCAAAAGTGCGGAAAAGGTGACACGACTGACAGACAGACGGCATCCATTTTATTTTTTAAGATTTAGCAAATTATGTATTTCAGAGATTCCAAACTGAGCATGTGATAATTGATTTATAGGAATAGACAATAATTTATAAATTATTGCAGACCCCTTCTTCATTTATGGTCTCTGGCAACCATTCAACTTCTTGCAACCAGCCAGCAGCTCGCCTCAAACAAATTGACCTGTCGCCCACTTTCACATTTTCATTGACCTCTAAACTACCCTCACCCGTCCTCCTCCGCGACCATTGCTCGTTCCATTTTCCCCAACTCAACTTTTACCAACGCCCAAGTCTCAGGCTTCTACTTTAGACCGTGCCGTAACGAGTACGACGAGGCGATTCCCGAGTACTTTCGCTGCCGCTGCGGTACGGTCCGCAAGCAAACCAACCGGAATGGATACTCAACTTGATGCAGCATGTGCTGCGCCAACATCCTAATCACGAGAGTGTAACGCTTCAAGCTATGACAGCAGAAACCGGCTCCGTGCCCAACTTCGCGCGGCACTCGTCCTGGAACCTCTACGGCTGGATGCATTGGATCATAGAACCCCCCCCCCCCCCCCCCCCCCCCCCCCCCCCCCCGCTTTCTGCGAGAGCCGAACCGCGAGACGGTACGCCACAGTTGCTGATACAACTAGCAGTTCTGAATGATTCTGATTCTAATTCTGATCATTGTTACAATTTTCTCAGGTACTCAAACTTGGACCCCGTCTCAGAGGAGACGCTGCGACTGGACGTGAGCGGCGCGGCGCAAGCTGTCGAGCAAACGATCGCGGGGAAGTACCGAGGCACTTTAACGTCATGCTAGACGGAATGATGCACGCGTCGGAGCATTATATCGCAAGGCTTTGCTGCTTCAAGAAGGACGGTGAGCTTGTGACTGGGTTGCTAGGGATGGCTCCGCTTACGAACGAGCCGAACGACGATTTGTCTGCGCGTACGCTCCTCGAGTTCCTGGCTAAGATGCTGCCAAGAGACTACGGGGTGTAGATTGAACAGTGCTGTTCCCTTGTTGAGGAAAATTGCTCGGTCAACCGCTTGTTCGCCACGCTCATGGGGGCTGCGCTAGCCGCCGCTTGAACGGGGCCGTTCAACACGCTTGGCTCAGCATGAAGAAGATCTGGTAGCAGTGAAAACACTGATGATCCAGTTGAGGACACTTACACAATTGGCATCACTTCGGTAAGATACTGTGTACGGTATGCCGTTTCTTAATATTTACACATTTCTGGAACTAACCAAATTTCCTATTTTCGTTCTATTCTGTATAAGCTTAAATCTGAACTTTGGCTAGTTATTCGACAGGTTACTCGCTGGGGCTCGACCTCCACTATGGTACAGCGGTACCTAAGACTGTTGGAGTTCTTGTATGATGAGGACGACGACCGCATGAAGTGATGCCAACACGTGCTGCAAACGAACGTCTGCGGGCTCTGCTCAATAATTTTATGACATCGAGTCGCCCTCCACGGATGTGACGTCGATCTGCTGGAGGTTCGTCAGTGGTTTGACGAGCTCATCACTGTCAAACCACAGTACGAGCGATATATACGTATTTTTGACGGAATACAGATTTCCTATCGACAGGGACCCGACCAAGAGTTACACGATCGATGGCGACGGTCTGTACGCGACGCTGCAACGCGACGGTCCCTCCCACCGTGTGGACATGCTTTCCCGGCTATGTTCGTGCGAGATTTCCACAACTTTGAAATTTCCTTGCCGCCACGCAATCACATTTCGCAAGCATATTGCTTCCGTGATCACGGTCCCTTGCGCGTCTATTTGGGCGAGGTACACGAGTATGCGAAAATTCGTTGGACCGTGGTTCGACCACAATTTTATTCATAGTTATCCGTATAATATTACGGTTGCGGACTAACAAAAAGTAAATACCGCTGTTCCGAGAGTAACACGAGAAAAGGATACGCTGAGATGAAGTGTAAGCCCGAGATGGGGATGCTCGAGTAGCGTGATATTCTGCTGAGCTAAGCGTAACAGAAGGATAGATATAAGATCCGTCTTAGGATTTGCGTCTGAAACAACAGCGTGTGATAGATCAGCAGGAGCACCTATGACTGTGGACAGACACTCAATCGCACAGAACCGCTCACGACAGAGAATCGAAAAGGAGAACATCACCCACCAGGTGAGCTTGATTTCATTTTTCAATTCGCATTCGATCGAGACGTGAACCGTGAAGACAGTGACAGCGCTAGTGATTTCGTTGTGCCCTCAGACTAGCAGGAAGTGTATCGTAGATGCGGCATAGATTGTCGTATATCGTGTGCGAGGTATTTGCACTAAATAAGGCAAAGATCGCTAGGCGGTGCCACCTACAAGTTTGTCTATATTTATGGAACGGAAGGTCATGGGACACGCATATATCGTGCATTTTGCACATGGACTGTGCAAAGCACCTCCGGCTGACAAAGAGCCGAAGAGAGGGAGAGCATTTACTTTTGATTTGGATAAGACAGAAATTCACAGTGGCACCACGCATAGTGACGAGACCGTCACAGTGTTCCACCGAGACATCCACGGTGCACTGAGGAGAGAAGTCGACAGCATTTTGTTTAGGCCGAACCTAAAACCTGCCGCAAAATTCTGTTTCAGCGGTACTCCGAGAATCCCGGGCGCTCGAAGATTGTGCCACCTGAGGATTGCCTCATGAACAGAAAGGCTACTCTTCGAAAATAGTGAAGCCCATGCGTACTGTTTTTGAGTGATTTCATTCGTGATTTGAATCTAACCTAACGTTATTATTGACGTCATTCTAGATGGTTAGGAAATATCGATTGTGGCTACTCTGCTAGGGTGGGGGTACGCTCACTTGTGTTCATCTCAGGAGGAGTTATTCGGTCGCGGCTTCGGCACTGATGCTGACGCTGTTGGCGACGCAGACGAGTCCGCAAGAAAAAGCAGGGAGTGCAAGCACGGTGTTACCATGCTTGAAACATTCGAGCATGATGTCGTCGACGAAGATGGAAAGCTGCCAAATCCTTTGACGTCGTGTTGGCTTCGCCCAGCGCAGTCAGAAGCGTTCTTCATGCTAAAAATAGTCAGCAAAATTAGGGTATTCTTGGTGTCACCGATGGAACTTATAGGCTGCACTTCAGTGAGTATGTCATCTTTTTTTTCCGTATAGCGAGAGATTTTCTGCTTTTGCTTGTCTTGTTAGCTGCGATACATGTTGTATAGCGAATGGGCCCTCGTTGACTTCAGAACATACACGACCCACTACGAGCGAAAGCACTACTCGAAAACATTCGTGCCGTTCCTGTACATGTTTGTGGGGACAGAACATCTCGTTGCAAATGTTAAGCAATAAATTGGATGTCCGTCTGTCATGCTGCGCTTTTGCGGACTTCTGATTGAACGATTTAGCTTAATTCATTATTAAATGTGACATGTTTTCGACAAATGAAGACATGTAGCTGCTGCTGTCACACAACGCTTGTGAGCCGGCTGCACCGCAAAACGGTGCAGTGAGCTCGCTCGTGTTACCCTTTTCCTAGCAGCACGACGGCTTGCCCACTTTTTTCGATATTGATATAACCTTGGCTTTGGCAGTCTCGACAGAGTCCAATACTTTGCCTACGCGTTCGTCAAGATCTAGCCAAAGATTCTCCACCTTAACGGCTACTCTCATCTAGTTCAGAAGAGTCGAGAGAAGACTAAGTTGCTTCACGATCCAGCTTTCTTCGAGAACAACGTGCTCCCGGACATTCGATATCTGGCCAAGGCTTCCTCGAAGTAACAGTTCGACGATGTGGAACAAACGGCGACTTCGCTGCGAGCTCATCGAACCGGTAAATCGCGCTTTATTTCATTTTTCAGTTGCTTGCAATCTAGTTTAACACAGATGTGAACAGCGCCCGATGAACTTTCCAAGCAATTCTCGCTGAGACGTTTGTAACGTTCTGGAAGGACCGTGGTGAGCACGACTACGCGGAGTGGTTCGAGTTTTATTACCTCAGTAATATGTGACATGTTGCCGAGGGATTTATCAGGATCCAAAACTTTGTGGCACAGTGCCTCCGGGTCTCTCGGGAATCCCTGGGAATTGAAACCTTGCGACACGGTGCTCCAAGATCTCCCGGGTATCGAAGCTTCCCCGAAGAGTCCCAGGTCGACAATGGGTACCCCTCCGCGAGACAGATGATCAAGGAGCACAGATGATGCATCCCAACCCCGAAGCACCCGTCATGCTGCGTGAGTTCAAGTCAAGCCGAGTGAGTGTCAGATCTTAGAGGTTATTATATGTTTAAGCTTCTCCCCACTGACTACCGCCGGTGGTGACGCCTAATTCAATTTTACTTATCCCTCTAAGCGCGAAGAACTCCCGTTCCAAGTGTCCAAGAAATCGAGAAGGACGTGATCGCGGGGGAATCACGTTAGAAGGCTACCCCCCCCCCCCCCCCCCCCAGATAAATTCTGATCCCATCTGCCAGGGCCCTCCCGGGTATTTCATGTCTGCCCTCCCGGAAGCACGGCCTAGTCCGACACTCCATATCTCTAGGGCCTCGCCCCGAAAATAGTTGACGGCCTTCGCTGGTGGAGTCTCTTTCCGAAAGGAACTAGTGTTTGTACCTACTAAGTATATTTGACTCTTTGTCCCAGGATTTAGGTAGCTCGTCCGGGGCATTTACGTGTGCAGAGAGAACCCATCAGTGTATCAAAACGATCTGAATCCTCGTGGGTTCTCAGTGGTTGACCTT
The DNA here is from genome assembly GCA_016864655.1 of Phytophthora cactorum. Lineage (NCBI taxonomy): Eukaryota > Oomycota > Peronosporomycetes > Peronosporales > Peronosporaceae > Phytophthora > Phytophthora cactorum. The sequence goes on along the minus strand of NHQK01000015.1, from coordinate 759,708 downwards.
ATCTCTGTTCAAAATACCCGATTCATAGGGGATAAACAGGTGCGATCACTGACCGAGTTTCCTGGAACCTTTCTTGCCAAAAGAAGCTGATCCCTAAAAACGCATGGCCCCGGATAAAGCTCTCGTCCGGGTGGACCAGGAGATTATCCTCCTGATCCACTTGCGTGCGCGCTACCAAGTGGCCTTAGGGGCGGAAGTTCCAAGCGCTACATCCCAATACGAGGGAGAACCGGTTATACATCGCTGGCATTGCTGGGGTCACACAGCTGCAGAGCAGCCTAGAGCTCATCATCACGTGATCGATCAAGCATGCGTTGAATTTCTTCGAGCGAGCACAGACTTCGTGCTGAATGACTCCATTCCCAAAATCCTGGCTCATCAAGAGATCCAACCTCTTCGACCATACTGCGACACTATTGTGAAGGTACTGCTCTGGAAATTCTAGTTGCGACGTAATAGTATTATCCATGATGCGACTAGGTCTTTTTGTTAGTAAAGCTGTAGTTGGGGCTCACACACTGCTCCAAAAAAAGGGACTATTACTTGATCAAAGACCCACGCACGAAAATACTCAAGGCGGTGCTCTTCAACGAAAGTAAGTTTGTGCTTTCAGCGAGGAACATACATGTCACTTGCCTAACGCGCGCACGAGCGACGAGGTACGGTACATTTTTTTTATCACTATGTGTGTCAAACCCTTACAAATTATGAGTTGTCAATTGCCACAGATATCAAACCTCGCTGAGTGAAAAACTCCTAGTGACCAGCGCGGTCCATATAGTGGAATGTCATTTCTTGACAGCCCATCAAGTACGGTTGCTTTTGCTTGACCCTCTGGAAAAGGCTGGTGAAAATTGCGCTGCGCCTGCATTTTACATCGACCAGGTATGAACACGAAGAGTTTAGATTATGTTATGCGATTTTCAACGATGCTGTGATGGTTTAGATCGAGCGTATTCGGGCTGAGTATGCATGTGACTGTGCCATGCTTGCGCAGATAGGATAACAACGCGCTCGTTTCATTGCTGCTATGGAGTTGCAAGTAGACATATCCATCAACGGCATGTTGAACGCACTGCTGACGGGGAAGTTTAGTGGAAGCAACGCAAAGGTGCCAGTCCTCTCACCCGAGGTGGAGATAACGCGCTCAGCTTTTCCGTAGACGTGCTTATTCAAGAATTATTCCAGCTGCGTGCAGCGTGGTGAAAGACTTGAGATACAACTTGATTTGTGGTAAGACGTGTAAGCGGTTTGATTATATTGAAAATGTAAGGAGTTCTAGTTCGCTTAAGCGGCTACATCTAGTTCCTGCACGTAGGCCTTGTTAAGCATCCAATGAAGCGAAGACCAACCCGGTGATAACCTTTGTGACGATGCGTGAGCAGGGCACCTTACTTAGCGCCGTCGTCGCCGTCTCTACTCAAAATTTAGCTCGTTCCTTATGTGACTTGCTCCATGGTTCACAATAGTTTTGTCCATGTTTATTTTCAATAGATGGCTGCGCGTAGAGACTCTAGAAGAACGGATTGTGGTCGATGCGCCGCTGCGTATACCAACAGGCATCGATGAAACTCAACAAAAGAAGCAGATGGCGACAAGTCAAAAGCGCACAGGAGGTGTTCAGCATGGGCACTTTAGAGATCACAGCAAGATGAGTAGTTTCGCCGTTTGTGTCCCAAGCCGTAAGACCAACGTCTTGCGTAAATGCAGCCTCGAACTGGAAACGTTGGAGAAACGACCTGCTGCTCTTAACGCCGCCCCTTCCATGCAGGCAGGCCCTATCGATTATAGTATCACCTGAGTAGTCTGCTACTTTTAGCTGCAGGCTCTCCCCCGTGCAATTCCCTCGATGGAGGGGGGGGGGGCAATGGGCACCTCTGTTGATTCCCCTAGCGACCAACACCGGTCTTGACAAGTCCCCATTGGTCGTGAACCTTGCCGTCGAGTTCCCAAGCGCTGCTTTCACAATTGCCACAAACCGGGGCGGGAGACCTTTCACTTCGAGTACCTAGAACAAGACATTTCTACTCAAGGAATCGTATGCTTGGCGAAGCTGTAAAACAGGACCTGCGGCTCCCCAAGAGAACGCTGCTGTACTATTTAAAGCGCAGCGTCATTTGCAGGAAGGTCTCTCGCGTCCGGCCGACGCTGTCGGCTGCGCATGAGATGCGGCGTTTGTCGTGGGCGCTGGCGCACGTCGAGCGCCACATAGGTACATACTCGCTCTTGATTTTGTTTACAAAAGTTGATTATTTATTTACTTGACTCAATAGCTTTATTTGTGCTACTCTATTTGGCTAGGAGCAAAAATGTTTCGTGTCCATCACATGTATGACACAGTGCATCTTGATGAGAAATGGTTCAACCTGTACAAGGCAAACGCCAAGTACTACCTAGCCAAAGATGAGGAATTGCCATACCGCTCGTGCCCAAGCAAAAGGTACATAGGAAAGGTAATGTTCTTGGCTGCTGTTGCCAGACCTCACTATGATTGTGGCAAAAAGCGCTATTTTGATGGCAAAATAGGCATTTGGCCTATTGTCGAACAGGCTGTAGCCCAACGAAGGTCTAAAAAGCGAACCAACGAAGATCCAATCACCAAAAATGTCTCTATGACACGCGCTGTATACACTAAGATGCTGCGCGAGAAGGTGTTTCCTGCCATTCGGGAGAAATGGCCTGGTAAGTGGAGTTGAAGTATTATGTTGTCTGAAGTTGTCTCAATGTTGCATTATTATCTTATGGTGCGATTATGTTGTTGGAATGTTGTAGGTAGAAAGTCGACAACAATTAAGGTGCAGCAGGACAACGCAGATATCATTGAGGCTGGCCAGGAGGGTGGCTGGGATATCCGAATGGTTAGCCAGCTGCTGCGTTCGCCCGATATGAACGTTTTGGACCTCGGGTTCTTCAACTCGTTGCAGTCGCTGCAACATAAGACCCCCACATTCGACACGGACGGCATGATCGCTGCAGTAGAGGCCTCGTTTGCAAAGGTTGGCTCCCGTACTTTAGATAAGTGCTTCTTAACGCTACAGAAAGTATTAGGTACGGTTATTGCGTGCAAGGGAGGCAATAACTACAGCCTCCCTCGCGTTCGCAAATTTCACATTCGCAATGGCATATCGCCGATAGCGTTGCCGGTTGACGACAGCGTAGTAGCTGAAGGCTACCGACATTTACGCCAGTTACAGCTTACGGCCTAATTTGCTGCAGTTGTAGCAATAAATAGTCACCTAATTCCATACTGTGCGATGATTGGACAATGATGCCCTTACCCTTTTGTCTACGTGCTGCGATATCGCTATAACGGGGAGTAAAACCTCGTTCGGTCGCGATCAATTCGCGGGCCTTCAGCCCATTGTATAGGCTATTCCTGTTTATAGCGATGTTGCTAAACTATACCTATAGCTCGTGTAAAAGCGCGATGAATTATCGCCAAAACTTGGCTTAATTACGACATTTAACCTAGCATCCCCTCAAAGCTTTCACGAAAAAGCTCTATCACCATTCCAAAGAAGGTCACGTTTGGCAAGCTAACACGGTAGGGGCATGCAGGGCGTTGGGAGCTTTCGAATGCTGTGCTTTGTGCCTTCTAACTCTATCTACTTCGTCTGCTGTGTCAATATTATCGAAATGGCCATAGAACGGTGGACCAGAGAAGTACTTAAGTATGAACTTGAGCCTCGAGAAAACGTTAAAATACAAGAACGGATATGACCTACTTAAGTACACAACAATACCGGGAAGTTAACTGACCAGTGCAGACACTGCTGGCGTACGAGCGAAAATGCATGGTGTTTGGCTTCGCGAGGTCGTGTGTGATCGATAGTCCGTCACGATTAGCGAGGTTGTTTCATGGCGCACAATTTCATTTCAGAATGACTGACAGACATGAAGTGGTAGGGACGGCGACGGCAACGCTTGGGAACGTAGTGTTCGTTTCGCGTTCCGTAGAAAAAGCTTTTTAGCGTCTCTTCGGCACAAGTTTGAAGATCATGGGGAGCTGGGCAAGGCATTTGGCTTCAGCGACAAGGGCAGATCGGCATCACAGTCGATAAGCCGTCCTATATTGCTTGTCGGCACCATTCATGTCGCCATCCACGATACCATCGAGTGCGACGGTAAGGATACTTCGTTCGTACCCCTCCTAGTCCACCAGTATTCACTTAACGTATGCAAATTCAGCGTTGGAACTCAAAGTAGCTGGTAAGGAGAAAGTGGAGTTCACGCACGTTCGTCACGAGACACGTGATGGCGAAACAACCGTGCATCGTCACCAAATCCAGCTCGGCAACGAGTTTTTCAAGCCAAAACTAGTGATCTTTGCTACATCCGACCGAAACTATACCCCGGGACGCTGTTCGTATCCGTTCGAGTACCAGCTCCCAGCTCAACTACCGGGCGCGTTCCACATCAACGGGTATTCGCAGGGAGATATCGAGAATTATCGGCCAAGATCAAGTACAAGTTCAAAGCGACACTTGATGTTGATGGGTTCTTCGCGTCGGACCTGAAGGCAGATTGCAACCTGGTCATTCACGAACGCAATTTCAGAGAGCTAGTTCCAAGCGAGGACTCCACCACCCAAAACGTCAAGTTCCTATGCTGTTTTAACCGCGGCACATGTCAACTCGCTGTAGCTATGGATAAGAGCGTGTACTTCCCGGGGGAGACGGCTCAAATCCAATGTAGCGTCACTAATGGCTCCACGGTTGAGATCACAGCTATGCGTTGCAAGCTGTACCAGGACATCACAGTGAAGATTACTAAGGAGGGTTCCTATCGCACGTTCACGAAACTCATGTGCGAGAGCGCCTTCCCTGGTGTGCCTCCGGATACTTCGCTATCACAACCGCAGCCGCTTACGTTGATCTCGACAAGCAATAGCCACCTGCAACCAACTACCAAAAGTGATCTCACTGCCTGCGCATATCGCATTGACGTCGAGTGCGATATTCCATGGTGTCCTGATATTCGTCTGCACTTACCTATAAACATCCTAGCGCCAGAACTACCCAACCCAAGCGCTGGCTGGGTCCTTGAAGAGTGTAGCAGGTCAGCAAGTTAGCATTTAGAAGTTCTAAATCCTAAAGGATTAAAGGAAATAAGGGTTCTACTGTAAGTAAGCCTTTCGTACTTTTAAAGTGCCGATCGAATAAGAGGACGCAGGTACTTGTCGTATTCATCGACCATTTCCGAGGCATTCAGAGGCTCGCGCTTTGTTTGCTCCACAAGAGCGCGGTAGATGTCTCCATCGTATCGCCCAATCGTTGAGTTGAGTTCGAAGTCGCTGAAGTCCCAGGCATCCGTCAGTCGGACAGCATTGCGACGCACTGGAGACAGCAGCTTTTGTAGTTGCTGGTGCACCATTTCTCCTTGATTGCTGGAAAAATAATCGTCCTGGCGGAAATCTCCCAATCCCTTCACTAGCAGTGACGCTCCAAACAGCTGACAAAGCTGAGCCACAGCCACTTTCGTCTTCCCCGCAGGCAAAGAGTACACACCTGAGATGAAAGACTTGAGCAGCATCAGCTCTGCGTGGTGTGTCGAGACTGTGGCCATAAGCAGCATGCACGAATTGATGTCGCGTCCTGATGCCCCCATAGCCTCAGCAAGTCGCTGGATCGAGCGAGCCGCGCGAACCTCAAAAGCGTCCGTCAGCACGTGGAACTTACCGAAGTCATCTGCACGGTGGGCGTTGCATCGAAGATGACGATTAGTGTACAGATCAGTGGAGCGCAGGAAGCTGGTAGGGGTCTCCTCTTCGTTAGCTCCGTTTGCTTCACTTGCGTGACTCAGACGGGCATACGCCTTTAAGAGGTAGCGAGCATGCTGTTTGACCAGCACGTCGAAGGTGCCTTCAAATGTGCATGCACCCACGTTCTCAGCGAAAAGATGAGCCAAGTTACTAGACTGGAGGAAACCACAACCTCCACACAGTCGACGGCACTGCTCGATTCCATCGTTCACTCGGTCTGCCAAAAGCGCCTTCAGACCGGAAGAAACGGCATGAACCTCTGCAATATGAGCAGCAAAAGAGCCGTGACCTCTCCTCATCAAGTCCAATGTGTTGTCATGTAATGCTGTTATCGCCCTACCAGCAAAATTGGCCGCGTAGGCCAGTGATATCAACGGTAGAAGCACGTGCTGTTGGTTATGGTAGTCGAGTACCGGGTACTCCTTGGTCAGATCAAAGTTATCACCATCACTTGTCGACTTCTTTCCTTGCACACGCACAGCACTGAATCGCGTCGTGATGGTCGTCGCCGCTCCCAGAATGAAGCTCAGTTTCAGGATCAAATATGCTCGCACCTGCGTCATGGTCAGGTACACAAGTTTGGAGCTCTTGGGCTTGATAAACGTCCCATCTTTCAGCACTTTTGCATATCTCATGAGCATGTTTCGTCTTGGAATCCTCACATTGCGAAAGACCGCGTATCCGTTATCCAGCGAGTTGAAGCCCACCTTCGGCCCGATATCTCCCATCTCAATCCCGGGCAGCGGAGTGTGGTCTTCCGGTGACCTCAACGGCACTATGAACGCTTGGACACCTTTGCTATCGCCATTAATATGCAACTTGGCATGTACAATTGCATGCGTCGCGGTCTTGCCTAGACCTCCTGGCCACCATTTTCGACTCGTCAGTGTTGGGGAGTCGATGACGAACGTCTGCGTCTCCTTGTCAAACACTGCCGTGGTTTCAAGGCCCTGAACATTGGACCCATGACCCAATTCCGTCTGCGCATAGGCCCCAATGATCTTGAAGTCTCGTGCAAGCGGTAGCCACTTGGCTTGCTGCTCATAGCCCGCCTGGTTCTCGAGAGTTGGGATGAACATGGCACGATGCACTTCGAGAGGTAAGCGCTCGCCCAATGCCACGTACAATTCCTGCTGGTCGCGCGGGTCCTCAATGCGTTGATCTTGCACTAGTTTGATGTAGTGGAAAGCCTTCTTCAAGCCAGCAGCGCAGCGTTGTGCGTGGTTCTGGTAGATGGAGTCTCGTCGAGAGAGCACTGGATGACGACGCACCAATTCCACCATCAATTTGCGACGGCGATTGGCCTCGCGACCTCCACGCAATGCATCAGCCAATAATTCTACGTCGATGTCACTGCATTCGCGCTCGCGGCGTAGGAGCAGCGGGGCCAGGTCGTGCAGCGGAACGGATGACACAGGTGCCATGCTTGTCAAGTGGACTGGGAGATGAGACGAATGGCAATTGACATTTTGGTCCGATGACTCATCACATTCTGTAGCCATTTCACATTTTATGATACTGAATCCCAGTTAAAGATTTGTGACCACCAGCTTTTAAAAAAATAGTCGCTATTGCAACGGATCTCGTTGCTAGACTCTCACCGTGCTCCATCGCACACCGCTACAGGCGGCAGATGTCATGCATCTACCTGCCAATTGGACGCAGATTGACCAGGAAATTATCGAGGCGCTGCTGCTCGACCAGCCCGCGGGCGTCGTCAGGTGTGCAGACGTTGTCACTTGCCACATAGGAGTCGTCGGCAATACTGACCTGTTTGTGTGGTACAGGAGTGACGAGTCCAATGCGCAGCAGATTCTTCGATATCGTGCTCTGTTAGCGAGACAAATTACCAGTGAGACGCGAAAGTCCAAGCATCGAGCAGTGCAGCGTCGCTTCATGCAGCGGAAGAAGGACCAGATCCACAAAGTCAAGCAGCAGGTTGAGCGACTCGAAAAGGAGTACGAGCTGCTGCAGGCTGCCTGGGAGAAGAAACAACTGAAGAGAGAAAACAACACACTGACGGAAGACATCGACAAGTGCGAACCGCTGCCGTTCCCGACTCAGGAACAAATTGACTTGCTGCTGAGCGACCAGCAGAAGCTGATTCGAGAAAGCTACACCCCGCTGACGGCAAGCGACTGGGATGAACTTTTGAGGAATAACTTGCTGGAGTTTGAGGCGTCGAGCTGTGAGACGGGCTATGAGAGCACAGGAGCCGTAGTTCTTGGCTGGAGTGATCGACGGAAGGTCGACTTTGACAAAGGTACGACGCGCTTCGTCATGACCAAGCGGTTCGCGCATCTAAACGCGCAGGATTTCTACGAGACGACGTATGACAAGCTGTGCAAACCGGAGGCACACCCGGAACTCTTTCATCCTGCGGTGACCATCCGGATGCAGCATCTTCAGGAGATCAACAAGGGCGGAGTCGTGCTGCACCGCTGCATGTTCAATCCGCAGACGGGTGGCGCCGTACATACAATCGAGACGATGATGCGCGTTCAGCATGGACGTAGCCAAATCATCTTCCTCCGGACGCTGGAGTACAATCCAGCGTACGACTGTTTGCCTAAAACACACCATTGGTTGCAGCTATTCACAGCTCTCGTCTTCACACCGTCGCAGTCATCAGGTAGAAGAGTAACAGGCAACGACGGAGACCGAGAACCCGGCTGTATCTTCCGCTACGCAGGTTGTCTGCGAGATCTCCCGCCCGTAGCTGTCAAGTACTGGCTTATGGAGATGCTGTACGTGATTCTCCGCTTCGAGAGCGTCATGGTCGCCCCAGTCTTCGCCTTACGAGCTGAATGAACTAAAGTTATTTAAACTCGAAGAGTGATGGTCAAGCTGAAGTGATTATCAAAATGTTTATCTATCGTGTGGTACACACGAAACAGCTGTAAAAACTGGCTCCATTTCACATGTCAGTCACGGTACAGTACTTGTACCAATCGGCGGACTCTGCCTCATCGTCCCTGCCGATAGACCACTCTCTTCACTCGAGCCATCCTACTGTTCATTAGGCTCCGTGGCCGTCGCCATCTCGCCGTTTGTCCCGCTCGTTGACGTAGCGACGCGCTGTGCGGGATTCTCCCGATGGAATCGACGTCTGCACTGCCTCCTACTGCGGAACTACCGGCGTGCTGGACGCCCACGGACCAGCGCATCATGGAGCATTTGCTACTGGACCAGTCGGACGTGGAAGACCATTACGATGCAGCTCACCAAGATGCACGGAGCTCCCCGCGGACTGTGGAGCTCAGTCCAGCTGAGGATAAGCCCAAGTCCAAGCAGAGCACGACCAAGCGTAGTGTTAGTCCAGCTAAAGTGGTTGACACTGACAAGGCCAAGCAAATTGAGGACAACAGACGAGCGCGCCATCGAGAAGTGCAGCGGCGTTTTATGCAGCGCAAGAAAGCGGAAGTAGAACGCACTAAGACACTGGCACAAACGCTGGAGACAAAGTATCGATACCTCGAAATTTCAGCGGAAGAGAGGAACTTGAAGGTCGAGAACCGAGAGTTGCAAGAACGAGTGGACACCGCCGCGGCATCGGTGCCCAGAGTGCCGCATGTTGACCCTGTACAGCTTTTGATGCAGGTAATGGATGGACTTTACGGACAGGAAAAGCGACAAGTGCTAAGTTTTTTTTTAACAGAATCAGATGGAGCTCGTGAAGGAATTCTACGAGCCGATCACGCCTCAAGTGCTAGCAAGTGTGCAATACAATGCACAACTAGAGTACGAGCTCTCTCGAAGAGATGACACGTTTAAAACTTCTGGTGCGTCGGTCATGGGGTGGAGCGACTTCCGCAAGATGGAGGGGTCGTCGGTCAAGTTTGTACTGTCCAAGGGCTTCCCGAACGTACGGGCGCTGCATCTGATGAACTTCACTTGGGATACGCTGTCCACACCTGCAACCTACGGGCGCTTCTTCAGCCCTGCCTTCCCGATCAAGGTTTGTGTCATTGATACATGTGTGTCATTTTTTGTGTGTATTCTTCTCGTACGCTGACATTTTTGCTACTACTTCAGATGCAAGTCCTGCAGGTGATTAACCGCGACGCGCTGGTGATTCACCGTGTGCTGTTCAACCCGCACACTCAGAGCTCGTCCAACGCGCTGGAGTTGTTGTGGCGTGTTCGTCTGGGAGATGAATACGTGATTTTTGACTCGGCTCTCCAACACAACGCCGTTCAGCAGTGTCTTGGTGCATCCTACAAGTGGACTGAGATGACGACGTCGCTAGGTTTTGCTCCACTAGACGTCAATCGCGACAGCGGCTGCGTCCTCCGTCATGGAGGTTGGATACGTACCTCCATCACCAACGTCAAGTATTGGTTCATGGAGATGTTCTTCATGGCGTTGCGCTTCGAGAGCACCATGGTAGCCCCAGTGTTCGCGCTGCCATCCGAGGAATAGAACCTCTACCCGATATACGAACAGCAAAACTGGTTATCCGGATCGAACGGACAGGTCGGTTTTGAAACACTATACGTTTGTAAAAAATAAACTTGTACATTGGTTAACTTAGTCTAATATGCGTTGGCCACGATAAGATGGTTTCTCACAGAGCAAGTGAGTGCCACTGGTCGCTGAAAGCCTTCACTGCCTTGCTCTCAAGTGTCAAAACGACATCCAAGCCGCCTTGCTTGGAATACATCGGGTCAGCGATGATAACCAAGCCATCTGCGACTGGAAGACGTGGAAGTCCAGCGTAACTTGCTTTCCTTCCGCCGCCAAAGTCGGTGTCGTAGGCTCCCATGCCACCCAAGACATGAAGAAGAGATCTGGACCAAAGAAGAATTCAGTGCTAATACTCACGGCGCTCATATCGGACTGCGAGGAGATAAATGCCAAGGAACTGGTCGTCCCGTGTTCGAATGATGGTCTCACGAACGCGTCAGGCTACTGCACCAAGTGTCCCGACCAAATTGTCGTAAGCGAGCTCAGCCGCTTCGTAGGTGGATAGCGCGAAGAAGGTAACGTTACCAAGAGAGCCCGTGCCTTGACACAGGTTGTAACGCGCATGTCTTTGTGAGCTCGAGTGATCAATACGATCATGAGTGCCGTAAGCGAGTCGATAGTGCTCACGCACGAACAATCAGGAGCTTCAGTCGATCCACTGGCGAGTTCCTTCAGCCGTCCAAGCATGTCAGGATTCAAGTGGAAACTGCGTTGAGCTGTCGGTGGAGGGTACAGGAATGGGTCCCGCGTTGACTTCTTCGTTCTTACCACTGGGGAGATGCCACACGGAACTCCGGATGAGCTACCGAAACTTCGTTTCCGTGCCCAGAAAGAAAGTGTCGGTCGTGATTCAGCTTGATCAGCGCTTTTAGCTCGTTGGACGGGATCCCGGCTAGACGTCGATAGCGCTGCGCCCACACCTTGCCGAATATGAACGTCGCCTCTCCGTCGAGCTCTCCGTGAGCAAAGTCGAGGCGAAGTCGAGGCCAATGACAAGCCCATCGTCTGTCAGTATTGACGCTTTGGCTGTAATGAGTTGGTATTTGCCCTCGCGTGCAGGTGGAATGAAGTCGTACGAGAGTGACTCGAGTACTTGCTTAGTGGTTCGAGGACACGCGGGGTCCGTCACGAAAAGGACCGCACTCGAACCCATGCTGAGCTTTGAGGGATCTACCTTGACGTAAGATCGCACCACGTCATTTGCGAGTTTGCAGTACACCGCCACGGTTAAAGCAGATAATGGATACGTACAACAGCTCGCTCACCGCCTGCAAAGTATGGCCCGTAGTAGGGCACGGGGCAGCCGTAGCAGCAGAGCTCGCTAGTGAGCAGCATATATTGTAGATGAGTAAATGGGTAAATGCGTCGTTAATATGATGAGCAACTGTACCGGTAGCGACCTCAACAAAAGTGGTCATTTTTCAATCCATCAAAACCGATTTTGCAAAGTTTTAACGTTTGACGTTTAGTGAAAAGCACTGCCAGCCGCAGTGAACCAATAAGCCGTTTCGGAGATCAATCGATGACAGTAAGTTACCATACCTGGTTTAAATCATTTTAGGCACATTGCCGAATATAGTACGATACTGGAAAATAATATAATATCTTCATTGTTGCCTGGTCATGCATTATATTGTATTGTAGCCCTGATGCCAGGTACGGCTATTTAGAATTGCATAAGCTCGTAAACTAATTGTGCTTTAAAAAAATGAATTTCGACAAAATTAATATTATTTTCCAAACCATTTTACCATCTACTTGTACCTAACGTGACCTAAAGTACGCACTTAAGAACTGCGACCTCCCGGTCCTCAAGCCACAATATCTACTATTGCTTCACGCAAAATTGCAATCTTTATTATTGCCAAACGAAGGCAGCAATCCAATTTTTACAGTATTGGAAAATACTATTTTGCACTACCGCTCTCTCTTAGGGCCTCGATCCGCTGTTGATAACGATACTGGAACCGCTCCTCCACCAACGCACGCGCGGGATCGGATGAGCTACATCTTCTCGAACAGCCACCTACTCTTCCTTTGGACCCTTGTGGACATGGCTGCTGATCTGCTGTGGGCCACGCCTCACCATCTGCCGACAACGTCTTTTCATCTCGAGGCCCATCTCGGTCGTGTCTGCTGCGTGCAGCTTTTCACCGGCATGTGGTACTGCTTCACCATGACACCGCGGGCTGCAGTGCAGCGCAGATGGATGCAGACTCTTTAGTACAATATTTGTATTGATATACCATTGTGCAATACATGAAGAGAGCCCATGCAATCCTACTACAACTGGTATAATGCAACGTTGGCCGTGTTCAACTTTGACGTCGTCAATCGCCGGATTGATCCATTACTGCCCTCGAATACCTTCCTCTATCCACCCGATACTATGTAGTAAGTTATCTTGGGCCCGACCCATAAGCATTCATAGAACGTCTTCCTCGCAAACAAGGTTGAACTCAAATCGCGCTTTGCTCCCACCCAGAACTATACCGGTATGTGCTTCGAAGTAATTGCTGGGACAGTTGACGCTACATATCACTTCCAGCTCGTGCATGGTCAATGTCCAGGCCTCATGATGTTGTTCATGCGAAAAGGCCTCGAAGATTCCCATTGCTACTGCTATGAACTATGCAATCGCTCCGGAGGAAACGGTCGATTCAAAAACTCTCGTTCTCGTCTCCATTCTTGCCTGTCCACTACGAACTGAGCCGCACAAAGGTAGAAGATCCTGCTGTGGGAAGTGAGGCATGGAGCGGGGAACTTTATGGCTCGCAGTCATCGTCCCGGCAGTGGCACCGTCACGACAACCACGTGTTGGCAGAGGCGAGCCAAATGCTGTCGCATCGAGAAAACTGTGACATTTCATATTTAACTCACAATTAGACACGTCTTTGTACTTTATCTAATTTAGTATCACAGTAATCGAATGCTTGAACCTTTCTGAAAAGCTCTAGCTTGCAATACGTAAATATCTTTAAGCCAGCATATCAAATATTAAAGCATCATCTATCAAAGAGGATGACAGCTCTGACTTCATTCTCCGACTTGCTGCCCTTTCCGTAGCATTGGGTAGGATCCCCACGGTAGTGTAGCTCCTCAACTTGCCTCCTTTTCGCCACGATTCACTTGTCCTCTCTGCCTGTTGCAGCGATGTCCTTCGCGGCGGTGGACGACGAGCAGCAAGCGCGGCTATGCGGGCGCGCACGGGCCAAGGAGATCTTCCAGCCCATGCGTTGGAAGCGCATCGGTACACTACCGGACGAAGCTGCCAAGCTCTACGAGAGTGCACGACGCTCTACCAACCGCTCCTACAGTCTACGCGCTGTGAAGCCATTGCAGGCGTCATTGGACGAAGTTGAGGCAGTTCTAACTGGACAGACAGCGCTACTCGGCAGAGATGACACACCTTCGCTACTGGCACGACTGCTACCGTCCACGTACGTGTCTGGTGGGCGCATCGCCCGCTACCCGACGCTCGAGCACTCGACCAGTGAACGAGAGAACGTGGCGTTGCAATACGCGAGGCTCAAGCCTTATACAGCCAAGCATCCGGGACAAGAGACTAAGAACGCTGTGCTACTCGAGTCTGTGGACAACTATGTGCTGCTGGGTTACACGCTGTCCACAAAACTGCAGCGCTCGGATACGAGTAAGAGGAAGGATTCCGACTCAGCCACTCCTAGAACAACGAGCTCTGTGCCGTCACTACTGCACTTGTACCGACCTGTAAGCGCTCCATCCTTCTCCGAGAGGAGACACGACTTCCGACCGGAAAAGCTGGCGGCCAACGACTTTAGCATTACCTACATTATCCAGGAAATGCCGTCAAGTGACGAGCAGGAGCAAAAAGAGGCGTCAGTGACTCTAGAGGTAGTTCTCACAAGCTCATTGGACCCTCAACAAGCAGCGAACCAGGACGACAAGGCAAAGGAGGTTTTAACCCAACAGAAGCAGAGACTCCGCCACGACGCGCTGTGTCTGACAAGACTGCAGCCATTCATTGACGCTTACCGACAGGAGAAGACACGACCGAGTCTGACTGCGACTCAGCCCAGAGAACCGCAGCACGACCCGAAGGACTGTGACCCGAACATGCTGCGTGGGAGTATGTTCGCTGGAGGACGTACTTGTGGTGTTTGCCACCGTAAGTTTGGCCCCTTCCGCTGGAAAAAGCAGTGCGAGGCATGCGATAAACTCGTGTGCAACCAGTGTCTATCAGTACTGGCCGCTGCTCCGTCGCTCTCTCGACGCAAGAAACGCGTGTGCTCCCAGTGTCTCTACGGCGAGACTGCTAACGTCGCTGCGATGCACAAGGCGGCAGTGGAAGCAGCTAGCGATGATGGCAAAAGCTCAGTCAGTTCGGCTGGTTCAGGTAAGACACATGCATCGCCCGAAGGCTCGACGATGAACGTGTTCCAGTTCCCCAACTTGGAGTCGTTAGTGTCCAAGCACAAGGCTAGTAAACCCGCAGTACCTGTTGCTCAAGGAACCCCATCACGAGCTTCTGGTCGAGTTCAAATCGACTTGGGCTTGGATCCTGCGTTGGCTTCTTCTTCGCGAACACCTGATCGTCGACGAGCGCGTTCACGCCAGTCGCAGCTTTCGCAGGGGTCTGTCGTCAGTACGACGTCAAGTACCAGTGCCACGAGCTTTGTTACTGCAACATCTGACAACCGACGCGCGACGTTATCGAGTCACATTGATCTGGACGACAGCGAGTCTGCTGTGTCCAAGTCCATGCGTACACGACGGGCCAAGACCGTACTGCTAGAAGATCAGCCTGCCAAGCGTGTGACCCACAAACCTTTGAACTTCATCACGCCGCTCTCGTCTTCAGCGCCGACACATTCATTGTACTCGACATCAGAGGATGAGGAGAGCGACCAACAACACATGGCTAAGCCTCGTGCAAGCTCGTGCATGACCTCCAAGATTCAATTCGTACAACTCAAGACACCCGAGCCGGACTACGAGCTGGATTTCAGCTGGTATAATATCTTCCCCAAGGCCCCCGTCAAGCGTACTGCTGATGAGTTGGCTCGTGCAACGTACGTCGAAGTGGCTGGTCTTAAGGTGGATGCGAGATCGCTGGTTTTCCTGCGGCACGATACTGAGCTAGAGGAACTGGCACGTCGAGTGTTGGAGGTGGCCTCGCAGTGGCACGCCTGCAGTATCAATATTGTGGGTAGCTACGAGGTCTACTGCCTTGTGACGGCCTCCAACAAACCCGAACTAGACATTGACGACGAGTTGTTGGAGCTGGAGGCTACCCCAGTGACAGTCGATGATGTGGTTCCTCGAGAAGAAAGCGTTAGCGCCTATGCGGTGCATCACTGTTCTCCCTTCTTCGTAGCCGAGATGGAGCATGATCCACGTTTCCGGGCCCATCCGCTCCACACTGAACAGGGAGCTGTGTCGCTCTTGAGCTTCCCTATTTACTCTTCGGGTGCTGATACGAGCGGTTCGCTTGCTCGCGGTGTAGCCCACTGTGTGGCTACACTGGATCTGTGGAAGCGAGACCATGTGCCTGCAAGCAGCCACGTCTCTAACGACTGGATGTCCAACATTGCTGACTTACTGCAGAAGATCAGTGCCCGTCTGGAAGCCCTTGCTCTGGAGTCGCACGCCTTCCTCAAGCCTCGTGCCCGCGCGAATCTCTCGTTCGGTTCCTCTTGCGATTCTAGAGGCAGCACTCGAAGAGCTGATTCGATCATCGACCTTTACGATATCGACAGTGAGTCTGTGGTAGACTCTCCGCCGCTCTCTCAAGCTGAGACGATGGATCGACTCACGAGTCTTTCGTACGCCAAGGTACGTGGTCTTGGCTTCGGTGGCATGGGTGGTCCTGGGTCAGCGACGTGGAAGTACGACAGTGACAACGAGAGCACAACGTCCAGCCAGAGTGCCAGCAGTTCCTGTAGCCAAAGCTCGCGCTTCTCATCACACCTCTATTCAGCCGCAGACATGCACTCGACGATTGAGTCGTTGCTGCAGCAGGCTTCCAAGACTTCCCAGTACATCAGTGAGACAGGAGTATCCATTTAGACTCTAGATGGCATGAACTAAGCGTGAATACTATCAGTTTTTTTAAACTACACGATGGTTCGTACTACATGCAGCCGAATGTATAGCCTCACCGAGGTCGTATTGTTACAGCCGCAAGCTCGATTTATTGCATCCACAACCGAGCGTGTCCATCTCATCCAATCTCTCACCCAAACACCGAAGTACCTTTAAACTACTGGCGACTTGCAGCACATTTCAATCACATGTACTTCGAAGTACTACGTAATATACCTCCCATCGCTGACAACCGCCAGTATCACTCAGTGAGCATTCGAATACAATTGGGCCAACGATTATGAGCCCAATAGTATCACGAGGCCTTGATGACATCGAAACTACACAAAACTACATACCGTACTAGGGTGGCAAATTTTGCGTTGCGCCTGCGATGAGCTATAATAGATTGCCGGGATCCTCAGGGGTAGCTGAAATCGTGGGCGAGATTTTGCAGATTCCGCCCACCTCTCGATTAGAGGGAGGCGGAATCTGATGCAAAAGAGGATTTACTTCGCACCACATAGATTAAGCATTTATCGCTTGAGTCAAGCTCGTCAGGCTGTCACTGGCTTTGTGCAGGCACGATTCCTCACCCGACATCACCAGCGAACTTGGTCATCGTGTTGCGTGAGAATGAGAGAGTGGTTGAAGAATGCGAGGAGGTTTGGGGGAACTGAGTTGTGTGACCAACGAAGTTTTGTTCAATGAGAGGAGTCAAGGTTCTGAGTTCTTCGATACACAGGACAAACGTTTGCAGTGTTAGGGCCTTATATGCTCAATCACCACGAGCTTTTACGCGATGATCTCCTCCCAGGGCGAAGGGTTCCAGTCAGGGAAGAACTTGGCGATAGTGGTCTTCACCTCTTCTTCCGTTCCGGGCACGCAGCTTCCGTCCGCGATACGCGTCTGAATGTACGCCACGGGGTTCGTATCATAGCCCTTCTTCGTCTCCTCGTAGTCCACCGCCTTGAGCTGAAGCTTCTTGCCCGACTTCTTCTCTAAATAGGCAGCGATTTCCTTTGGGGACACTCGACCAGTCTCGACAGACAGCCGAGCCCACTCGAGGGAGCTCTTCGGAGCTGTCACCAGCACGTGCACCACGAAGCGACTGAAATCAGCGCGCGCCAAGATACTCAACTTGGCATCGCCCTCGCCGGCAACGTTCATGACGCCTTCGTCGACGTTGTACCCCAGCAAGCTACGAATCAGCAAGCGAATCCCGTCAGTTGGGTAAATATTTATTAAACACTGATCGCTGGTGAAGTAAAACTCACAATGGCAAGTACTCGGTCCACAGTCCACTGTGGAAGAGGGCAAAAGGCAGTTCAAGCTGCGTCAGTAGATCGCGGACCTTCTGCTTCGTGATGTTGGCTCCATCCTCATCGCGGAAGCCGAACTATCAAGAATAAAGGATGAGGTTAGAATAAAGGTTGAAGTGATAAAAGAGATAGAGCAATCAACGCTTTACCTCGGTAGTGACGAAGAGTTGGATACTAGCAGCCTTCGCAGCGCGGGCAATCACGAATTGAGCGGCGTGGTGCTGCGAGTTGATCGAGCTTACTCTAGCATCATGAAGAAAAAAGTCAAATATCTACTCGGAACCCAAACGCCTCGAATGAACACTGGGAGCTTACACAACTTCACTCCCGACTAGAGCTGCCTTCAACGACGTCTTGTCTTCGTAGTTCACCTTCACGAGAGTAGTATATACTGGCACATAACACCGCCAGTTTTTTTTCTGACCTTAATTTACCGACGAGCACGATCCTACACCTTCCTGAGCTCCAGCTGGTGAAAACATCGACACCACCGCTAAGTAGCTCCAGGTGCGAAGGAGGTCTCCTCCACACCTCCAAGCACCGCACATAGCACCATTGCGATTACATGCAAAAGGAGGTATTCATTCAGAGGGAAAAATCATGCTAACCTCCGTTGAGCGCAGAACGGCAGTTTTTTTCCTTACCACCAAGAACACCTGCCATTCTAACCACGCGACAACGTGGCCTCTCGCCATTGGTTGGAAGTCTATGTGACACGCCATTATTTCCGCTTAAATACGAATGGAAATTCTCTCCCTCCTTTCTTCCTCATTCCAGAATCCGCCGGCTTGAGGAAAGATGATCACGTTGTACTGTGCCGTCGTTGGTGTGGCTGGGAGCGCGTTTCCTGTCGACATTGACGAGAACAAGTCGGTGGGGCACTTGAAGGACGCGATCAAGGCGAAGAACTCGGACGACCCAACCCTGAAGAATGTCGCTGCGAAGAACCTGCGGCTCTTCCTGGCGAAGGAGGGCGACGGCGCGTGGCTGTCGAGCCTCACTGAAGATGTGAAGAAGCTGAAGAAGGGCGAGAAGACTGTTTTCATCGAAGCGCTAACGCAGGAAGAACAAGAGCTACAGGCAGAGGATCCGCTGGAGGACGTGCTGTACGGAATGGATCCTCCATCAGCTCGCCAGATTCACGTGCTGGTGGTGGTTCCGGAGCAATGGACCTCTGCTCCAATTGTCTCCCAAGACGGTGTTTTCGATCACTGCATTCATCCGTTCTTCTCGCAATTCCCGACGGTTGACCAAGTTGGTGATTGGCTCGAATTTCCGGCGCTGTTACCGTTGACTGAACGTCAAAAGCTCTACGTACGTTGTTCGTACAAGTCGATCGCTGCCCAAGCACTGACGAAGGTGGATCCAAACCGCCGGAAGTATGCAGTAATTACGGGCACGCCTGGGATTGGCAAGTCGGTGTTCGTCTACTATGTCATGTGGAGATTGATCAAGGATAAGAAGCGCGTGCTATTTATCACAAGACAACCACCCATCTACTTCGATGGCAGTACGATTCATGAGTGCAAGCAGTTGCCATATTCAGGCAATCAGCAATTCTGGTCGCCCGATTTGTGGTGTCTTGTGGACTCAGTGGACCCAACAAATGTTGCTGGAATGCCTATTGAGTGCTGCTCCGTTTTTCTCGCAAGCACACCGCGACGAGACTGCATCGGTGAGTTCAAAAAGCTTGTTCCTACTCCAGATGTTTTCTACATGCCTCTGTGGACAAAAGAAGAACTGGCGACAATTGCTCCCATGTATCCACATGCAGCAGCTGTGTGGGAGAATCGATTTGAGTGCTTGGGTGGTGTGCCTCGCCTGGTGTTGCAAGACATTGAAACAGACCCACAAGCTTGGCTGATGTCCGCATGCAACAGTTGTTCTCTCGATGATTGCATTATGTTGGTGTCCATCTACTCTGAGGTCAACTCGAAGACCAAGATCGCTCAGATTTTGATTCACATCCATAGCCAAGAACCTTATCGAGAGTACAAAGTTGTCTATGCATCAGATTTGGCGATGCAGTTGATTGTTCGAACAAAGTGGCGATTGGACCGCGCGAAGTTGCAAAGCCTTCTCGGTTCGTCCGATGGAAACCCGCTTGCACAATCACTGTGCGGATACATCTTTGAGCTTTATTCTATGGATCTGCTGGAGCAGGGTGGAACTTTCGTGTGTCGAAAGCTGTTGTCTGGTACTGAAATGCGAAAACGCGACACGATAAAACGCAAACGAAGCACCCCAGATAATGAAGACGAAGAAACAATCGACATTCCACGGTCATCGCAGCCTCGGCAAATAGCGGAGCGGGTGGAAGTCGGTCAACTTGCAAATCAGCTGTACGTGCCTCGGACATCGAATTATACTGCTATTGATGCGTGGATGCCGCAGTTCGGTGGATTCCAGATGACTGTGGGAAAAACGCATGACATCAAGGGCGGGGCGGCAGATGATTTGGCGAAACTGGGTCCGAATGGCAATCGACTCTTCTTTTTGCTTCCACCACTCTACTACAAAACTTTCACCAAGAAGACACCTCAAACCATCGAGCAGTTTGCAATCCTTGTTCCGCATCCCGAACAGGTGTAATGAATGAATGTTTCAACGCTTCATTGACGTCAGCTTCTCTTTCATGGCCTACAAAAACATTACTTCGTGATCAATTCGTCATCGGAATCACGCACAATTAATTTTGATCCTGATAAATATAAAGTTAGTAATATACAAAGATGGCGTACTCACCTCAGCAATACCTCGCTAACAAAGAGCGGATCAAGGCGGCGCAGAAGCGCTACTATCAGCGCACACGTGAAGCTCGTTTGTCGTATCAAAAAGGGTACGACGACAAGAATAGGACCAGATTCGAGCTCGCAAGCGTAAGCCCAGAACCGAACTTAACGAAACAGAAAGCGAACTTAATGGTGAGACCGAACTAACAATTAATATTTTTTTTTTTTTCTCAGATAAGTCAAGCCCAATATAGCCAATGACTGACGCCGACAACCACGCTTCAAATTTTGCTCAAATGCACTTGGCGATCTGAGTCAGTACCATTCATCTAGGTGGTTCTGGCATTCGACAGAGGATAAGTGGATGCTGCATGGTAAAACCCAAATATATCCATGCCCAGCCTATCGTCCTAATGTTCCGAGATGCTACTGTAATACCACAATCAAGCGGCACTTCCTTATTATCGATAAGGATGAGAACCATCACTTTCGTTGGCTCTGAATGTGTTAAGCTATTTGGTGGGCACTACAAAGTATGTCTCAGATGCCAACGTCGGTACCGATAGTTATAAGTATTGCAAGGAATGTCGAGACCGTGGTCTAACATCATTTAGTGATGAGAAGCTGGGATTTGGAAAAATATAAAAATAGAAAGCCTATTTCACTATTAGGTGTGGATGACGGCTACATCCACTTCCTATTTAAGTGCGACAACGTATCTGAAGCCTCTAAACAGGATTTAGCTCGCAATCTACTACCACAAACAATTATTGGTACCGGTATGCACCACGACAAATCCATCCAATGGATTAAGGCTAACGCTGTTGGATATTAAAACTGGCTTAAAACCTCCAACAAGTCATACTCCAAATATTTGAATTATTTAATTTCAGATTTTTTTGTAGATGGCTAAGATATAAAGTTGATCCTGATACAAGGTCCAATAATTATAAAGTCAAATCTACGAAGAATAATATAGGCAAGAATATATAGGCAGCATGGTTGCATACGAGCTCGAAGGACTAAAGAGATTGAATATTCAAGCTATCAAATGGGGTAGCAGCTACCGTGTTAAGGTACGTGGTAGAACCGGCAAGATGGTTTATATTAGCAACCTTTCACGGCCAATCAACCAGAGATTGGTGGCTAAGCAGTACAATGTTTCAATTGAAACCTTTGAGAAGCATATGTCGCCTGACTACAAGGCTGATCCTAAGTACCGTTTTTACAATGGTAATCACATGGAATCACAACTATATGAGGGTGTTGAGCCTTCTGTTTTCTACGACAAGCTCGAAAACGTTCTTTTGACTCAGTCGAGTGCGTTTAAGGTAAACGTTGCTCTTGGGTACAAACTTGTGAGCAAGACCGATCCTGATGACACTCGCTACTTCTACCCGAATCTCGCTAATACTTATGTATTCAATAAGCCTGTCGCTATCAATATCAAGGCTAATATTCGAAAGAAGGTGATTTCGGAAATCCGTTCTATGGAGTTGGCTGACAAACGGAATTACCCCAGCTCCGGATTTTAGCTCAAGTCGATCACTGCATTCAAGATTTTCATCTACCATCGCGACCACGCTCTCGGGGATAGTGAAGCTGTCATCCCTAAGATTATTCGCGAAAACAAGCATGTAATCAACTTCCCTAAGACCAACAGCAAGTGCGTCTTCCACTGTATCGCCTAGCATTCATTCCAGAGTCCTAAGAAATATCCTCGAAGAATTCAGGCTCAGGTGAAAGAGGCATTCAAGCGCTACTGCTCTTTCAAGGGGGTTAAATATACGTTGAGTCTGTTTAGAAGCTTCAAGGCTATTGACCTACTACAGCTCGATGAGGTTGAGGACTGCTTCCAACTTAGTTTTAATGTATATAGCATGGATGTAGCTTCTGGAAATGTAGAATGCATTCGTAGATCGGACAAGGGGTATGAAGCT
Organism: Phytophthora cactorum; assembly: GCA_016864655.1. NCBI lineage: Eukaryota > Oomycota > Peronosporomycetes > Peronosporales > Peronosporaceae > Phytophthora > Phytophthora cactorum. The sequence continues at coordinate 737,423 of NHQK01000015.1, read as the reverse complement.
ATGGATATTCTATCGTACGAGAATCACGCTCTTTACATCAAGAACATTGACATGCTCCAGTCTAAATACCAATGTCCTAAATGTGAAATGGCTTTCGTCAGCGCTGAAAAGCTTAAAAACCACAAGAAGAATCAGTGCGAGCTTGTGAATATCGAAAGCTTCCCCGCTGAGCCAACTATCTACAAACCAGCTCAGAACACGATACGATCACTGCTTACGAAGTATTCGATCAAGGATGCTGACCAGTACATCGACCACTTCATCGTTTATGACTTTGAGGCCATCCTTAAGCCTACCGTGACTCAACACGGGGAGAATACTGTCTTCACGAACGAGCACATTCCGGTGTCTGTATCAGTAGCTGATAGCTTAACCGAGGAGGTACGTTGCTTTGTAAATGACGATCCAAAGATGTTGCTTACAGATATGTTCAAATACATCGGTGATGTATCGGTGAAGATCCAGCAGTACAATGTCAATAAGTACAAGTCGCTTCTACAGAAAATCATCAATGCTCACGGTCTGACAGGTATGGAAATTCCAGGAGTCAATCTTAGCAAGACCTACAAGATGTCTGGTGTGGAGAATTGGATTGAAGAAGGAAACTATGATAGCTTCTTTGACTTTCACAGCAGCCTTGGCTTTGGTAAGCAAAGGTCCGATTACGGAAAACTTAAACAGCAGCTTGATCAGGTACCAGTATTCGGCTTCAATTCTGGTCGATACGATATCAACTTGATTAAGAGCGACTTGTTTGCTATCATCGGTACTGACAACATCAAATCTGTTATCAAGAACCCTAGCTACATGTGCATTGCTACATCGGACATGAAAATGCTGGATATTAGCAACTATGTACCAGCTGGTACCAGCTACGATAAGTATCTTACAACATATCTCGGTGGATGCAAATGCGATGACAAAACTAGATGTGTCTGTGGTCTTGGCAAGGGTCTTTTCCCGTACGAGTACATCACTGCTTTCAACGTGCTAAACCAGACTACTATCCCACCTAAGTCAGCTTTTGACAGCAAGCTCCGTGGAACAAGCATCACCGGTGATGAGTACGAACGAGTGAAGTTCGTGTGGGAGTACTACGATATGAAATCAATCAAGGACCTACTGGTCTGGTACAACAATCTCGATGTAGTTCCATTTATCAAGGCTATCAAAGCCCAGCGTGAGCTATTCAAGCGTTTCGATCTGGATATGTTTGCTGATGGAGTGTCGCTACCTGGCCTTTCGGAGAAGGTCATGTATCAGACCTGCTTCAGTAATCTCCAATATCCGGATAAGAAACCTGCTAACGCATTCAAATTTCCAGCTAAGCGCATGGCTGGCTACAAAAATCAGGATGCTGAGGCGAAGCGTGAGTTTGGTATGACGCTTGATCACTTAGATATGTTGCTACAGAAACAGAAGTATCTCTGTGGGCTTTGCTATAGCCCTTTGAGTTCTGACACTGCTTCAGCTGATCAAATTAATAACAAGCTTGGGCACATCGATGGCAACATCTTAGTCAGCTGTGTCAAGTGCAACACCGCTCGTAAGGATATGTCTCTTAAGGGTTTCCGCTACAAAACCTGCTTGAGTTTAACTCGAACAGGCAGGTATATTCGATTGACAAGGAAGAATCTGAGATCTACCGTAAAAGGAAAGCCAACATCGCTGGAGGTCCATCTATTATCTTCAATCGCTACGTTAAGCGTAATGATACGAAGATTCGTGGTGGCAAGGTCTGTAAGAATATTATCGGATACGATGCTAACGCTTTGAACCTGTGGGCACTTGGTAATGAGATGCTATGCGGTCGATTGACTACAGTTGAGGCGTATGATGGTATCATTGATGACATAAAGACATACAAGGTATTCGGCTTTCTCGAGTGCGATATTCGTACTCCAGACCATCTAAAAGACTATTTCAGTGAGATGACTCCCATTTTTAAGAATGTACTGATCGATTGTACCGATGAGAGTATCATTGGTCAGCGCATGTTCGATTACAATGAGGCACGCAAGCAAAGCCGAGTAAAGCCAGCTCGTAAGCTGATCGGTAGCTACTTTGGTGAAAAGATTCTCATCTACACACCTTTGCTTAAGTGGTACCTTTCTCGTGGTATGGAGATCACCAAGATTTACTGCTTTATCATGGCCAGCTCTCACAAGGCTTTTGCTCCATTTATGGAGGCTGTATCAAATGCTCGTCGAGAAGGCGATGTTGATAAGTCAAAGGCGATGGTTACTGAGATGATGAAACTGGTAAGCAACAGTGCTTTCGGACGATCTGGCATGGACATGAGCAAGCACAAAGAGGTCAAGTATGAGTCTAATGCCAAAGCTATTAAGAGCAAGATCGAACACTTTACGTTCCATGGTCTTGAGGAACTTAATGACGCGTGTGAAATCAACATGAAGAAACGCCGACTCAATAAGAAGAACCCCATCCAATTGTCGATTGCCATCTACCAGCTCGCTAAGCTACGCATGCTTCAGTTCTACTATGACTGTATCGATTTCTACTTTGACCGCTCTGACTTTCAGTATCAGGAGATGGACACTGACTCGGCTTATATCGCTTTCAGCTGTGAAAAACCGTTTCAAGACTGTATCAAGCCTGAGCTACGTGAGCACTTCCAGGAGCACAAGTACGATTGGTTCCCACGCGACTACAACACTGACGTAGCTAAATTTGATCGTCGTACCCCTGGTCTATTCAAGGATGAATGGTCAGGTGATGCTATGGTCTCACTATCGAGTCAGAACTATATTTGCTATCTACCTGACGAATCTTACAAGGTCAAAGTTTCCGCAAAGGGTGTACAGCAGGGTCGTGGTCAAAATGAACATGTCCTTAACCCCGACGGATTTGAGACTGTTGTACGGGACCGCATCACACTTCAGGGTACTACCAAGGGTTTCAGACTATCGAAAGAAACCAAGTCTATCATCACCTATACTCAAACAAAGAGTGCCCTTTCATATTTCTATGATAAGCGACAGGTACTGTCGGACGGTATTACTACGATTCCACTAAATATCTACGGGGGATATATTGAGCTGATGCTCAGACTTCTACTAAGCCTGACCATTTGTTTTTGCTGTAAAATATGATCATGCCTGATCTACGAGATGACGCATCCTTTTGTGATCTACTATCAAAACTCTACTATGACCCAAAAACCGGTTTTATCTGGACTCAAGCTCTGTATCAGAAGGCAAAGGAGCTAGATCCTAAGATAATTCTCAAAATCGTAAGAGATTGGTATGCGAGTCAGACCGATATTCAACAATTTCAGGAGCAGAAGAAGCGATTCGATGGCTTCAAAATAGCTTCACACAACCCCAACTCGTGGCAAATGGATCTTGCGTTTTGGGAGAAACGACCTATTTTGACTGCAATTAACATCAACTCAAGGTTGGGTTACGCAAAGCTCTTGTCAAACAGGACTGCACCAACTATTTTAGCAGCGCTTAAAGCGTTTGTTCGCCTCCATAAGGTGGATATCATCACAAGCGATAATGGTAGCGAGTTCATGAACTCACAGGATCAAGAATTCTTAAAATCCAAGTAAATTCAGCACTACAACAACGAGCCCGGTGATCATGGTACTGTGGGAAAAATCGAGTGATTCAACAGAACGTTAAAGCAGCGACTAACTAAAATGTCTCCCAAGAGGATTACGCACAAGCTTATCGCCGATGTTATTGAAAACTACTAACACGTTTCATCGCTCGATTGGGGTGACCCCGAATGAGGCAAAAGGCAAAGTAATGGATGCGGATCTGAGTCATAATAAGGTGGAAGCCGATAGAATTGAAAGGGAGTTCGAGGCCGGATCAAGCGTATTATACCGTCTCAAGAAGCAGGCATTTGATAAAGAAGCTGCTCGATGGAGCAAAGCAGTCTATACAATCGTTGGAATTGATGGCTACCGAGTCCAATCCGTTCCAAAAATGGTCATACCATCTACAAGGCACCAAACGATCTTAAAATTGTTAAGCCAGAGACTACAGATGGATCGAGGCGATATTCTTGAGGCGGAAAAGATCTTGGATCACAAGAAGATACGGTCTGGAAAGTACAAATATCTGATAAGATGGCTTGGTAATGAGCCTGACTCCTGGGAGCCGCAAGTTAATCTGCGCTTGATTATCAAGAACAGGAGATCAACTCTTGAGAAAGAGCACTCGAAGTAAAAAAAAATGAGCCATAATTAGCTTGAAAATAATTTAGATGGAGACATCCTCCGTAAGCTTTGGCCCACATATATTAATTTTACTATTTTTTAATAAGATTTTGGAAAAAATATCAAGTCATTTTACATAGACACTCATCTCCTAATAATGTGCCCAAATTGTATACAGAAGGAACGTGAACTTGTGAAACTTCGACGCAAACTGTGGATCATCCAAGAAGTAAGTCGGATCAAAAATGAGTTGATGAATCTTGATGCAAGCGCTAATTTCCGTAAAACGGTAGTCAATCAAAAGTACAGACACGAATTGGAAGCAATATTTGGTGTTCCGTTCCATTGTATCAAAGACCGATATCTTAATCTTCTAAATGAGCGAAACCGTATCTGTCATTCGTATCTACCTTTTTGCCATGACTCAGTTATGCCGAGCTACTGGTAGAAACCTAATTACGCCACTCATTTTTTTTTACGACTCACAACATATAAGATCAATATGTTTCCAGATTTCACATCGCTCGCTCAGAGAGAACAAAAACGGCAGGAGCTACTTGAAAGAGCTCAGCGTCGCGTTCGTCAAGCTAAAGCGAAGCGTGAGATGTATGAAGATGCTTCGTGGGCTACTGACATTTCCAATGGGATTACTACAGTCACTACGAAATCAACTGAATCAACTCAGACAGACTCATCCGAGCCTGCTGAGTCCTTAAAAAAGACACTGATTGATGAATACTCCCAGACAAACCCTGAGGTATCAACACCTGTGATGATCGATGCTGATGTTGATGCTTGTCCTCAAGTATCTGATTCTGGGGTGAATATATCACCTCAAACGATCGATATTGGAACTGATGCCAGTCCACAAACAGTAGATGCTGAAACAAACACAAAAAATAGATTAGTAGATACTGAGGATCAAGTAGCTGCACGATCATGGACTAAGAATTTATTTAACCTCAATCCGAACTGGGCAGCGCTTCAAGTTAAGCCAATTAAAAGAAAAACTGGTAAGGATGACAATCGATACTATCTGGGTAGTAAAGGTTCATTAATAAACATCAGAACGGCTAAAAAAGAGTAAGTCTTATCAATCGATTGACTAGGTTGCTACTGAGCAAAAACTCAGGGATATCTGGTACGAGGGTGAAAGCAAATCGATCAATGAGGTCAGTGATATGAGACTTGAAGATCCGCTTTATCATGCTTCACTAATGAAGGATCGGTTTGTAAAACAACGATTCGAGCGAAAACGCAAGGGGGAAGATTTAGAAGATCTTGACGTCAATCTAAAGGATCGCAGACTGCCTAATATCACGTTTGATAAAAAAGCAACTTCCACAGCTACTGATGGTGAGTCGAGTAAGTTAAGACTGTTTTGGATCATTTTTCAAAACAAGGAAATGGTTGAGTCAAATGGGTTAAAAAAAAGCATCGCTCCTATCTTCAAAGGTACTCTCAAGTCGAGCGAAATTGGTCGAGATGAGTACGTATGGATCGATAATGGTTCAATCGGGGGTTATGGTAAAGAGTCAAACCTGATTCATAAGGCAACTATCAAAGATGAGTTGGTCGTCGACACTCAATCAATTCTTGGAAATGGTAAAGAGCAGAGGATTGGAACTCAGTATGGTAGGTAAAGCTGATAAGGAACTGACTGCTAAAACATATAATGTTATTGATGACGAAGACATTGAGCCTCGACATGGGACTAAATCTGGCTTAGACGAAGGTATGAACGAGAAGCTATCCACCCCTGATAGCGACGCGAAGCTAATTCTTGAACAATATTACCGACGTCTCTTAGAAAAGAAGGTAAGCATTCCTTTTCGCCTCAAACCGATTGTAGATTCTGAGACTGGTGTAAAACCTCACCCCACGTACTACTTCGGGGAGCCAATGCGTGATAGAATACTTAATATCAGAAACAAAGATCATAAGTTGGTTTCAGGGAAGGTTTGGAGTGATTTGATGAAGGTTATGCGCTGGATGGATACTTTCCTTTCTCTACTGAGTCAACTAACCCACTCGAGCGGGTGAAATATGCTACGCCGCTTCCAGCAGCGTCGATAGTGCTCGATACAGTGAGAGCGTTGTGGATACCATAGGCTGGGCTCGTAATACCAAATCCCCATCGACCTCGATTCGTGCCGCCGAGGCAAATTCCATAGGTTGAGTTGTTGGTACCCAGCCTGAGGTCATTATTGCTAGTGCATCCAACCCAAGCCGCTGATGAGCTTACCGTCCGACTTCCGTTGTTGACCTCGATGGAAAACCACACGGGTGTAGTATTAGATCCAAAGCAACTACACATTCGAGTGTAAGAGCCATCAAGATAGTCAGTTCCTGATCCAATGATCGAAAACTACTCATTCGTAGGCGTCGAATGGATACAGAGCTCTGTCAATGATCCTACTGTCGTAATATTTTGTTGGTCTGAATAAGCCAGGAAACCATTTAAAGCTCCTCCACAGGTGATATCTCCGGTTGTTGAAACACTTGCTGCTGATAATGCGCCAATACTACTAATGCTGTCTGTTGAACCAAGTACTAATGCCTCGCTATTTCCTGCGGTTCCAGCAACGACTCCTGTTAATGAGTTTAGCACACTCGCTGACGAGGTGATTGCCACCCCTCGGAGCTGAAGGGTAGTAGGATTGATACTAAGAGTTGTCGCGCTCATTGTTTGAGTTCCTGATTTGGATATTGTATCGCAAGTCAGAGTTGGTGTCGCCACTCCAGTGGTGCCTGTAATCTGTAGCGTGAGGTAGAGTTAATCAAGCCTTGCTCACCTACATGAAGTATTGTACAGCCGTGGCTGTGCAGATTCCCAGCTGGTACTGCATGAAGAGCCGGCATGCATAGAGTCCACGCATTTCCGACGGATGTAGTTTTAGATTGGAGGCAGGAGAAGCAGAGGGTCATGCATTTAGCCAGCTTTACCTTCCTCACTGTTGAATTTACTCGGCAACAAACACATCAGGAATTGCCAGCTTCCTCATTACGGCGTTTCAAGTTTTCTTACCGGAACGCGATACAAAGTCGACTTTAGTGGAAAACGTTTCACTAAGAAGATGTATGAAACCAGATCGCACATGGAGGCGAAATCAACGCAGGAGAAGGAGTATGGAGTCGCCCAGCCCATCTTCACGCCGGTGTTGCCTCCGGCCATCACCTCGACCTCACACGCTGCTCTGGTAAAGTGGCGAAAGGAGAGGAAGGTGTATGAAGACACCATGAGAGCCCGCTGCCAAACAAGTGGAGAGGACTATCAAGCGGTTACCCGGTCGGTGAAGGATTCATTCGATAGGAAGTTGTTGGAGACGTGGTGTCGCCTTCGTTGACAGATTGCAGTGGAGGACGTCGAGGACGACAGACTGCGTAACGAGATCGATAGCATCATCAACTCGGTCAAGAATCGCACCCTTCCGGATGTGCAGGCCCTGTTCAAGAGAGAACTGCATTTTGATCTGAAGGAACGTGATGTGAGCGAGCGAGTGCTGCAATATTTCATGTCGTGTGACCGCATCACTGAAGAGCACGGTTTACAAGCCTGCTTTGATTCGGACACATGCATGAAGGAGAAATGCAGTTTGCTGATCAATTCTATCACGCCCGAGTCGTTGAAGGAGGAGATCAAGAATGCACTGCGTTATCAATCACCCGAGGCTAAGACCAATGAATGCAAACTGCACGATTTGATCTTGGCTAAGGCATTAGAGCAGGACAGAGAGTTCCGCCGGTCCAAGCGGAAGCGGACATCAGAGGACGTACCGCTCGTGAGACAGTCGCAAGGTGGGAACAGCAAAAAAGCTAAACGGAAAGTGGAACCTGTACGACATGACGAACGTCAAGACAAAAGCAATGCACGAAAATCTGACTCTAGTATAGGCAGCAGAAAGCTGTCTAACCAAGACGCGAGATACAAATCGGCGGCGGCCGTGCCCGAGAAGGGATGCTTGAAGTGTGGGGGCCCGCATTGGGTGTCGAAGTGTCCCCAAGCAACCGATTCTGAAAAGCGTGAATTGCCGAAGCAGTACCACAAGAATAAAGGCAAATCCAGCGAGACCAATATGAAGCGACTCCGTGAAGAGTGCTGAAATAAGGCGGGCACGATTCTGTTGAATGGTGTCCTCCGAAAGCCGTACTGTGCCGACACCGGGTCGAGTCGGTGTCTTATCAGCACCAAGACCTTGAAGGAGTTGAAATCTGCACTGGGAAAGGATGTGGCGATAAAGGAACTGAGGACACCACTACAGGACCGTGCGGTTGGGGGGCATTGGGTCAAGGCTGACAGAGCCGTAGACCTGGCTGTTCAACTCGGCACAGCCGCTGGTATAGCGGAGCCTCAGCAAACTGTCGAGTGTTTACTAACCGAGGACGATGACGAGGAGTTCATCGTGGGTCAAGACTTACTGAAGTCGTTGGGTATAGATGTCGATCGATTGCTCGAGCAGCTCGCTCAGCCACAGCTAGACGACGACGATGATCCATACGTCCGTGTTGACGATAACAGGACTGATCAACCAGATGTGTCTGAGATTTTAGAGCAACTTATCAAACTAGTTGTGGATGCGATAAAAGCGGGTTTTCCGGTGGCTTATCGCCGGGAATTGGATAGACTAGTCAGGAAGCACGACATTTGGCGGTTTGATTTACGAAATGATCCCCCTGCAAGAGTACCTGCCTATGAGCTCCGGTTGAAGGAGGGTGCCAAAGCTTTTAGGTGCAAGTCGAGAAAGTACTCTCCTGCTCAAAGCAAGTTTATGCGTGAATTCCACAACAAGCTGGTAGAGCTTGGTTGGGTTTACCGTAATCAGATCAGTTGCTGGGCGTGTCCTGCGTTTCCAGTACGGAAGCCGGGCACTGGTGAGTTTCGACAGGCGAACGATTACAACCCGTGAATACAATGACTAAGCCAATCGCTGGGGTCATGCCGAACCTCGATGCTAAGCTGCAGCACGAACGCCACATGAAGCACTACGGTCTATTTGACTTCATCAAAGATTTTTGGCAGCTACCGTTGGCTAAGTCAAGCCAAGAAATCCTATCGTACGCGACGGATGAGAGAATTTTCACCCCGACACGCGTACCGCAGGGAAGTTGTGATGCAGCACTACATTTCCAATCTACGATGGAAGAATGTGTTTCGGACCTAGTCTATAAGTCGTTTTTGATATGGATTGATGATCTGCTGCTGTATGCAGACACAGTGGAGGAATACTTGGCCACGCTGGAAGTACTTTTCGATAAGATGGCTCACTATCGACTGAAATTTAGTGTTACGAAGACTCGATTGTATCAACAGTCTGTCACCTGGTGTGGAAAAGTAATTTAGGCGGACGGTGTCCAGCATGATCCGAAACGAGTGACAGCTCTCTCGGACATGCCCCCTCCAACGACGGCGAGAGAATTACAGCAGTTCATCTGCGCGTCTAATTGGATGCGAGATAGTCTAGTTGACTATGCGCGAGCTGTGCAACCTCTCCAACAATGTTTAGATCGTGCTTTGGAGGGAAAAAGAAAAATTAAACGAGTAGCATCGGAATTCTGCTGCAACTGAACGACCTTGAGCTGGTTAGCTTCAATAAGGTGAAAAAGCTTTTGTCGAACGCGGCGATACTTGCTCACCCCAAGGATAATGCAACATTCAACCTATTCTGTGATGCTTCAGATAGTGGTTGGTCAGCAGTGCTGACACAAGTGTAGAATTGGGGCAGGGTTGAGAGTGTTGTCGAGCAGCGACACGAGCTTTTGACATACAAGGGCGGCACATTTACCGGGGCCCAATTGCATTGGAGTGTGACGGAGAAAGAAGCATACCCGATAGTATCAGCGTGTGATGATCTTTATTACATGCTATTGAGACCTGGCGCCTTCCGAATATTTTGCGACCACAGGAATCTCATCTACATGTTTGCTCCAAACCCGGAAGTAAAGAAGCATGTCAGAGGCAAGTTGCTACGATGGGCACTCAAGTTGGCTGAATATCGCTACACTATCTTGCATATTGAAGGTGAAAACAATGTTTAGGCCGACCTTGTATCGCGGTGGGGTGGAGCACGACCGACGACAGTCATGAAGTTCAAGAGAGTGACTAGGCTACTGGCACAATCACAAAACAGGCCAATGCTACGGCCACTCGATAAGGATTCGTTCGTTTGGCCGACGCTGCAAGAACTCGCTGCCACGCAAACAGCTTATTCAGAGTCGAAGCCAGTGGGCTGTGTAGCCGGCAAAGATGCCGCATTGCGATTGAATGACAAGATTTGGATACCAGAAGCAGCAAGTGGACTCATTCGACGGTTGTTTATCATCGCTCACTGCGGCTCACAAGGACATCGAGGCGAGGCAGTAATGCTGAATCACATCAAGCGCGTATTTACGATCAACAACATGACACAGCGAGCACGCTGTTTCTTAAAGGGCTGCTTGCTATGTCATCATGTAAAAGGGGGAGGAGTGATACCGCGTCCATGGGGACCCTTATTTCGCTCAAACGTTCGCAATGGAGCTATAAACTAGGATTTCCTTTTTCTCGAGGAAAGTTTTGGAAGTAGCAAGTACCTGTTGATTATCAAAGACAATTTCAGCCATTTTTGCGAATTGATACCGTGTGATGCACCGACCAGTGCAGTAGCGGCGGAGTCGATGCTGTGGTGGCACAGCCGCTGCGGGGTACCGACTACTTGGATCAGTGACAATACAACGCACTTCAAGAATCAAGTTCTCGCACAGTTCAGCAAGTCTATAAAAACTAAGCAGGAGTTTGTGGTGGCATACAGTCCGTGGTTAGATGGGTCAGTGGAGAGGGTAAACAGAGATGTGTTGCAAGTTCTGCGCGCCCTGATACTGGAATACTCTATCGCCTACCAGGACTGGGTTCATTTGATTCCACTAGTGCAAGAAAATCTGAATCACTCACCGGTGCCGTCACTGGCTGGAAGAGTACCGATTGAAGTGTTGACGGGACTGCCATGCCCAAGCACAATTCGTACACTGTTCATTCCCGGCTCTACACCGATCACTGTGGACACGTCATACCATCATATTGATGAGTCATTGGTGTCATTAAGACTTAGTGTGGCAAAGATACATCAAGAGGTGTCTGACCAACGTAAAAAACGAGTTTTACTGAACAAGAAACGTGCAGAAGGATATCAAATAGTAAACTTCTCGGTTGGAGATTATGTGCTGAGATCTAGAGTCGACGAGAAGAGCCAAACCAAATTGTTGATTACATGGGTGGGACCATTCGTCGTCACAAAGTGCAAATCTCATTCATTCACGGTCAAACATCTTATCACGGGAAGAGAGAGTAAGGCGCACGCATCTAGGCTCAAGTTCTTTGGGATAGCAACCTGGAGGTGACCGAGGAACTGCGTGAGCATGTCGCTGCTCAGGGTATTGTATTGAGGGTAGAAACCATTCGTGAGCACCGTTGGAACACCGATATGCAAGACTATGAGCTACTTGTACGCTGGGAAGGCATCAAGGCGATCGAAGACTCTTGGGAGTCGTTCAAGGCGATGTGTAGGGACGTAGAGGTGCTTGTCAGCACCTACGTTCGCAAAGCAAAGGACAACAAGCTCACCACCTATCACAACTCATCAGCTACGTGAGCCACAATTCACCGCTAACTGGGGCAGTATCTGGCACACCTGGCAAGGTATATCTCAAAATTAAAAAGAAATCGGAACCTGAAAACAACGAATTCAAGCTGGAAATGGTGGTCAAGGCGGTGCTGGCGGACGAGGTGGCAGCATTCTCATTCTGCAAGCAAATCGAAAGTTTTGGGAAGGACCAGGATCGATGGGACAGACAGGTCGGGATGGAAAACCAGGCAAAGCTTCTCAGGACGGATATGGCAGTTCTAACTTTATGGCTAAGGTTAAGCAATGGTACTGCAGAGGCGGGTGGTTTAGTGACAGCTTTGCCGAGATAAAGATACAAGTCGAGGAATTGAAGGTTGACGACCAACCTAAACTCGTGCACGCGAAGGTCGCACAAGGAAATGAGATCCTTGTCGAGATGAACGATAGCCTTGGGGTTGGTTTTGTGAAGGAAATGTATCAAGACTTTCATGCTCAACTGAAAGAAACATTTCCTCAGTGTGACTTCAGCGATTTGAAGATAGGCTGGGAGACTGCGACCAACACTCTTCAAACGCGTGAATGCGTGACAAGTATCGAGATCGACTATACACCGTTTGCATTTAGTAATAGGGGGAGTCGAACATCTGAAATGAGCACCAAATTATAAGCATCAGCAAACACAAAACATAAGCATAAATGCGACCAAAAAGTAAATCGGGGGACTCAGTTTTGCGAGTCCAATTTCATGTTTTTCGTACTTCGTAAAGATGAGTTGACTAAACATTCCACGCCGCTCCGATCACACTTCACTATAATAGTGAACACTGTGAGCGTCAGCTCTTGCTACGAGAGATCGTTGATATCACGGCAGTCGCGGTTGCTCGATGGAGGAAGCCAGGAGTATACGCGAGCAAGATCCGGACTGGTACTACGCCGTTGCAGTCGGTCGTTGCACTGGAATATTTACGGACGTCGATGACGCTCTGTCTCACACCCAGGGATACTCCAACGCCAAGTTCATCAAGTTCCCTACCTTCGATGAGGCTCGGAATTTCCTCAGTAACTGGGATCTCGACGTTCAGGATGGCCACGAGTTCAGTGATGGGTCGATATGTTGGTTCGCTTTCGACATTAATGGAGGAAATCCGGATTATCAGGACCCCAAACACCCGGACTCTATGGTGGCTTTTTGTGGCAAAAGTGCGCTAAGAAATGGTCAACGTGACTGCGACGCAGCATACGCTTGTATCTTCCCACACGACCAAGGGTCGAACGTTGTCAGAACTCTCGATGGCCCACGGGCGACAAATAGCCGCGCTAAGTACATGGCTGCACTCGCAGCTTTGGAGTGGGCTCGCACTGAAGATCCGTACGAATACAAGGTGCTTTATATCTACTCTGACAGCAGCCTGCTAATCAATTCCATGACGAATTGGATCTACAAGTGGCACAAAAATGGGTGGGCCACTGTGAGGGGCACGAAAGTGAAGAATCGCGATATCTTGGAGCAATTGCTGGACGAGCAAGGTGGTCGTCAAGTGGTTTGGCGTCATGTGCGAGCTCACCGTGGGAATCAAGACTGGGAATCGTACTGGAATGACATCGCTGATACGAAAGCACGTCAGGCGGTGGAGGATCTTGCTCGTGGCTACTACTCGTATTAAACTAATAGTACTGCCGCTAGTACTGCTAGTGCTGATGGCGCCAGTACCTGCGCATTTCACCGACCGATTCTGCGCTCGGATCCACCCTATCGCTATCGGTAGTCAGCGGTGTTTTCAGGTGCTTGTTCTGTTTGCGTTTTTCTGCCAATTTTCAACTGCCTCGGGTATCAATTTTGAGCATTTTGAGGTAATGCGTCGACAATAACCGTTTGCGTTTTGCGGGGTTGAAATCAACTTTCGAAGAACGAATCCATTTTAATAATATATTCGCAGCGATTCCCCCGGAAATCCGTTCAAGAGGTGCGAACTGCATCCATCAGGACTTTGCTTTCCAACTTATCTCAAAAGACAGCATCGTAGAAGAATTATCACAATGGACATCAACATCGGGGTCCAGGACGTCAACTGAGGCATTTGGTGTCGGTTTTACTTTTGGCAAAGATGTCAAGCTTCTTCGAAGGTATACATAAGTACTGAAAAGTAAAACGTTTGTGGACCTTTCGACATGTCCACCGACGATATCCCAGCGTGGGCATATTCCCGGCGGTCTTGAACCACCATGTAGCATTTGCCAGGCTCGAGAAGCTTTCTCATTTTTTGGAATGCACGCTTTCAAAAATTCAGTTTGATACTAACGTTATAATTCGAACCTGCTACAAATTATTGATGGCTTCAACTATCATGAAGCATTCAAATCTTTTTATGCTATTAAGTAGGTTCTCACTTTTTGCAGTAATGGGCTGGTTCGAGTACGACTCAGACAACGGCTACGAGTACTTCGAGCCTTCCGAGTACTACGCTGTGGCCGTGGGACGCAACCCTGGCATCTACACAAGACATGAAGACGCTGTCGAGCAAGTCTTCGGATTTCCGGGCTTTCGTATGAGGAGATTCGACAACTACGAAGACGCTCGTGACTATTTGGAAGAATTTGACATTTTCTACGATAGTGAGACTGAAGGAAGCGACCTAGAGGAAGAATCAGACGCTTGGTTTTACGCTGTATCAGTGGGTCGATATACGGGCGTTTATCTGGAGTTTGATGATGCAGTAAACCAAGTTTTGGGGTATCCTAGAGCCCGTATGGAACAGTTTCTCGACTATGAAGAAGCTGCAAGATTCATTGAGAATAATCAAGTTTTTTTTTACGAAGAAGAGGAAAAGAGCGAAGAACCAAAGATAAAACGTAACATTTGGTTTTACGCTGTGGCCGTAGGACGTTCGACGGGAATCTTTCTGAGTTCTGCTGAGGCGATGGAACAGGTGCATTGTATCTTAGTGAGAATCGTCTGTACTACGGCGAAGAGGAGGAAGAGAAGAGTGAAGAATCAGAGGAAGAAAAATGGTACTACGCGGTTGCAGTTGGCCGACGCGTTGGTATCTACACGGATCACCAGGACGCGATGGATCAAGTCTACGGCTACTCAAGTTTTCGCATGAAAAAGTTTTTGGACTATAGTAATGCCCTGGATTACTTGGCACTTTTCAGCGAGGTAGAAGCGGAAAGTGAAGAAGAAGAGAGCGAACCAGAGCCGGAGGAAGAGGGATGGTATTATGCAGTGGCGGTTGGGCGCTCGCCAGGCATTTACACCAACCACGAGGACGTCAAAGAGCAAGTGCACTGCTACTCAGGCTTCCGCATGAAGAAATTTCTTGACTACGACGAAGCTCAGGCGTATATCGACTTCAACCAACAGTATTCCAGCAGTGAGGAGTGGGATAGTGACGAGGACACGACCCAAGGCGCTGAAACTTGGTACTACGCAGTGACAGTTGGGCGCTCAACTGGCGTATACACGGACTGGCAAAAGGCAAGAAACCAAGTCCATGGCTACTCTGGTTTTTGGCTGAAGAAGTTCCTTGATTACGATGAAGCGCTGGAGTTTATCGACGACTATCATCGCTGGGGAAAAAATAACGGATTTTCCCAAATACAAGTCCTTCACGTATTAGAAGTCCGGCGAGGTATCCCCCTCGAGCTTCCAGAAATAGAAGTCCGGCACCAATTAAAAGTCCGCTTTATTATTTATCGTAATTGAACAGTATCAATTTCGTCCTCGACCTCAGTTCTTGCCTTGTTTCGGTTGCAGACGCGATAATTCACTTTGCAATCCCTACCATAACAAGTAGGTGCAACTCCATCATCATGTGGAAAAAGAGAGATGTCGAGATCTTCGTTTGTAGGGTAGAAAATATCAGGATGCATAAAATTCAAGTCCTTATCCATCTAAAAGTCCCCTCTGCAAAATCGCTAAAGTTTTAGGAGCTTATGAGGAATATAAGTCTGGGTCCTAGTTGGTAAAATGCGTCAGTGTTAGTACTCCAAAAGCTCTCAGATCTCATCGCCTGCCCCATTGAAAGCACTATAATCTCTTTCCACTATTTGCTCAAGAATTATTCGCGTATCATGAAACTATTCGCGTATCTTAAAACAAAAATGTTAAACTTCAACAAAAGTTTGCATTGGAATTGCCGATTTATATAGCGGCAACTGGTATTGTGAGATGCGGCTAGAATGTCCACTCTCTATTACCTATCTTAATCGGATTAGTATATCCGCAAAACAGGGTATAGAACGGACTATGGCGCAAATTCTGTTCATTAATGGGAGTGGCCAATCTCGCGAGAATAAACCACCTCGCCTAAATTAGATACAGAGACCAAAGGAGCCTCGTGTGTCTAATTAGTGAAAAAGGTACTATTTGCAGACTTGTATGTCATCTAAACCTTCTATCGAGCTTCTCATAACTACCAGATGCCTCATAGTTCTTGGCAGTCACTTACGCTTCACCTAGCCATGCTGGAGGCCTAGACGCACGGCTAGTTCGCTAGATTTATATAGCCGAATAAGTTCGTATTGTCGAGTTTGAAAGGGATATTCCGGCTATTCTTTACACAGCGGTTCCGAGTCCGATTAAGCCGGTTCTGTTTGCTAATCACCAGAATATATTTGAGTCTAAAATAGAGATTGGGAACTTAAATATGAAACCAGATAAGATAAAAAGATTTGAAGTCTAAATAAGCCACAATCCAAACCGATTTACAAACCGACTAGACATTCGGGGTGCCGAGCACAATACTTAGTATCAATATTATTTGATTGCAAGAGTATCAGAAGAGCAAACCGCTCGCTCGAATGGCGTTTTCCTTCGAGCTGATGCTGCAGAAGAATTGTAAACAGTATTGTGCGGAGAATGGAACTAAAGACCTAGTTCAGATCCTATACTAAACAAGTACTTATGTACTTCGCTATAAATTTCAGTTTTGCATGGTCGATAGGAGAATCAGCAAGAGTGCTGCAGAATTCGAAGATGCGTTCCGAAGAATATATTATATAGCCTGAATGGCAACGTCGATATGAAACTTTGAGGACATTCTAGAACGAAAGCGTACTTATTAGTGTCTACAACTACGAAAAGGCAGTAAACAAATCATGTTTGATGTCCGAGGCAAGGCTTCTTTGTGCAATTGCAGACCTTCCATCAGATTTCCTGCATTTAGCAATAGAACACCTCATATCACGTCAACCTTGCGTTTCGTGCTTTAAAAAACATAATACGATCCCATTGAGGGCAACAAGATCACTTCGAGATGCAATATGATAATCAACAAGATTTCAGTAAACTTTTACAGGCCTCCAGGCTCTACGTATTGTTGGGGACGTTGTCAGTTTATTTTAATTTATGATCATAATGTTTTTATTAACCTTTACTTTAAATTTCCTAAAAAAACGCATCAATCCGAAAACTGTCCTGTTAGTGGTCACTTTAGGATGGGGCACGTTGGGAAAGCTAGCGGTAATCGCCAGTACCAACAAGAGTAGCAGAGCAAACGGCTTCATTAATTAGATTTGTTGAGCCTTGTCTGCGCTTCGGTGACCTCCCAGGAACTTAGCAAATTGGCAACTCGGGGCTTTAATCACTGATGCAGTTGGGCAAATTCAAGCACGCACGTGGGTGCGACTCTAACGGCCCAGTGAACTAATAGCTCTGATGATCTTTTTCGTGTTGATAAATCTGCGACGAGCGCGGCCACAAAAGTTCAAACGGCGAGTTAGAAGCTGCAGAACAGCAATAGTCGGAAAACAAGTGCAGTTTAATGGTTTGTTGATGTTGACGTTAAATCGACAGGGAAAGAGATATGAAAGCATTCAAGCATGACAAAGCTATGTGGTAGTGTCGAACGAGGGAGTAAGCCGCAATCTTCAATCTATACGATCGAGTTTGCCTTCGCTGAGTTTACCTAGTTGCTGATTTTTGCAAGCAGATTAAGCGTTGGGGATGTATTCCCAGAGAGGCACCTCCGTTTTTGAGCGGGCCAACATGTCTTTGACAAAATACTACTTTACACAACTTTGCGATAATATATTTATGCCATGAATTCAGTAGAGCCTTCCCACCTTAAACTACTGCAAAGACGCTTCTGCCTAAACAATCTTTCCTCGCGCTGGTAGTCTTTGCTGCCATTTTCGTTGCGCAGTATTGCTGAGATCTGCAATGAGTTTTCTATCACACGCCGTGATATTTCGTGTCCAGCTCGGAATACAAAGCCATTTGGTATCGTTCACCCCGTGCAGATCCTCGAAAATGATCGCGATATCTGTCAAATGTTGGCTTAGCGTACTAAAGCATCGAAGATATTCCAACAGTCTCCAGTTGGTAGGCATTACTGGCTCAATTTATTGCGGAGGAAATCTGACAAAACACAGAACTCAAAACTGTGGGAACATTAAGATTATATTTTTCGGGATCCGTCCTACTTCTTCAATAAATCTCGACTTCTTACTGCTAGCAGGATTTCTCTCCATACGACACTAATTCACTTCTCCGCCTCCCCTCCGAGACAGCTTCGGTCCTTGCACCATCGTAAATCGCTTGATCTGCCACCTTGTTCGCAGCGACTTCCGGCTTAGTAACCTATGTGACATTGAGGCCATCTTAGCGAACCGCGGTAGCAGCCAGCCTCATTGTTCCCGCCCATGGCGTTGGTATTGTCCGCAGGCATTTGACCTCCGCCCATATTGGAGACACCCATCGGCATGCCAGGCTGCATGACTGGCTGCATGGCTGGCTGCTCGGGTTGTTGCGGTTGTTGCGGCTGCTCCGGTTGTTCCGGCTGCTCCGGTTGTTCAGGCTGCTCTGGTTGCTCCGGCTGCTGGTCACCCCCTTGTAGGTGGCGGAGGTGAGCTCCTATGCATCGGATGGAGTTAAGTCAACGTATCAGTGACAAGATGGTTAGAGACAGCTCTAGGAACCGATGATTTCCTACCTTGCGGAGCGATTTCGAGACCATGAGCGCCAGGAGCAACGGTAGCGGCAATCGCCAGCACCAATAGTAGTAGAAGCGCAAACGGCTTCATCGTGAAAGCACTTGAGTCTTGAGTGCGCTTGCCGTTCGGTGACTTCCCTGGATCCCGGAAAATTGGCAACTGAAGCTCTTGGAACGGACCATGCCGTTGGCCTTTTGCAGTTAGGAGCGCATTCAAGCACGTACATGGTCGACAACCCAGAAAAATGATTGCTCAGTGGCACGTGAATTCTGTGGTGTGATTCCCGTTGGTTTAGCGGGTTGATCTTTTGAGAAAGATAATTTTTTCTCAATGCCCTCGTCCCAATCCGAGTTCTTTTAGCTTGCTGATCTCCATAAAGCCCGAAGAGTGTAACAAGCAGCAAGGGAAACATGTACCGAGCAATGCTTTCGTTCCATTGGACGTGCCTGCCAGTGCGAACGCGGACGGTGTCATTCGAGCGACAAGGTCAACTTGCATCGGTCTTCTCGTTCGGGTAGCTGCATTTTACTCCCGTGTGCCTCGTGACGTAATTTATGAGAAACCCCGAGATGAGATCCCGCCGCAATCTTCATTCCGCGGGGTTTACATGTTATGTAGTTCGACTATTCGAATGTGATAGATAGCGACGTCCTCATACCTGGAACACTGCTCGAAATTGGGTGAGATCCAGTTGAACTGGGGATAAACCAAGACAGCCTCGTTAATGACCACTGAATCACAACGAACTTTCAGTTGGTTCGACACTGCGTGCTGTGTTTCTGGTCAGCACGAGATACCGGGGGAAAGGCGTATTTGCGTGTTTAATGACTTTGTATCGTCGGGAGAGGGGGGGGGGGGGGGTGATGACGGAGCGGCGGTTAGTGATGTAGCGAGCTTTGGGAGTGCTTTACTAAGTCCTGGCACGTCGAAGCAAATGATAAACCATCTAAGAATATGTTTTCCTTAAACTTTTTGAGTGATCAGAAATGCGGCATCCCAAATATATTTGCTGAATTTCACCCACTTTAGCTCAAAACCCATGTTGCTACGAAAATAGTTATCATTCCCCGGTTTGAATCACTCACAAACGTTAAGACAAAAATGGAGACAGTGGCGCTTGAATGGATCAGCTCGGTGGAGGTAGAGCCTCACGATGTGGTGCAGTTCGTGCAGCGGCTTAACAATGTTCCAGAGGATGCAGTCTGTGAAATCGGCGATATTTTCTCTCGTAGATGTCGTACTATTGGATTTGGGAATCAAGATGAGCGAAGAGTTCGAAATGAAGTACACTTGAGCTGTGAACCAAGAGTAGCAGGGTTTCTCTGCAAGAAGTTCTGGTATGATTGTGGCTTCTGTCGGCCATCCAAAGAGCTTACAATACTAACCGTTCCCTTGACCAGCAAGAAAATTCAACACGTCACTGGCGGCGAAGTGATTCAAGTGAGATGCAAGCATGTATACCCTGGTGAGTATGTTCGTCTACGCTGCTTTCATTAAAAATAAATACTCAATTCGTGTTTACAGGTGCTAAATGTCTTGGCAAAATTACAAGTCGAACCATGAAGCCTACCTCCGAATGTGTAGAGGATGCCGATCAGACGACACTCGAATCTGAAACACAAGCGGTAAGGAATGCCTCCAATCTAAATTATTTTGCCGTACCACTAATACTGCTGGTCTGAGCAGAAGTCAAGCAATTCAGCAGCTGCAGTTCTCCCGATCGACAAGGTGATTGCGTTGATTGATCTACTGGGCGACCAAGTGGTGGACGCGCAGGAAACATACGAGCTATTTGCCGATAGCGACGCTTCTGGGCCCCAGCGAATGACGATGCTAGGGCACACTAAAGCTCTCTCGAAGTTATGGTATGATAGGGCTATATATTCATGGTGAATACTTGACTAATTTTATTCTCTTGCTGTAGTAAAAATGGATGGACTGCTAAGTCTTCTCGAGTGCGGGGCAATAGAAATATATCCGCTGAAGGCGACATTAAAATCACCGTCGAGAGTCTCCGACATTTGTTATCAAGACTGATCGCAAGCAACAACGTAGCTGTGAAGCGTATCCCAGCAGCCACGACCGTCCCGTTCCTTTCATACACGGACTTCTTAGCTGTCTACGTCGCCTTTCTTGCCAACCATCACTCTTCATCATAAGAACCACCACTTCACAAGCAGAAATAAAAATGCCGTTGAATCTAATTCAAGCATGTATGCTCAAATTATACTGCTACGTTGCAAACCAATTTAAGCATTCATCACGAAACACCCGTAGTCGCACACACAACTCGAGTTGTTGCTTATCGCCCGACCAGGTTTCACGATCAGCACCCAAAAAGCACCATGAGTCACCTCTCTTCGACGACAAAAGCACCGATTTCTACCGAGAGTTCGTCCAGTGGAGTCCGAATCAAGCGAAAGAGTCGGCGACATCGCACGGTGACACCAGCAACGAATTCTCTTGAAGAGCTTAAACGCGATTTTGAAGGGCCTCGCGGTCATAGTCGACGAGTCCGTCGTGACGCGACAAAGGTGGTTGATATATCTGCAGGTGAAGTGAAGCGAAGCAATAAGCGTCGATCAAACATCGTGACTGCGAATTGTGAAGGCGGAAATAGTCGACCTACGGGTGCACCTTCACTAGTAGCTTTGACGACCAAGTGTCGATCAGAGGAGCCAATTGTCGTACAGGAATCGACTATTGCAGCTCGACGATCGTTAACCTCTTCGGCTTCTTCCATCCGGCCTTCGAATCGTAAGCGTCTCGGAGTTAGTCAAGTTGGAGAGACTTTAAATCTATTTGGTGAGCGTCAACGCGACAGAGGCAACAACAACGAGCCCGAAGATAACCACAATGAGTTACAACCGATACCTACAGGAAAGGGGTCGGATAGTGTCCCTCTTCCAGGGCAGGATTGGCTGGCAAGTACCAATAACAACCACGCTGCTGCAAGAATAACATTATCGTCTCGTGCTAGCAAGTACAGGAACATGTCAGCTGGAGTGAACAAAAAGCCACGAGCTCGCGTTCCAGCGACGAACGAGCTCCCTGATCGTCCTCCATCTCGCCAGCGACATGCGTTCCCTACGCATCTCATAGACGCAAACGCTTTTGATTCTCCTGAGACCACTGCGAGATGTGGACGCGGCTACAGTTCGACTTCAAGTACGTCTAGCGCTCGAAGCAGAGGTAGCCCCATAGAAATTCCTTATCCACCTGAAAGTGTCACTGAGCGTCCACCATCGAGGTACATGGTTAAGGCCAAACGCTGTAGCAAGCAAGGATTGACGCAGGATCTCAATGAATCCTCACGGCGCGGTGTAGTCGACAAAAGCGTTGGGTTCCCAGCTCACCATGACCCCAAGAACGACGGATTTGCTGACGTGGACGAAAGCGTACCTCCTCCATTCAGGATTGAGGTCACGACTGATGGCAGTGAGACGACGTTGGATTCACCAGACACACGATCAACTCTTGCTTCGGGGCTAAATACGTCGCGAAAGGCCCAACCTTGGCCATTTAGTAACCAAGGTCAGCTCCTGCGTATGGCAGTGAGAGGTTCCGATGGAAGTTTTGGCAGTGATCAAACGTTGTCAGCCGATCTTGACGCCGCGCAAAGTCAACTTCAGTGGTTCGGTAAGGATGACCAGATCAACAATGCTCATCTATTCGAGACGATCATTTCTTTACCAAGTCCTCGACCCACTCTTGAACCTGATCTAGACATCGCAATTGAAGATGATCTTGAGGATAGTGACGGCCCTCAAACCCATAGCCGAAATGTAGTTGACAACCAACGACAGCCTCAACAGGAACCTCAACAGCAAGGTGAGAACCGTTTTACTTCGAGACGAGCGGCTGCTGCCTCCAAGATGGCTACACCAAAGACAACAGTATGCGTGACGGATGATCCAGAGCTCCAGTGGATCCGGTCAAGCACTAATCCATTTTTTGTCGACTCTTCATTAACTGTCGACTACGACTCTATGGACCCAGAGACGGCAATCGAACAGACTCCACTTTACACGTCCGAGGACCTCATGACCCTCGCAGCGACGGAGATGACAGACTTGCGGTTAGATGACTACACTGCGCTGGCCGATGCCTCTATACCCGCTCCTCCACCATCCACTTCTGGAATGGAGTGGGAGGCAAGGTTGCTGCCAGCGTCTCGCTCACCTCCACTTCGTACTTCATTGGGGAAAGACTTTCTCAGTCTCTTTGCACAACATTAATTTGAATTGATAGTTGCATTTACTTTCCCTCGTTCTGCACTATGGCTTTCTCATGCCGGGATCCCTACTCCATCTCTCTCCAACGTCAAAAAATCACAAAGTTTGGCTTAACTAGACCACAAATGCAACATTCCATAGCCCATCCCACAACTAATTGTTTGTGGCTGCCTGCTCAAAGTACGTCTTCACTACTTGGGCGGTAACGTTTTTATTTACCGAACCATGGTTTAATTCATTCGTGTCAAGTCCGCTACCGAGCAGGATGGCCGATACAGGGGAGAGGGTACATGTACTAGTAAGTTTATGATATGAATATTTCTACGTACTACTGCAGTAAGCTTATAATATGAATATTATTTGATAGTATCATTTGAGCTGATACTTGTTGGAGCGCAGTACCAAGGAAAAGGGAATTCGCACCACTCATGTTGTTCACGGGACGTGCTCACTCCTAAAGGACGATATTATCGTCCTTTTTAGTTGCTTGAATTGATAATGGGACTTATCTGCACTACTACGACTTTCTGATGGTCGAGTCTATGACAGGATCAGCATTGGTCGAAAAATGCATAAAAAAAGAGGATAATACTACGTAGTAGTAATATAAAGTAGACTGGGTAAGTCGGTTTTTATTCTCATCTCTCCTGCTGGTATTCTTGCGTCTTGTTTGCCATACTTCTTCTTCCAGCTACCAGATTGAAGGTCAGTTTACGCGGCAGAACGAGTGGCGCGAGCGAGTTTCTCAGCTTCATTGTGAACTTGAAGGTGAAGCTCCATCAGCCTAGCAGGGTCCTTCTTCTTGTCCAGGAAGCACCAAGAAATCGTGCGATGTTTCTCAGCTTTAAGAAATGCTTCGTAGATTTCCTGGTGCTCAACAGGATTCTTAGCGGTTTTCCAGCCGTTTTTCTCCCACGTGTCAATCCATCTCGGTTTCCCATCGTGGTCTGCCATGGCATGCACGAGACCTTGGTAGCGCGAGTAGATAACGAGGGGTCTCGATCGCTTCGGGTCTAATTCGTCGGCAATTTCTATTGCTTGCTGAGCTGCTAGACAATCAGCACGATTGTTCGTGGGGTTACCTTCGAATTCCGACGAATACATAGGACAGTTTTCGAGTGGGAAAGAAACTGCGTATGCAGCAGTCCCTCCTCGAAGTCCGTTCAGAATTGCACTACCAGAGCAAAATGCAACCAAATGGTCTTCCACCGAGGTTTTGGCTACCGGTTTGTCTTCAAGAGACATTGACGCAACCGCGGCACCAAGATAATCATCGTCGGGGTCGTTCTGGATCGGTGTATCACTTGGTGTAGCAGCAACTGCGTGGGATTCCCGGGGCGTGATGTCGGCTTCGTTTTGCATGTAAAGCTTAGCTTCGTCAAAGGTTGCGAAACCCTCGTAGGAAGCCCCGAGAACCCCTTGACTTGAGCTTGAGCTTCTTCCCATGTCTTCTTGCGTGGATTCGCTTCCCTCGTTGTAGTAGTCGATGTAGGCCTGAGCTTCATCGTTATTCAGGAACCTTTTCATCCGATAATTGGGGTAGTCGTGCACTTGGTCCACAGCGTCTGCGTAGTCTGTGTAGATGCCGATGCGGCGTCCCACGGTCACCGCGTAGTACCAGGAGGGGTTGTCCAAGTAGTAACACATCGTTTAGCAAATGATCGGGAAGCCTGTTATTATTCATACACCTTTCATTTACCTTCGTGAACAGCATAGCCCTCGGATCAAGAATAATTGTCAATTTAGGTAGGCCGAGTACTACAGTATGATAGTTTCGTTAATAAGGTAAGCTGTCAGTTTAGTGGTACATGTAGAAATTACGAATTCGTAGACTTTAAAACTCAAAATCTCTGAAAGTACTTATCCACTTGTACTACTATAGATTTTTTATTGGAAAAGCGGATGCTGGCTTTCTTTTTGTATTTATATCCAATCAAATGTGATTATGAGCTCTTCCGCAATTCTGATTGGTTCTACTAAACTGGCAGCTTACCTTAAGCGCAACTGTCACCAGAGGTAGCATGAAGTGCTGCACAGGCTCGGGGATTAATGGTAGCTTCACCAACACCATTGCTCTACAATGGTTGAGGTACTAGCAGTTGTGGTTGGCCGACGCTTTGGGATTTAAAGTTTAGATCTGATCCAGTGCGTCCTGGTGGTCTGTTTAAAATCCATTATGGAGCAGGTCTAAGACTTTCGGATGCGATATATTTTACTAGTAGTGCTTTTAGTTATATTTGGACGTTCCTCAGGCATTTCCACGACGTTTTCGAATGAAGAAATTTCTGGACTAACGATGAAGCTCAGGCTGATATCCATTTTTGTTATTAATAGCAGTAGCGAAGACAAAGGAAGTTCTGATGGATAGACAATCAAAAAAACAAATCCGAGTAAAAGGGATTCATGGCGTATTGAAGATTGATGGGTAACAACTAATGACTTGGTTTTGGATCATTGGTTTGGTCATTTTTTAATCTTCGGCCGCGTGGTACATCGGAGAACCAGCAGAAGTGACGAAGAATTGGAAGATGATATGACAAAGATGGGATCTTAGACCTAGAGGAGGTTTCGGACGATGATATTGACAAAGGTATGGGGTTGATCGAGGAAGTTTACGCTTATCTAGAGAAAGTCAATCGTGACGAGAGCAGCAACTGTATTGTCGTTCTTGGGAATACTGGGGTCGGCAAGAGTACTGTGGTGTCGTTGCTGTTCGGGGAAGGAAAATTACTAGTGCACCACGAAAATGAGTTTTCTCGTACACTTATTGCTTAGAACCCAACTCCTGGTATTGATATTCCAAGTGGATCGTTGTCCAAGACATTGATGCCAGGGTGTTGGAATACTTGGAGCATCGCACACGAGAGAAGCGACGATGACGTTGAACTTCAGCTCAACGAGTGAATGTACCGGGGACACGACGACGGAGAAAAGCAAAGAGCAGAAGTTCTGCTCAACAGAACCAGTTGCCGATTAGCAGTACGGACTGCTAGAGTGCTGAGGACGCTGGTGCCGAGGACGGCGAGGATGAGAAGACTGAAGTAACGAGCAACAACTTGTTGGTGTTGTTTTTGCTAGCTACTGTGTCATGCCTGAGTCTTATATTGCAACACAGGGGTACTTTGTACCCGTATCGACGCGAAACCAGTGGTATATTCGACACGCCTGGTAGTCAAGATACCTGCGGACCGTTTGCAGAGCTCGTCGTGCACTCAATCATGAAGTGGATGCTATCAAAACACGGGCACATGCGCTATCTTAAATAGTGGCTACACCGCCCCAAGAACGACTGCAGGCAGTTCTGTTGACAGATACTATCAATCGTTTGTTTACTGGGGATTCTAACGCCGTTCTGATCTATTCAAAATGCGATAGTAATTTCGATCCTCAGAGTACGCGTGTGCTTGAAGGAATTGATTCTGATAAGCGAACTATCCCGGCTTTTGCACTTTGCAACCCCGCGAAAACTGACGTTGAGGGCCTAAACTATTCAACAAGTTACCAAGATGTCAAGCAAATGGTGTTGAAGGAGCTGACTGTTCCCATGGCGGCATGTGATGAATTAGTCCCAGAATCGTCTCAACTGTTACTGATAAAAATTCGCAAGTGGCTCATAGAGAGATCTCGGAATGTACTGTCCAACGAACTTTTACGCACCTATAGTGGTGAGAATTTCCGTTGTTCCCAAGAGCAATCGCAGAGATTCTGAATACGTTGAAGAGACCGCAGCCTGTGACGTTTTGCGATATGATCCGTATACTCCAGCAACTTGTACCAGGCTTGGATACTCTCGCCTCATTAGCAGCTGTAGAGAAAGCAACAGCACATTTGAACCTCATGGAAGAGTGGACTAGGGAATCCTTTATCTTTTGCAAAGAAGAGTGGCTTACGGAGGAGTGCAGAGGTGTTTTTAAGAACGCGGAAGCCAAACTGACCGCCCTTCTTCAAAGTGCCATCCAGTATCGACACGTTCAGAAGAAGAAAGACACAAAAACTTTGCTGATTAGCGCTTGGCAATTAAACTTGTCGGAGGAGGATATTGCGGATATTGAGAATTTTGTGACTTTGATGCACAGCCAGAATGATGACAAACTACCGACTGTGGTGCTGGTAGGATTTGCAACGCTTAGACTCGAACATCCGCTTCAACTCTGGTCCAATGTGGTTATCATGAGCCCAGACGTCCACGTCAGTGCTATTGATTTGTCTGCAGTTGGACAGGCCCCTGGTCCTGTGCTCAGCCAGGTGAAGACGGTATCCATGGAACTCCTGGACGATGTGGTGGAAACTTGATGATTATTTGCCACTATCTGAAGAATAGAGATAACATCACCTCACTTGTGAAATCTACTGGGCAGCGTGGTGGTCTTGGTCAAAATGCTGGACCTGCGGTGGATGGAGTTGATGCTGTCTACGATCTCGAGCAGTTCAAGACGTCAGTAACTCAGCTAAAGAGGCAGCTGCCGACACTGGAGCAATGGGGATTAGCTGAAAGATTTCTTTCCGATGGGTTTGAATTGCAGAGCCAGAAGAAGACACCAGCGCCATCGGATAAAAGTAGTGTATTGGTTGCAGCATCTATCACTGCTGAGGTGGCGTTCATTGCAGCAGGTGCAGCAGCCGTGGCTGGAATGGCAACTAGCTTTTGTGAAAGCACCACGAAGACCAAACTCAATGTTGTGCGATGCAGTGCACCAGGTACACGTGGGATACCTCCAGGTCATCGTGGAAAAGGAGGAAAGGGGGGATTGGGCGGTCGATTTTACGTCATGGAAGGAGGCCAAATATTGAGGTCGTGGTATGACCAAACAGGCAGTGATGGAGAGCACGGCGTGACCGGCAAACGCTCTAAAGACGGCATGGCTAGTATTGCGGTAACGGGGACAATTCGCCAAGGCTACAACTGGTTGGGAATCAACATGGCTAACCGAAAATCTCAGCTATAAAAGTACTGGCACTTCACCCACGTCAGCTGTGGCAGACCGAAGTTACAGCTGGAAAACCTGCTAAGGCACGCAGAACCCCATTAATTTCGGTCGACGTCGCTAAAAGATACTACAGCGATGGTTTTGGCCGGCTTGATGCGAAATTTCCCATCGTTTCAGACCTCGGAACAGTCTTGAACGAGGATGCCACTTAACTAAGGTTTCCAAGCTAACGACACATGACCGAGGTATCGGTTTTAAAGTATCCGCGCTATAGCTTTAAATCCAACGCAATCTGGTTCTCAAAAAAACTATTTCACGAACTTTTGAAAAGAAAAAGGTTAAGTTCTTGCGCCATCCAGAACAATATTTTGTAGTTTACCCTGGAAAATGTAGTTTAACATTTTGGACAAGTATTCACCAGGGCGACTTTTGAGGAAACCAAAAGGTCCGTTGGTTCTGGCGAACAATGGACAGGAGTTGTCGGTGCGAAGAAAGTAAGCGATCGCCAACGAGATGGCCACCAGTAAGTAACAAGAATCACCGTATGTAGTTAGAAGGCCGTATGTGTACTATCGACGATTAACATCCCTAAATTGATAATATTTTCAAATCCAGTCCAATTCCGAATTTTTCACTTCCAGTACCTTTGAAAGTACATTCCTGTGTACTACGTATAATACAAAACGCTACGTGTAGGAAGAGCGAGTAAAACTGTTCGAGCAGGACTGCTTTTATAGCGCAGACACTGTGAGTTGACTCACAAAATGAAGCATCCGCGTGCTAGAATCTGCGTTAGTAAACATGAAATCTAGAGTTACTCCGGGCGAAAGCACGGATCTGTAAACGAATGTAGCGTGACTACCAGAAACTGAAGCGGAAAGGCCAAAATGCTATTGCCAGAATTGAAATATACCAGAAAAGAAGGTATTTGGGCCAAATGAGCTTTTACGAGTGCCATACGTGGGCATCGATCACGTTCGGCACTCAGCTTCATCCAGCCCGACAAGAATCCGTTCGTCGACAAGCAGAAGGCGCTCAAGTTGTGCGCTCGCTGTGTTCACACCGCGACACAGATTAATGCTCGACCCTCAGGTCAGTAAGCTCTGAGAGCTTAGATAATAAAACTCAACCACATCCTCCGACGAGACAAACTGATCAAAAATTCAACGTAACTGGGCTTCACCACATTTCCACATGCAAGCAGCATTAGGTTGTTAGGCGTTCTCAACACCGTGGGTCATCCCACGTGCCTGGATTCTCGCAATATCATTCCAAAACGCATCCCAATATCGCTTTCCAGAGTTCGCTCGCACCTTACGCCACTGCACTCGTTGATTACCTTGGGCCTCCATCAACTTCTCCAAAAGATCCCTATTTTGGATGTCCATTCCATCCACAGTTCTCCATCCGTTGTTGCACCATCGATAAATCCATTTACTCATGGACTCTATCAAAAGCTTGCTATCGGAGTAGATGAACAATACTTTTGTCTTGTCGCTGTTCTCAATATTGGCTCGTTCCAAAGCGGTTAACGCTGCCATATACTCAGCTCGGTTGCTAGTCGGCCACGGCCCTCAACCGATTTTACCACATCCCAAGCTCGGTTATGCGGGAAAACGCAAGCATAGGCCGCGTTACAATCCGGTTCCCCATTACGGAGTGCACTACCCCCACAGAAGGCCACAATAGAACTGGGGTGGAGAGGGTCTGGGAAGTCTCCACGTTCATAGCGTAGGCGAACCATAGTCTTGAGCAGTCAAAATGCTGGTACTCATGATCAACTTGTAGTCCGTACTGGTTGAGGAACTCCCGAGCTTCCTCGAAAGTTGGAAATTTCCTGAATGTCGAGTTCGAATACCCCCGCGTGTGTTGAAGAGCGTCATTTACCCTCGTGAAGATTCCCCTGCATCGACCGATCACCACGGCGTAGTACCAGTCGAGATCTTTTTGCTCCTCCTCCTCTTCGCCAGCTTCTTCCATCTCTTCGCCAGCTTCTTCCATCTCTTCGTTGTCACTGTGCACACTCGAGTCCCCGTAAGCCATGTCAGTGCTGCTTTCGGAGCAGGACGAGCTAGAAGACGAGTCGTAGTCCCAACCCATTTGGAGTTTTCGAAGTAATAACGTATTCAATTTGAGTCAATTTTTAAGTCCTTTTTCTAAAAAGAAAAAGAACTAAAGATTTTTGTCGTAGGTTGAACCTACTAGGTTCTATGATATTTCGTAGGCTATCGTAATCTTTTGTTGGACCAATCACGAGCCGACAGTCCGCAACGTGGGCCCTACCAAACGTAAGCAGAACTGAGTCTGGTGGTGTATCTGCGCATTCCTAAATCCGCCACACAGCGCAGAGGTTGGTCCTTATCTTCCATGAAACTCTCAGTAGTTGTCTGTATGCTCGCTGCATTCATTTGTAGTTCCTCCGCCTCGTCCGTTGCCGAGGTAGAGCTAGACGCCGAGGCTCAGTGTGTGGCTAACGGAGACGCTACCTGTGTGTCCCCACAGGACCCTACTACCCCCACTCCCTCAAGCAGATTTACCTCCATCTCCGCCAACATGTTCAACACCCGTCGCATCGCCTTCAAGTTCGTTGCTCGTGAACAAGGGGAGGGCGTTGGCGCCACGGTGCGACGCTCGCTCGGCTCCCAGCAGCTGCGCAACCTGGACCCGTTCCTCATGCTGGACGAGTTCAACGTGGGACTGCCCGGAGGCTTCCCCGACCACCCGCACAGAGGCTTCGAGACCGTCACGTACATGCTACCAACGTCCAAGGGCCACATGCGCCACGAGGACTTTCTAGGCAACAAGGGCGAGCTCCGACCGGGAGATCTGCAGTGGATGACCCCGGGCAAGGGGATCTTGCATGCCGAAATGCCGGCGAACGAGGAGAAAGCGCACGGTTTGCAGTTGTGGATCAATCTGCCGAAAGCCAAGAAGATCATGGAGCCGAGATACCAGGAGATCAGTCGGGATACCGTGCCCCACGTGTGGGATGACGCCAAGGAGGTCGAGGCTATTGTGTTCGCTGGCGAAGTCTTCGGCCAAAAAGGCCCGATTGAGACCGAAGCACCCGTGACGTACATCCACTTTCTCATGAAGCAAGGAGCAGAGCTGGACTATAAGATCCCAAAGGGCCACAACGCGTTCGTGTACACGCTGTCTGGCTCAGGCAAGTGTGCGGGCGAAGACGTCACGGCCCACCACGCTATTGTCATGGAGCAGGAAGGAGATGGCGTGCATGTGACTACGGAGGATACGGACGGTCTTGAGTTTATCGTGATCAGCGGTCAGCCGCTGAATGAACCAGTGGTGCAGTACGGCCCCTTCGTCATGACCTCGGAGGATGAGATCCAACAGACCATCCGTGACTACCAGAGCGGATCGAACGGATTCGAGAACGCACCGAAGTGGACGTCGGAGATCGGCAACCGACGTTAGAAGCCAGATGATGGAGCTGCTAAGAGAATTGATGGCGCAGAGTTTGTATGTATGCTTAGTTGATGACGATAAACCTTTAAATCCTTCTTCACTTGACAAGAAGATTGATTGCGCACATCGTGTGGAATTACGGTGTTTGTATCTACTGAAGTACTTACAAAGTGTTGTGTCAATATACTTGCTATTACTCCGTGAATTGGAGGTCCTTGATATTGAACCAACCAAGAAAGAAGTTAATGTCCAGCCAAATCGTACTGGAGAACGCGCTGGCGGCACAACAACCATCGACAAGCTGGACGAGCAGCCTGCCATTGACGATGGACCAATTGAAGACGAGCAAGCCCTAGCTTATTATACTAGTAAGTGAGTGCGCATTGCTTCTTGCTGCTGCAGTTTACTGTACAAGCGCCAAGTTGAACCCGTTAGGCACGTGCTGGAAAACTCTGCTAAATACGATATGAGACGCTAACTGTAAGGATACCGTTCTCTTCCTTCTTGCTCCTTTTTGCAAATTGCTGAGATTGAAGAACATTCTCATTAGCCTGGTATGGGTGACCTTGTTTACTTTTACGCGGTGACGAGTGGCCGCTGCTCGGGTATATTCACGTCGTGGGATGAAGTTCTGGACGCTACAGTTGGGTATCCTGGTGCCAAGTCCGACAGGTTTTCGACATTGGAAGAAGCCGAAAGGTTTATGAGAGAACAAGATGTCGGTGTTCGTAGTAATTTACGCCCTCTCGGGTGGACTGGTCCTGCGTACGCTGTAGCAGTGGGTCGGCGCATGGGCGTATTTAAGACTCACCAAGAGGCCTTACGGCAGACACAAAAATACTCGGGAAACAGTCTAAAGAAGTTCAGTAGCTGTGAGAAAGCTGTCGAGTTTTTGGACCACCACGACTGGAGGAAGATACCTTCTGATGACGAGAATGGACCAAATAATGTTGAGGTCGTGAAGATTTTCGATGAGCTTGCGGCCGAGGAGAGTCTTGATGAAGATGTGCTTGACGTGACGACTTCAGAAGAGCGAACAGAGAGCCACAGGAATACGGCAAATCTCGACCTCTCCTCGAAGCACGAACGAGATGAAGACGACATCGATCACAATAACGAGGTGCTACGCCCAACTCAGCGTCGCAAGACTGACAATAGTTTGAAATCCAAACCTAAGGAGAGGCACTTGGTTGTATACTGTGTTGGTAACACACGTAGCGACGCTCAAGGCAACACGACCATTGCGTCAACGTGCATGTTCAAAACGCACCCCGAGTGGAATGTAAAGAAGATTGTGGGGCCAAACATCTCAACGACCCAAGCAAGTCTCATGGCTGTATCGGATATGCTGGAGCGTGTGGCTTTAGAAGACCCAGGCTGTGACGTGAGTGTGTCCATTTTAACAAATAATCTGCCAATGCATGAAATCCTACGCAAATGCTCCTGCGACGAGTTCAAGTCCTGCGATGGAAACAAAGACCTGTTGGAATCCATTACCAAGAAAAAGGGAAGCCGCACCATTCGAGTTATTCACGTGGGGGCTGCGTTCAGTTGGGACTGACTACCAAACTGCAAGTTACACGGCGTATCGACATATCCTGCACGTTGGTGCGCTTAGCTTTTTCAGGGTCAGTGTGTCGATTTTGGTAGTGCAGTTTACATGTCAGTTTTTTTGTTTTGTTTTCTCGTAAAGTCTGCGAAATTTCTTTAGGGGTCTTTTCAGCCAATCAACATTCAGCCAACTTTTTGTTCTTGGATCTCTCAGTACTTGAGGGAAAGATGCCTTTTAACGACGACTACGACGCAGAAATGGTAGAGGCCACGGAGGATATCGAAGTAGAATTGAGCTCTGAAAACGATGTGACGACTGCTGAAGAACGAAACAAGGATCACCCGGAAACGGTAAACCACGCAAAGCGCGGACGAATTGGAGACAGTGATCAAAACGACGAGGTGCAGCGACCAACTCAGCGTCGCAATACTGACAAGAGTCTACACTCCATGGAGAAGAAACTGCATGTGTTCTGCTTTGGCTGCCATAATAAGGACCCCCAAGGCAATCTGGTCATGTTGTCGACGTGCAGTTTCCCGACTCACCCTCAGTGGGATGTAATGAAGACCCTGGGCTCAAATACCACAGCAACCGAAGCGGGACTCATGGCTGTATTGGATACGCTGGAGCGTGTAGCTCAAGAAGACCCAGGCTGTGAATGGAGCGTGTCCATTTATACATTCAATGGGCTAGTTTGCGACATCTTGGACCGCTGCGCGCGCGTCGGATACAAGTCCTGCGACGAGTACCAAGAGTTGTTGGAACGCATTACCAGGGAAAAGGGAAACCGCACCATTCGGGTTGTTGTCGTTGGAGGCGCATTCACTTGGGAGTGATCAGCGATGGCCAAGCTCGGAGTATCTACATTCCGTTCACATTGTTGGATTAAGTAATCCCAGACAGTGCGTTGATTTTAGTGAATTTATTTTATTGGGCTCTTACAAGTAGCTAACGACGTCAACAAGGCAATTGCGTATTGCTCGATATCTTGTTCATGTTGATTTCCGTTAAAACAGTAGTAGGTTGGAGCCGTGTAACTTATTACCATTCGAGTCCCAAATTGGCTCTGCTAAATTATTTTGTTGCGCTTCAACCCCCCTGGCAAAATTTGTGGTTACGTTATGAAACTACTCTAGTGTTGCTAGTTTTGCTTCCAGGGCAGGTTTTGGTAGGGCAGACAAGTTCCAAATTTTGTTTTTAAAGTAGTCCTAGCTCGTAATATCGAAGAGAAAGCGCGATAGTGACGACAATCCAGCGAACGACGAGTCTGGGAAACGAGATCTGAGCAAGAGTTTATCCAATATTCAGGTGCTGTGACGAATCCGAGGAATGGCCATGTATATTCGAATTTTGTAAAAAAAAAATCCCCACCGCGCTGGAAGCGGAGAAATGTATGCTCGAAAGAATCCGTCCTGCGGAACAGTCATCTTGTTTTCGCTGATGAGATCACAGCCGAGTATCGTCGGTATTATTCAGGAGAAGAAACGATGGTACCACATGAAGTGGAGCACCTGTATACTGGTGAATCAAGTTTTAGGTAATTGATTTAGAGGACTAGCAAAGATGCGCACAAGGACGAGGGACCAGCTGCGATTTTACAGTTGAGCACGAAACGTGTTCGGTTATTGCCGGACACGAGAAGTTTTATTGCCATCAAATTCTGCAAGCGACATCTCTCGTTTTTGGTCGCACATGTTCTTAAAAATCCGAATCGTCCGTCGAGTATTTGTTTCATCCAATCAAAAACGCGTATTTCCAAATATCTCCGCCAATCCTAGTCTTTCCTATCCCAAAATTCAATTTCTGATTCTTCAGTCGAGAAGCCGCAGAGCGAGACTCCCACCACAGTCCGACTCGCCGCCATGGCGCTGCCCGCCATCGGAGAGGACGCCAAGATGCAGAGCCAACTCCCAGATGCCATCTCGTCCCCATGCGCATCGCTGCCACGCGCGCCGTCGCTCTCTCCGCGCTCCGTGTCGTCCACTTCCTCCGAGCTCGTGGTTCCCAAAAAGTCGCAAAATTCCCAAAATTCGAGAACGACAAACTTAAAAATTCCGTGGAGTTATTCTATACAACCCCAAGAAGAAGATGATGATTTTGCTCCTATTCGTCGCAGATTCCACAGCTCCGACATCATATTACGAAGCAGTGGAGCAGCTTTAGCCAAGCTTAACAATCTTTCCGAACGAGATAACGGTTGGAGGAAAAATGCCAATGGATTCAGTGACAATAGCGACGAAGAGTACGAACCGGAGCCGCCGTTAACAGACCCAGCGGAACTTGCCAGATTGGCATTAAGAAGACGGACGTGCTCGGAGAATTTCACGAAAAGTTCGAGAGCTCCGTCGTCTTTTTTCCATAAGGAGAAATTGTCAATTTTAGATGTCGGCTGTGACGATGGAGAACTACACAAAGAGAAGTTGGTAGTGGAGGAGGAGGAACATAAGACCGATGAAGACGACGTTGATGCTGTGGATCATTTGCTGGCGGAACTTCATGAAGAACTAGAAGCGGAAATGCAACCGGCTGATGATTTCTTTTATGGGTCGTGGCCATCGCAATCTTTCCAAACTGGGCGTTATAGTGGAGGGTCCGCACCATCGTCGGGGTCAAACTATTCGGTGGAAAGTGACACTCAGAATCTCGAGAAACTGCGCAATCTGCAAAAATTATATCAGGAAGGATTCATTACGGTAACAGAGTACAAGGACCGCCGCGTACAGCTGGTCGACGAATTGAGCGAAGCCGATCGAAGTACGCTCCAAAATGTATACGGTCTGTTATCATGCTGTTACACGGACAATGTTAACTAAATTTATTATTTTTTGTGTAATGTCCAGCAATCGCGAAGACGTCCGATTTGCTTTCGTTGGAGTTGCCCATCGTCTACCGTGAACCGCCTGATTTTTCTTCACTGCGTGAACGCGATGCTATCAAACACGTGTTCGACTCGGAGCTCCGCAAGGTAAAAAAATCTCGAAATTTATTGTGTTTGCTGAGATGACCGCTAAAATATTTTGATATTTTACAGTGGACTTCGTCTCGAATCAAAGTAAAAATTGATACAGAACCGTTTGCTAAGGGAGGACTCCGTCAAGTGTTTCATCTGCAAGATCTCAGTATACCTCCTCC
This sequence comes from Phytophthora cactorum, assembly GCA_016864655.1. Taxonomy (NCBI): domain Eukaryota; phylum Oomycota; class Peronosporomycetes; order Peronosporales; family Peronosporaceae; genus Phytophthora; species Phytophthora cactorum. The sequence goes on along the minus strand of NHQK01000015.1, from coordinate 701,430 downwards.
TACTTTGAGAAGAGATGACGTCGACGAAGACAGTGCCATGTCAAGGTGTACAAGCTACGTGGCGAAAGTCGCGATCGACCCCAACGAAGACCCCGATACGTACTTCAAAGACGTCGAGATGCAAGCAGTGGCCGCCAAGTACGCTAAGTTGTACAATTCGTACAACCCACCGAGACGCGTTGAATTTCTCGAAGCTTGGATTCTTCAACTGATTCCTTCTGATGTCAGTGGCGCTGGAGACCAGACAATTGAGAGCTTAACGCTGAGTGGCACAATTTGTGGCGTGGAGCCCTTCATCGCCGGGGAATACCACAAACACAACAATAATTTTGGCTACGTGAGCGAGCTGGAACGCAACACGCCACAGGCTTTTTCGCACTTTACGTACGAGGCCTCAGGGCAACACATTCTCGTGGTTGATATCCAGGGGGTTGGCGACCACTATACAGACCCGCAGATCCACACGAGACGTGGCAAAGAATTTGGCAAGGGCAACTTGGCTTTACGGGGTTTTGAACGATTTTTAGGCTCCCACCGCTGCAACCCGATTTGTCGATATCTAAAACTTCCTTTGATCAATCCGAAGGACGAGGGGAGCCGACCCGTGGACCCCAAGGGCACGATCCCAGCGCAGCCATACATGAGCCAACCGCGTGTTGTGGTAGACCAAGTTGACTCAGTGTTGTGCCATTACTATGGCGACTCGAAGGCTTTCAAGAAGTATAATAAGAAGAAACGCGACAAGAAGAAACGTGAGAAGCATCAAAAGAGCCGTCGTCGACCAGGATATGAACATAAGGCAGAGCAGGAGGTAGAAGGAAGTGACGAGAGTGCTGTCGAGATCCAACCGACTACTGATAGGTTTGTGACGGTTCTGACTGACCAGCAGCGGTCGTGCTCTTCGTTCGTCTGCGATGGAGTCTCGCAGTGCACCGTGTCTTAAAGAACCAACCAATAGAGCAGAGGATGGTACGTGATAATTAGGGAATTTTTCGAATGACATCGGGAAAAGTTACACGAAATTGATCTAGTGAACAAATGTGTTTGGAGTTGCCGCGATACAATCGTCCACGGCTTTGATCTTGGCACGAAGGCGGCGGATCCTCTCGGCCACGGGGTATTTACTGAGTTGTCGACGTAGAGGCGAGGAAAAGGTGAGATGACTGGTTCGTTCTGCCTGTCCCGCCTGTACCTGAGCGTCTTCATCCTCTAGAATTGCCACATACGGTGCTCGGCCAATACTGCGTCCGTATGCTGCTGCGTTCTCCGGTGTGTCGAAGATCATGAGCTCCTTGAGAATAGACTTGACGACTGTGTCCTTAAGTGCCTCGTAACCCGGAGCCATTGTGACGTGGTCAAAGGCATAGCCCATGAATCCCGGTGCGTCCACTGGCGACGACGTGAAGACTGGCCACAGAGGATTATCCACTGGCACGAAGGTAATGGGCCCCACGTAGCTGGATCGCTTTCGGAAGTTCATGACATGTGTCGGAGTTGCAGCTAGCACCATACTGAGTGCACTCTGTCTTTTCCAAGCCACGAATCGAGCGATTCTCGGGTCATGGAACTCGATAATGTCGCAGAACATAGCGACGAAGCCATGCTGGTCAGTTGAGCCGCAGTACTGCTCCAATGCCTGGTGCGTAGGGTGTACGGCGTGCGTGTGCGCAAGCTCTCGGTCTAGTTCGTGTCTCATCGAGAAGAGATACGACTTGAACGCTGACGTGGAGGTGATAACAGTATGAAAAATGCGTCGCTCCTGGACCAAAACTCGATAAAGCGGCTCTCGATATTGTTGAATGAATGTTCGCCAAGCTTTGTTGACGCCTTTGACACGTGAGAGCGACTCGCCGTCCAAGTACGAGACCATCAGCAGAGCCACTCCGTCGATCGACAGCACTTGGAGGTGACCCTCTGAGCTGGTATTTGAGGAGGTTTCCATTATTTTTGAGGGTGCATAAGCTTCGTTGATTAATCCCTGGACGAATGTCGAGCGGAAGCTGCAGGACGGCGAGACGGTGACGTGTTCAATTGGAGGCCCAGTCGTTGTGGCAGACAGAAGATTCAGATGCTGGTTCACAGTGTGCTGAAGGCGAGAGGCTCCGCTTTGCATGATCCCAAAGAGACCCAACGCTGATGCAGGGGCCATGGTTGATCGTGAGGAGTTGGAGTTGTGGAGTAAAAAGAATTGTGAGGAATGCGCAATGCTTGTCAAAAACGGCAACTGCAACTTCGTTTTGAAGCGTATATTTGGCTTGGCATGCTGTGATTGGTAGATTATCCGGGAGAGTTGGCATCATTTGATTGGTTGATTTTGAAGACGATGTGAGTGATGGTTCACTTCAAGTTGCACATACATTCTCACTGTCTTTCAAACTTACATGTTAACCTACAACGAATACACTTAAGGAATCATGCCCACTTCCCGATGAGCGCCATGAGACCAGCGCCAAGCCACATGCTGATGTACAGCGTGAACCGCTGCGAAGTGCTGCGCGATAGGAACTTCTGGTTCGTGGTCATCTTGTACGTCAGCAGCTCGACGAGGCCCGTGTATAGCAGGATGCCGCCGGCCACGCAATCAAAAATGCCCTGCATCCAGAGAGCTGTTGTCGACGAGCTTGAGTACGAATTGTGGATGGCAATGCCAAACGCCTGGCCAATTGGAGTAGTGATCGAGAACAGAAAGTTCATCATGAGCAGCTTGTTTGGAGCCTCGATCGATCCCAGAGCAGCGCTACTTACAGCGACGCCCTCGAAGAACTGGTGGAAGCACAGCGCCGTCAATAATGTCGTGAACTCTGAGCCGGTGGTAACACCTAGATCGAGTCCGACAACAAGCGAGTGGAAGATGACGCCCACTTCGAAGATAACGGTGGCAATCTTGCGACGAATACCGTTGTGTGCGAGTTTTTCGACGTCCTTCTTCTGGTAGGGATTATTGGTGTTAGCCGGCGAAGAACCGTTACTCCGCGTACTGATTGTCAGCTCAACCACATCGCTGGCGTGGTCATGGTCGTGACCGTGAAATGCTGAACCCTCTCTCCCGAAAAACACGACGCCCTCGCACTCGATGAAGTGCATCAAAATCATCGTGATGAGGATGATGGCCAAACCGAGACACTCGTATTCTTCCACAATGGACCCAAGACACTCGTCGCTGAGCTTCTGAATGCCCTCGTTGACCATGTGAATCAACCCGGTCGCGAGAACCACACCGAAAGCGAACGAGCTGATAGCCTCCATGACGATAGACTTGGTGTTGCACGCAGGAATCTTCTTGGAGATGATGGGGACCAGCGTTCCTGCTGCGGATACTGCAAAAGTGATAAGGATAGCACCAACGTGCTGGCCCACATCGTAGTCCTGTTCGACAGAGACGCACCCACAGCATTGCTCTTCAGACATCAGTGTTCTCGAGTGGTTAATGTTGGTACTTGCTGCTGAAGTTCGGATTGAAAAGTGATCAAGAGCTGCGCTGTCAGTGCCGACTTCTGTATATGTTGCCCCGGCTGTTGCCAGTCACCCGCCATTCGAGGTAAGGACACCGTCACATGCCATATGCTGCCGCTCAACTTTGCACCTGTAGAAGCAAGAAACAGTAGTGACTCTATTGCATGCGATGAACAAATGTATCGGTGGATAGCAAATGGCCCTTGTTGTGTGGCTGCTCGTGATCTCGAAATCAACTGGCGATTGCCCGTAAACGATTGGTGAAAATGAAAGAGAGAGAATGCTACGCTTCGGCTGGTTGGCATAGTGTAGACAACAGGTAAAACCCGGTTATTATCTGGAGCTGGCTCTTGTCACTCTTTTTGTGATGAAGAGCGTTACGTGCAAGTGTGACGCTCCAAGTGCAATACAGGATAAAACGTACGACGAAGTACATGTACATGCATCATTGTTCTTATCCTATTTTAATAAATAAGTTGTGCAAAATACCAAGCTTTTTTAACAGCTTGGTATTTTGCACATTTACTATACCTCTCAAGCAGGAGACTGTGGCTCTCTATAATAGCAGCTCTCATGTTTCTCTCGTTTACAGGATACTTGCCAAGTGTAGCCATCTCGTCCGTTGAAGTAGATATTATCAGATAATAAGAACAGGAATCAGAAAACAATATTTGCCCAATCAGCAGTTAGTCTTCATCCGATCATCTTCCGACAAGACGTTGGGCTTCATCACTAGCTGCATTTATCCTGTAAGAGGATCTTCAGGCTGAAGTTCAGCTACTCAAGCATCTCTCAATTCATTGCAACACCTCTATTTAAAATGTATTGTCATCTACAGCCATTCTCTCGCTCGAACCAGCTCCACAGACTGCAATTCGAGCTCTGGAATTCTCGTCATCGTGGTCATCTGTGGTTTCCATGGCAACCTCTTTTTATTTTACAACAATTCGTGAAAGAAAGTGGTGGAATGTAGAATTGCAGATGCTCAAGGAAACCACGGCTCGGTATGTGGGACCTCTGCCGCCGTCGGACAAGCCAAAGTTGCGCCGTGGACTCTGAAGTGAATGGGACGCGCCATTTGTCCGACGGCGGATCGAAAAAGTTGCTGACTACAGTATGAAACGGACTGACCGCGTTGCAATTGAGCATCGAAACTTTTTTCTGCTGGTTTTGGGTTTTACAATTGGGTGTGCTGCACTCATCCCCTGAGCGTTGGGGCAACGATCGACGTCGAATTCACGTGGTTTTACGGTGGTTCGTTTACACGGAAGAAGTTTCCAGGGGAGGGGGTCTTCTGGGTGCTGCGCTCAAGACGAAGTTTTTGCAGCAAACGAAGACAGACGTTACTATCGAGTGTTCGTATTGCGCTAGCGTGCGCCGCAGTGTGATCGAAAGTCCACCCTCTATTCCAGCTTTGGAGTTATTGTCTGCGCACATCGCATACTGGTGTGTTTGGACACGCTAAGCGCTGATGCCGTTCACACGAGCAAACTCCCACTTTTCTTTCCACTCATCTGGCAAAATCGCTCAATCTCAAGACCCAAGACTTGCTATCAATGGAAGACTTGGGACTCCATATCGGCGCCATCTTCATCATCCTCGCTGTCTCCGCGGCTGGAACGCTAGTGCCAATTATCTTGCAGAAAATCCCCCAATCCAACGCTAATCCGATCGCGATGGAGGCAATTCGCTCGTTTTCTTTCGGTGTGGTGCTCTCAACAGGTTTGATCCACATGGTCAACGAAGGAATTCAAAAACTGAGCGACGAAGCGCTCGGTTCAATCGTGGAAGACTACGGCTGTCTAGGCTTGGCGGTCGTGCTTGCCACGTTGATGCTCTTACATTTAATCGAGTGTGAGAGCGTGGTCTTTTTTGGTGGCCAGGGCTCCGTTCTTCATGGTCATGGTCACAGTCATGGTCACAATAACGAGCGCAGTCATGATCATTCCGACGAAATCGCCAGGGATTTGGGTAGTCCTCGGAACGTCGATTTCCACGCACTTCAGCCTGTTGATAGTCCGAGACCAGCGAAAGAAACTGAGCAAGACCCCAATATCCGACGCAAAATCGCCACCATTATCTTCGAAGCAGGAGTTATCTTCCACTCTGTTATCGTTGGGCTTGATCTCGGCGTTAGCACCGGAACCGAGTTCAAGACGCTTCTCATCGCTCTCTGTTTTCACCAATTTTTCGAGGGCATCGCCATCAGTAGTGCCGCGCTCGGATCCATCAAGAACCGCAAGAAATTGTTCATGGTTAATCTCGCATTCGCCATCACCACACCGATTGGCCAAGTCATTGGCATCGGTATTCGCAACTCGTACTCGAGTGAATCCACGACAGCGCTATGGGTGCAAGGAGTCTTCGACTGCGTGGCCGGCGGTATTTTACTCTACACAGGTCTTGTAGAGCTGCTGACGTACAACATGACCACGAACCAGAAGTTCCTATCGCGCAGCACCTCGCAGCGTGTCACGCTGTATGGTTGTCTATGGATGGGAGCTGCTTTGATGGCTCTTATTGGTAGATGGGCCTAAAAGCTGCATATTTTGTGACGGTGAAAAACAAAAGAGTTTTGGAGCTGTTTCACTTATCTTGGAAGAAGAAATGTTGTGTGAATGATTTGCAGTATTTTGACAGGGATTGCGTAGTGACCGTGAAGGATCTACTGGCACGATGAGGCATGGGAACAGTGACAAACGAGAGGTGTCTAGCGCACATCGTCGAAACCTCGAAATATGTTATTGACCTAGTGCAGCGTCTCCTACATCGAGATGAGCTACTCTTTTCATGTTTTTATTATCATGCTAGATTTTACTCCCGGTAAAAAGAATATTAAATGTGTCTACAATTGGAGCGAAAGTTGCCATTTTCTCGCGTCTACTACAGTTATACAAAGTGGGATACCGTCCTTCGGAAATGGGAGTTGATGGTGCTGAAAGCATGCGATTTCTTCATATAAGGGATACTCCTTTAGCGGTAAACAGGAAGCAAACCGCTCTCTATTTCCACTTCTACAACTATACGTGTTTGCGATTCACTTGTGTCAACTAACGTCTACTCAATTAAGACATTTATTTTTCTGAGATAGCAGTAAAGCTGCTAGTGCAGCCCAAATCATGTTATTTGAAGCCGAATCAGGTGAAGCCTCCCGCTTATGTACATATACGAGCTGTTTAAAATGGAGAACCAGACATTAGTGAGCTTGACAGAGGTGAAACGACAGCAACTAGCTAAAGTGTGAGAAGACAGAAATTGGCTACTAACTTTTCCAGATGGTTGGATACACTTTAGGCAGCGTTTTATTATCGATCAAAGCGAGACAGCATACACAGCAGATGCTGCGGCTGCGAAGCCGCCGCAGAAGATGCGTTGACGCAGGAGCAAGATGTAAAACCTCATTAGGAATGTTGCATAAAGTTTTTCGAAATTGATTTCAGAGCTTCGTGAATCTATCCAGACTTTTGCGCTGAAAGTACAATCGATTCGTGTTTTTATTTCATACTTGGCCTATTCTACATCAACTGCATACACAAATTCCAATTCGATCTCTAGATTCTGTGTAGAACTGCACGCCGCGCAATTTTTTTTTCCGTGTGGATATGTTTATCTTTTATTTCGAAAAAGCCCGACCAACTGTCCAGTATAGCTGGGCTCCTGGTCGTTTCATAAAAACACTCTATGTTCCGCCAGAAGTTGGAATTTGCGCTAGTACTGGTAAGAGTGGCCGTACGCTCTATAATGTCAGAAGTAGCTGTGATCAGGGTTTCCTAAATACTATTTATGCTTATAAACATGCTACAGGTTGACGACAGACAGTCGATCGACAGTGATACAGTATGCAATGTTTATATCCTCAATACCTGTTTTAGTATTTTATTAAGCCCACATTTTCCATCGACAATTGGCAAAGCTTGCTGTGTGCATCAAAGACTCATTCCGGGGTGCTGGTAGCCCACTGCGTAAAGGTCCCAGGAAGCAATCCCCCGAAGGACGAAAACGGAAGAAAACGTAGATTCATTCTCATACTCAATATCTCACCATCTCAACTTACAATCAGTGACTTCTCACATGCAATCCCCAAAGGGTAATTCAAAACATTCAGTTTCACAAGAGCGTACAACCAGCAATAACCCAGTTAATCAACATCATTCTTCTTCTACTCTCACCCCCAGAATCAATCCGATAAGTCAGCTGTAGCACGGTTTTTGATCACAATATCAGCTGCCCAAACCGGATGTATATATACGAGCTCAATAGCAGTTCAACGACCCAAGCCGGTATGGGGCTGAAAGCTTACGAACAAGCCTACTGTAATCTTAGTCTCAATTGCTGCGGCTCATTCCAGTTCTTACCTCTACCCGCTCAAGCCATCCAAGTTCCCACATCAGTCAGTCAAAGATGAAGCTCCTTCATGGTATCGCCTTCGTCTCGGCAATGGCAACGTTAGCGGCTGGATTTTCGTTCTCTGAAATCACGGGTGAGTCAGCACCGTCGAATGGGCTCAATGATGTCACCGACGTGACAGAGTCGCATGTTCGGCGGGTCGAATGCCGACATCAAGAATCACCCTTATGTGGCAGAACTGCTTGCTAAAAGTATCGACGATGAGCCGTTTTGTGGTGGCACGCTGATTGCACCGCAGTATGTACTCACAGCAGTGAGCTGCCTCGCGTGGCTCCCGTTCGACATGCACGTTTCTCTCGGAGGTCAAAAAAACAAAGGTCGGAGCTCTCGGAAGGCGGAGCAAATTCGCGTCGTGGAGACTTACCGTCATCCAGTGTTCAACTCGACTTGGTTGCCGTACGACGTGGCGTTGCTCAAGCTCAAGAAGCCGTCCACTCACAAACCAGCTCGTCTGTGTGACGCGGACGGGTCGGACAACAAGCCTGGCACGATGGCTTCTGTCTTCGGGTGGGGGGACGTAAGCGAAAAAGCACTGCTGAAACTTTTCAATCGGTCGATGTCAAGATTATCTCCGATGACGAGTGTGGCAAGTATGCCAGAAACACCGATTTCACGTTCTGTACCGCTGGGAAGGGTTTTTGCGACGGCGACACCGGCGGACCCCTTATTGCCAATGGCGTGGTCGTGGGCACATGCATCGCATCTATGCTTCCTGGCGATGCTGGTGATTGCGGAATCGACATTCGTTGTACGCGCGCGTGCCCCACGTGATTGACTACATCTCCGATATTGTGAACGGCGGCTCCACCAGTAATGCCACTGACTCGATCATGCAAAAGACTCAGTAACAAGTTGGAAAACGTGTTGGCAAGGCTAGTAGGCTCAATGAAAGGACATTTGCGAGGGAACGCTCTTCTTCGCTTTGTTGTTCCAATGTACTAGACATTGCCCTATGACTGACTACAAAGTCCGTGTCATTCAACATGAGGTCCGCGTCAGTTTCATGTTTTTGTCAGTCAACCAAAGTGATTGATGCACCTGTTGTATCATTTGAAAAATGTGTATTAGATGGAGCTCGGCTCCACACTCAAGAGGCCGTCATCGGCAAGAACCAAATGGAAAGGTGAGGCTCTTTTCTTTGGTGGGGTGTGCACCGCCAAAGAAGCAGCCCTCACACTGTTAGTTTGGGCATTGAGCAAGTCAACGCGTTTATGCGAAAGTCTAAGTATCTTGTTTATCTTCAATACGACAGGGCAGTCAAACTTCAAGAGTTTCTTTGGGCCGGAGGCACGACTTTGTTCGCAGTTCGAAGAACTGTGTTAGGCGGCCCAGAAAAGTTTGACATCCTGCAGCTGAACGCGTGTCACCCGGCTTCGTTTAAATCTTGCAACGTAACGCCAGTCACCGCAACTCTACGCCCGTCGCACATCTTCCTGCGGTGAGAAGTTACAATGAAGCGCTAAGCAGTCTCGGATATCGATTGATATAAGTAAGGCTTATGGGTTTACGACATCTTAGTATTTATCATTCGCTGTGAAAGGCCCATTGCCGAAGATGGCGAGATGCATCACCATGCTTCAAAGTACGATTAAAAAAGTAACCAATATTAACAGGTCATGCATTATGTGAGTTCGGCTATTCAGCACTGCATAAGTTCGAATACTATTATAAATGTGCAGCACCAGCTTTACATTAAAATCGTGTCGGTCAGCCCATGGCGGATAATGATATACCCTTAGCGTTGTTTGCGAGGCACCTGTCTGGGGCTCCCTTGCACAATGGAATCTGGGCTATCATGTTGAGTTGGGAAACAGTAAATATAACATTAAAATATTATCAAGTAATAATACTGAAATAATTTACTTGTGACGACCCAGTTACTGCAGTAAGTTGTCCAATTTTCTTATAGAACATTCGAGACGTTCCGAAGAAGCTTCTTTAGCATCTGCAAAGCCCCAGTTTCCATTCCCCAAAATTTGTTGGACAATGAAGCCATTGTTTGGTTTCAAAGTGTCGGCCATTTTCTGGAAAAACCATTTTTGCTGTCTTAATAAATGTATGGAGAAGCAAGCAAAATCACGATTTGCACAGAAAACGTCGGACAAAGTGCCAACCGAAATCCCGGTAGTCGTTGTGCGGGGTTATCATGACAAAAACGCACCTAACACTACACTTATAAGCGATGAAAAGCAACTATGTATGCTCATGAATGCTATTGCGAGGCCAGCATATCGTGGGTTTGCTCGTATACTGCGTATCTCGCATTATAGTGCATGCATTAGCGGGTTGCATGTAGGATAGAATGATTGCATTGCACTTGCAGGGTATCGAGCCGCGCGGTGACGGAGCAGAAAGTCGCCGCGGGATTGAGCAAGCTTGCAGTAGTCGTGACTGATACCGTGGGTGCCAAGGGCCTGGGCGCCTGGGCAAGGCAGCGGCCCCAGCAGCTCATTCGATGATTTTGGGCCACGGACTCCCTCTTATAATTCGACGCCACGGCATTTAGCTTGTCAACACCAGCTCCTGCTCAGCACCAGCACCAGCGATTCAGCAGCACAAACTAGGTCGTCTACAGCTGCGCCATCATCGTTTACACTCTGTGATGGCCTTTTGGTCTGGCGGTTTGTTAGTCCGAGGTTGATGCATTACATCAACTCTGTAAAACTGAAGTCAGAATATTAGTCAAAATATAAAATCTAGGTATATTGCTGTGGTGGGCCACCACCGCAGCCTTGCGTTTTGCCGCTCTGTATGAGTTTCGTGTATTATTTTATTTTTAATAGGAGTCGAACCAAGAAGACTGTCAGAAATGATACTGATTAGTTCATGCTGCCAGATGTCCGACACATTCCGGCTAAGTATCATTTTACCATGGCGCCAGCATCCAGTCAACTCACCCGCGTCCTCTTCACCAAGATCCCTAATTGACGTTACAAGTGCTGCCTCTGCAACTAAACTCGCAAGCTGGCAGCGAGTGTTGGTTACACCAAAACTGTTGATCATCTTCGCCGTGGTCCGGGCGGCTTCGGACTACCTGGAACCCAAAGCGAGCGTTGTATTTTGAAAGTGGGCTCGTCAAAGTGGTCAGTGGCAAAAAAAAAAGTTGACCCAAGTTGAACAGCGCGCGTTGAGCCGTCTTCGTCGTGTCGAAGCCCACCCCACCAACAGCTCGAGCACAGCTAAGTTGTCGTTCGCCGAGCGACGGCTGCAGAGTGACAGAAAAACATCATCACGGTTTATCGACCTGCGCTGGATCACATCCACGTCTAATGACGTGGAGCGCTTATTCTCGAGAGCTGAGTTAGTACTGACAGATAGACGACAGCGCATGCACCCCACAACTCTCGAAACTTTGATTTTACTGGAGTTTACTATGAAGTGCAGAGCTGTTTGCAGTAACCATGAACAGGGGGCGGCAGGACGTGATTTTATAGAATACTGAAAAACAGTAATAAATTACCCAGTTATTTACTGCCTTCACTCCGTCAAAAAATTATTTACTTTCTTTTCTGAACTCTGCTATCATGTATTCGTGGTACTGTCCTAGGGCCCCCAAAAATACAATACTGAAAACTCGGAGACGTAATTGAACATGTTGCGCCGTACTCAACTTCCCTCGAAGGGAACATCTCTGTCCGTTCAAATTGTGGTGATCGTATGGATCAACAATCCCCAGATCGGATCGCCGAACCGAAGATCCTCGCAGTCAGCTGCCATTTATTCAACATGTGTTGGGCATGCACCGCTCATGCACGGTTTGGCAAACCGCTTGGAACGGTTCACCCGGACCGCGTTCCCATTGGCTTAAATTCTTGGTTGGCTATCATGGAACGCTAGGGGTAACAGGTAGATGAAGCTAGGGTAGACGGAGGACAAGTTTTTGGTAGTAACCATCGACCCAAGTCGAGTGCAGTGTACAACGTCACAGCCTACCATGTTGTTCTGTAGAACATCCTTGCGAGGAATCGGCGTCTGCGCCGGAATGGTAGCCGCATTCAGCTTGTTGAAAACATGCTCAATGCGCCACTTGCCGTTCGGTTTTCTAACACAGAAAGTAGGTGTGGAGTACGGAGACTTGCTCTCACACACCGGCTCTGCCTCGTGCTTCGCACGGAAGAACACGTCGATCATGTCACACTGTTCCTTCGGCAAGGTCTACTGTCGAGTGATACGGTGTTTGATTCCCTGAACAAGGTAAGTCTCATGACGCACGCCTCGATCCGGAGGCAAACCCATCGGCGGGTTCTTGGACACAACGTCCGTGTATTCCTGAAGCACAGGACAAAACGGATCCGAAGGATCTTTAAGGATCGCCGATCCACTTCTCGCGCTCAGCGCTTTCTTGGTGTCCCCCAGAACCGCTTGTTCCATGACGGACGAGGAATGTAACTCCTCCTCAGGTCGTATCACGAACACTTCGGCTAAGTCGCCCGCTTTCAAGGCCTCGCCAAACTCGCTGATGAACATCTCGTCCAACTATAACAGAGCATTCACAGCAGGGAGAGAGTCCAGGCTGATGTCGCCATCGACCTCCCCCGTCACTCCGTTGACGGGTGTGTATAACTGCTCACTGCAGTCACGTAGAGTTTTACTGCTCGTCACGTTGGACACCACGTCCGACATCCTAGACGTCACAGACGCCCTGCGTCTCCTCCTCCTCCGCGGCCGAGACCGGCCGGATGAGGTCGGCGTGGTGACATCACCGTCGCCGTGCCCAGGTGTCACAGCACCGTCAGTCCCCAACGAGGAGTCTGTGTACGCAGCTCAGAGCATGCGTTCCATGACCCTCTCTCAGTGGTATCGGTGTCACACCACCTGCATCTCCCGGGCTCCGCCCATGATGCCTCGACCTACGGTCGACCATGCCCCTCGAGCCACGCAGCGGCGAGTCAGCGACCCGACTCACATCACTCGGCGGATTACGTGCCACCCCACGTCTGCTCGTTGGAGCTCTTAGCGACAGGTCATTGGCCAGATCCGTACCGCTCAGCGTATTACACGCCACCCCGCGTTCGTCTTCATCAGGACATAACTGACCAGACCTGCGGACGACGTGCCGCTCCACGTACGTCCTGTGAGCCTCGCTCATGGACAACAGCAATCTCGTTGCTCACCAACTCGGACATCCCAATGTCCAGCACCATGGCCGACCTAACCTCGTGCAAAAGCGCTTCTGCTTCCTAGCAGAAGTGGTTTGATGACTCACCAAAGATCAACTAAGAGTGAAGTGCGTGGCACCCAAGGCCCTCGACCTCCAGTCGATCCATGGGTCATGGCGTTCCAGCCATGCCATATCCAGGTCTAAGCTCAAACAGCGTTCCACGTTATCGAAGTCTAAGAACTTCACACCAAGGTTCACAGAGACCTTCGACACAGTAACCGTATCCCCGTCGCTAGACGGACTGGTATGGTGTCTCTCGTTTGCACCTTCAGTGCCTCAGCATATTGCTGACTCCTTTCCAGGGTAGAGCGACGGGCGTAATTGCCCGAGGCTCCCAAATCTATCAAGACACTCAACGGCTTCTCAAAGCCCTTCACGTTCGCCTGAATGATCAGCAAGCCCGGCTTACACACACGCTTCTCATAAGAGATCCCAGCTCTCTTCGGGGATGTGTCCTGTTGCCCTCTGTATCCCGGATGCACAACATAACTCAGTTCTTCCTCCGTAGGACGCCCGCGCCTACTGGGAGTCGCCGTTTCCCCTCGACGAGCCAGAGGCTTGGCTCGGCGGAACCTTGCGCTGGTTGCGCACTGGGCAACTTGCCCGCAGATGGCGGGTATAACAATGGTTCTGCAGATGAAGACGACCTCGAGAAAGAAGAGAGATCCTTGAACAAGTTCGGGGCGTTGCTGAAGAAATATATTCCGTTTACGAAGGGTTGGAAACAGTCTAGAGAGATTAACAATATGAGTCTCACTTTCCCCAAAATGCCTTGTTATTAATAGTACCATATCGTAGCCGTTCCGACATCCCAACCTATTCCGACAATTTAGGTCAGAACATAAAATCGGAAATAAAAGGAACGTATTGTATATTAGGTGTAGGGGAATAAACCCTTCAGTTTATTCGATTCTAGTCAGCTTTCATGGAGAGGTCATCGCCGTCACCGTTTGAGCTCTGTAGGCCAAGAAAACCGACTTTTTCTATTTTGACATAAAATATGATCGGACCAGTGTGCGCAAGTGCTGGCATTTTCATTAATGAGACCCGATTCCGGGGTCGAGGTATACTACTCGGGTTACTAGTTTCTAATTAGTGACAAAACGTTCCCTGAAGAGTGCCACTCACTTCTAAAACCAGTCATTCCAAAACCTCGATGAGGTTTTTCTTCATCCAATAGACATCAGGCATGTGGTTATGCATGCTTGCGACAGAGCCTGACTTATCTCAGTCGTCTTTTGAGGTGCCAAGGTACGCAGTACCCCCCCCCCCCCCCAAGGTTTCGATGACGAAGCTCAATGGCAGAGCGCAGGCCCTGCCTATCCTGAGGAACGGGATCGAAACCCGCCGTCGCCACTGAAGTTTTCTTTCCAGTAACGTGTGGGGCGCAGCTGCGTGCGGTGTGTACGGTGCGGCAGCGCTGTGTGTGATAGTGATTGATGCAGCAGCGCGTGGTGTGCAACGTAGTGGCGGTTTTGGTGTCGCATGGCCATGCAATGAAGAATATTAAAAACGCACTAAAAAACGTGTAATAAATGTATTACTGAAAGCTAGTAGCACTTATTTACCCAGTGATCTTAATGTGATAGCTGCTTTAAGATATTCTTTTTCGCATCATACTCGGATTAAAGCGCGCAGACCTTGGAGATGTGCAGATGTTCTCAATGTCGTTTAGAAGATGCGGGTAGTCTTGCAGGAATGCTTCAACCGTCCGTTTAATGAAATAGAGCATAAATACTCCACAATCATCCATGTTCTTTTGCATGGACTTGTATGAATCCTTCCCACGGCGAAATCAGGCACGGCCTTATCTGGGTACATACTTCCAAACGCTTCATCGAAGTATCCACCCACCACATTTTTGATAGTTTCGATCGGGGAAATACACAATGAGTCGACATGCACGATGCATACCCCTTGGATTTTCCGTAGTAAGTACTGGGTTTTGAACGATTGTAAAAGTCCAGTGCGGTCCCATGTAAATTGGGACAATCATGCGGTCATATTTTTCATACGGAAACGTTGCAGTAACACCGCGACACGTTTTGTACGCGGTCATGATGTTCCGTTTTGCTAGCTTGAACTAATTATGGATGTGCCCGAAGACGTTTGAATCCATATCATAAGTTTTTCCGTGCGTTGGAAGAATCGCTCGAAGCAGTATGTGATGATTTTATCATTCAGCCAATTCTCGTCCTGAAGTGTCGTGACATCTGTGTCTTATATTATCACACGTGTGCTGGGGTTTCCAAGGTCGAAACATGGCGATTGCGTTTCGCGTACGCTTTTTGATGGCAATATATCCCATTCTTCTCCAAAGTCGTACAGACCGGCGTGATCATCACTTTCATCATTTTCCAGCGATATAATTTCTGGCGCCATCGTTTTTTCGGCCAAACTCGACACGGCACCTTGGGATTTTTGGCTAAACCCGACACGGGAGACTTGGGCTGTTTGATTTGGGCTTGATCCATAATTGGCATTTTCCTTTTTCTTCTTCTTGATTCCCACCAAAATAAAGCTGCTGAGGCGATGACGCATTATAATCGGGATGACAACGAGCCTCGAGCCGGGGACTCACGTCCACTGAACCCTGGAATGGCCACACTACCATCAGCAATAACATCGCTCCGGTAAACTTCCTTGTCGTTTACCATTTTCTGTGTGATCGCTCAACAATAATAGCATCATATGGCAGTGTCGGTACGGTCATGCCAGGGGGTTTTATGCCCTTGGACGATGGTTCGACCGTAGTCGAGAAAATTTCTTCTTCGTTAGCCATTCAACCAACCAAGGCTGTGCGCTGTATCCGAATTTGCCGGGATATCTACCTCGGATTGCAGCAGTGCCTCGATCGTTACTACATTCGTGTGCAGTGCAGATTCCGACATCTCTCCAAATTTCGAAATGGTGTATTTCGGGCAAACTCAAGAGGTGGAAAATTGGATTGGCTAAAAATATTTTTATTGCTATCAACAAATCAGTGGCCGTGCGGCGTGTCACCAGTTCCATCTACTTTTGTAAGGCCGTGAAAGACATCGGTTGTCCCACAGCCACCAGTGCAAGTGTTTCTGATATACTCGACGGCCAGGCATTTCGGGTATACGCGATACACAGAGATTTCGGGTATACGCAACGGCCAGGATTTTCAAGTATAAATATTCCGGGTATTCCCGACAGTGAGGACTCACGCTTGATGAACTATGGCTAACATATCTTGTGTTTCTGCAGGAGCTGGGTCTTGAATCAATCCAATTGCGAGGAGCTGTTTATAGGCTGTGAAGCGTTCATCGAGAGATCTAGACGTGTGAAGAAGACGTATCGCGCGCAAGCCAATACCGACTCCCTTCGCCTAAGTCTCTCACCATAAAGAACGCAATCACGACATCTTCAGCGCGTGGACCGGCGTCGAGGACTTTATCCTTATAGTCCTCCGCCTTGGCATCAAGCACGAAACAACCTTCGAGAGCTTCATGAAGGCGACGACATGGCGGGACTCGGACTTCTTGTGGCGATCCCTCGAGTCCCAGACGGGCGGCACCCGTGTGTATCATTTGTACCTCGCGGAAGAAGGCTTAGTTTACCGCTTCATTCTGTGCTTGGGCTGCTTCTTGATCTGACGAACTTTGTTGTTCTTGATCTTCATCCGCTGCATGTTTTCGCTTAGGTTTTAAAAGCACAGCCTCTAGAATCGTAAGGCGCGCCGCCGTGGGCTTGTTCATGGCGATAAGCACGTTAACGACAGCGCTGTGATGACACCCCTTGCACTCTCTCGATTTGGCTTCGTTTTCATTGTCTTGCTTGTCATGTCGAGGTGGTGAGTTGTTCAAGGCTGCAGAACACGCAAGCCTGTCGACCCGAGCGATTCCAGCAGCGTCCAAGCACTCCTCCACACTCATCACAATTGGAGCAGAAGGCGACAGGGCCTTCAGCTCGGGGAAGTACTTCATCAGGTAAACTGTGAGCACGGCGAGAACCTTGCGACTAACATTGAGCCGACGTTCCTTCAGGCCCGAACACGAGCTGTACAGCAGCTCTTGGAGGCGAGCAACTTCCTCCTGTGTGCCGTGGTCCAAGATCTCCCCGTCCTCTCCAACCGGCGTCTCGTTGACGTCCCTCCCGCTCAACACGCGCGCGACCTTGCGGTCCCCTTGAGGCGCGTTGAACACGTACGCGAAAGCTTTGCTAACCTTTGTCATATCCCAGGCACCCCTGTTGAAGATCCACTGTGCTACAGACGTATCTTCCCCGTTTGCATGGTGGGCGCCGCCGAGGCGGAAGATGTGCGAGGTTAGGTCTTCCGTCGCTCCAGCCGAAGTAACGACGTGTTTCAATCGACGGTTCACGTATGCTTGAATGACATCGTCGCCTCGTGTGGACTCCTTCGACCGAGATATCCAGTGCAAGGGCGCTAGCAAACGACGGGGTTGGACCTGACGCAGCAGCCACAGTGTCCTTCGGGCTTACTCCGGAAGCCGTGGACACAGTTACCGATGAGCTTGGAGCAGCCAGGGTGACGTTCAGCGTGTCCGGGTCACCTATATAAATTCGGGTAAAGGTGCGCCGGGGTCAGGAGCACTGGCGTGGTCGGGTACGAGCTCTGGGAGCTGGCTGGGTAACGGGCCGCACGGAGCATCCTGCTTGGCCAACGTCATAGCCAACGCATGTAGCGGGCAGGTAAGGAAATTCTTCTTGTCTGGCACGAGCGTGAGCCCCTGCTCCTCGGCCGTTTTGACACGTAGCAGGTGCAGGTAAAACACAATCGTCGGCTAACACGGATACATGATGCTTCTGAATGTATCCTAGGTCCAACGGTCGCCCGAAGGAATGCCACATCAAGCACGCGAGTGTAGCGTCCTGATAATGGGCGTTCACGCGAACGTTACTGTAGACATACTCGGTTAGGATACGTAAGACCTCCTTTGTACACGGGAATTCCATATTAATGACCCCCCTTTTTTCCCTTTTCAGACAATAACTATCTAGTGTTTTAGTTTGCTTCAGAAGCTGTAGCTCCGTAGGCACCCGTAACTGGGGATACAGATCAAATAACCAAAGCTTCACGTTTCTGTAGTAAGTCGCGGCTGTGTTGCACGCAAGCTTACCATTCTTACCTTCATGAGTGGCTGGAGAAAATCCAAACCGGTTCATTTTCGCGGCAAACCGCTTTCCGGGTTTTATCAGCTACAATACTAGCCTGAGCGTACTCAAGGGAGACTTGCTCATCTTCAAGCATACGCTTGAAGGCACCAACTGCGGTGGTACGCGCTTTCTGCGTGTTTGCCGGTACGAACACTGTCAGGCTCATGATTATGTCGTCGGCTTTTCTGAAATGGCAACTATGCTAGCCACCAACACTTCAGTCCGTGCCTATACTAGGAAGAAGCCTATACTACGGAATCATCAAAATCTGCTCGCAATATATTCACGACTTGACTTTTGTATCCGCATATGCATATTTTCGTCAGGATTCCGACAAATATTTGTCGGAAACTGTCGGAGCCGATTACCTAGCCCTAATGGACGTTATTGGTTGAAACGGTCGTTTTTAAGTGATATGATAGGCTGATGCTCGGAAGAATATGACACGGCAACAATCCTACATAACAACCTGTCCGAAAAATAACTATATTCATCCTTATCCTCTCTGTAAGCACTAGTAATATATCCTGGATCGATATCTACTTTAAAAATACTTCTTAAAATATTGTACAAAATGATTTTGAAAGCTTAAACGTTGAACTTTACATTTGGCGCCCCATCTTTAGCTCCCTTCATTGTCGGGTTCGACCGGATATAGTCTGCGTGTGATTGAGAGTCCTGTGGAAAAAGCGTATAGACACTTGTTTCCTATTGAATCATATACCCCGAAGCTGATACTATCAGAGTTGGTATCTATATCTATGATGGTAGTTTTGGTAGGGTACTGTAGACAACCGCTGTAATTGTCAATAATTGCTCCATTATCAAACTGGAGTCCAATACGAGTCAAAACATTGTCGGGCCCGGACTTAAGGTCCAGGGTGTCGCAGTTCTCAGAATGTATTTTTAAGCGAAGGCTGGGATAGCCGAACATGTTTTAAAAAAATAAAAAGTAAGAAAAAGAGTACAAATACTCGATCTAATCTTGCAGCGTTAAAAGCTACTACGCCTTATACTGTTCATGTATATATCGCTCCGAAGCACCTCCTGCGGCCAGCCGCAACATCCGATTCATACAACAGCCGTACTTACAGATAAAGTAGTTTGACCTCATATGTTGCTGGTCACGCGTCCTCGTGGCAGACTCCACCGACGGCCCGATCTCCATCTAGCACAACTCGTAGTACGAAACCGTAACCTTGCGCATTGCCCCTTCACCGGTGGCGACGTGGAGTCCGCAGCCTTTACCCGGCTCAAAAACTTTCAGTAGCTGTGCCCATTGACGTAACACACCCAATGAGAGCAAGACGACGCGGGATGGAATGAGTTTTGACAACCACATCAATTCTCAGGTTGTTCCTGAGAAGCTTTACATCCAATATTCTTAGAATGATCTAGTCTTTTAGTTAGGCGTGTAAAGAGCTCAAGTAATTTTGAGAACTTGACAATTCCGATCTTGAAATACTGATACCGGTACCAGCTTCAGCTACACTGGCTTAAACAAATTGGGCGGTCCACCAGCGCCACAGGCACTTGCTATCCCAGTAAAAACCAATGCTTTCGAAGACGCTAGGGTGGACATAGGATACTTGGAGGGTGGGCAGAAAACATGTATGGGCTGTAATTGGAATGGTGTCATTCCCCAATATAAAACTCGGTACATTTAGGATGTGTGCTGGACAATGCTAGTGCCCCCACAAACACTAACTGTATTGTTGGCTAACTGTTTGTTGGTGTGCTGTAAATGTAGCTAACATGTTGGTGGGTTTACATGTAGACTGCTTCATCGTCAATCTTGCCCTAAAGGAAAACTTATAAACGCAATGGCTGGCTAACATGGCTCGCTTACTAGCTATATATTGCATGTATTGCTTCTTCTTAGTGTCGTAGTTAACAACTGGTCTACATGTAGTCAACCTCATGCCGAATTGTCTGGCCTCAGTTGGTAGTCTGTCGCCAAAGTAGAAAACCTCGAGTTTCTCTACACCCTTCACACTGACAACTACCGGTAAACTTTGTTTAAATTATACACGTATAGAAGCTTGAATGACGATGGTGGCGCCAGCCAAGATGAGCCGACGAGGACGGGAGGGTTAGTAGGGATGATTTACAGATGTAAAACGCATAAACACACTATTAATAACATGTTCGGAAACACCACTAACAGTTAGTTAGTGTGCAGTAGAAATCACAAACATGTCTGCGGACTACGCTATCTGGACATACAAGTATCTTAGAAACCTTGCCCAAATTATGAATCGATATTCTGACAGATAATTAACCACGGCCAAGTTAAATAATTGGCCATTGGCGAAGCTCCTTTAGAAAGACGCACCTTGGTGCTGGGAAGTCGAACACGACGAAGCATTTCAGGATGTTAAGTAAAGCCTTCTCCGAGCGCCGATACTTGTGCTACTGGGCCCGGATCGTCTGTTCAGCGTTGTCTGTGACGCCTGCGATTTCGCAATCGGTTGTGCTTTACTACCAGCAGACGCCGAAGGGCGGAGCGCATTATCGCATTTGTGTCTCGCCAGCTCAAGGCTGCTATAAAGTATGCTCTTGTAAAATTCAGGGTATACCTGCTATGCTCCATGCCTTTCGTGATCTTTACTGATCATGCGTCGCTACGCGCAGCGACTCAGTCGCCACAGCTCTCTCAGCGAATGACAAGATGGCTTTCATGCTTTGCCGAATACAACTTCAGGTGAAGTACAAGACGGGGCGGCTTAATGTAGTGGCCGACGCGCTGTCGCGCAGCCCGGACTACGAGCTAGCCCATGTCACAACGGTCACGTCGTCGGTTCCCGACTTGAAACGAGCGGCATATGCACAGGGCGACATATATGTAGCTTTGCTACGTGCTCTTGGGAGCGAGGAGTGTAAAGACTCGAACAAAGAATTGTCCGGGCGATTACGCGCGAGGTTACATCGATACACACTCGGTGTTGGCTTGCTGTACTACAGCGCCGACGCTGAGAACGCCTCGTGTGGCCGATCCTCATGATTAGGATCTCAAGTATCGTATCCTCTATGAGGTACATGATACGCCTGTCGGTGGACACTTGGGTCGTAAGAAGACTCATGGCTCCGTGTGCACGATGTACTGGTGGCCGAAGCTGTACAAATAGGTCGGCACATACGTGCGCACGTGGGAGACGTGTCAACGGGCAAAGACCTCGCCGCATGCGGCAGCGCCGTTGGCGAGTTTGCCAGTCCCTACGGGATGTTGGCAGTCCATCAGCATGGACTTCGTGTTTGACCTTCCGAAGGATAAGCCAGGCAACACCGGTATCGTGGGCTTTGAAAACCGTTTGAGCAAGATGGCTCACTTAGCGGTGGTGCCGGACACCATTGATGGTGAGGGTACAGCTTTGCTGTTTTTAGACCGAGGTTTTCGCCAACATGGCTTGCCTGAGGCAACTGTCTCGGATCGAGACCCGCGCTTCATCACGAAGTTTTGGAAGTCCCCCTACCAGGTGCTTGGCACCCTTTTGAACATCTCCACAGCGAATCATCCGCAGACCGATGGTCAAACTGAACGCGTGAATCGCGTTGTGGGGGACATCCTCCGACGCGTGTGCGCTGAGGCGCGACGGCGCTGGAGCGAGGTGCTCCCACTGGTTGAGTTCGCATTGAACAATGCAGTGCATTCCTCGACAGGCTTCACCCCGTTCTATGTGAACGGGATGGCGAACCCTCGCGTCCCGCAGACGCCACCAAGTCGTGGATCTGGGCTACCTGGGGGAGGGATAGCCGATCGGCTCGCTGATATCATCCCTGTTGCGGGCCGCAAGAACGTCGATGCCTTTGCATCTTTGGGACTGAGCATCTTGCGCCGCCAAGTGCGCGACGCTATGGCTGAGAGCCAAGAACTTCAGAAGGAATATGGAGATGTCCTAGGCAGAGGCAATGTGGAAAGGTTTGAGGTCGGGGGTCTAGTTTTATTAAACGCTAAGAACCTACCTACACCTGCAGTGTCTGCAGTCGTCAACACGAAGCTGAGATCTAGGTTCATTGAACCATTCAAGGTCGTGGCCAAGAAGGGCCTGGCGTATACGTTCAACCTTCCAAAGAAGATGGGGACGCACACGGTGTTCTACTTGGGCTTACTCAAGCCGTACCAGGACCCGGCTCAGTTGAGCGTGGAGGCGCTGGCGCCGGGTCGGCACGTGACGGCTGGACGACAGCGAGTGGTGGAGCCACAGGACGCGGAGCGTACGGCCGAAGACGCAGTAACGCGACAAGCTGATCGTGCAGTTGAGCAACTTGACGCTCCAAGACTGCGACCCAGACCGGACTCGCTTGAGGAAGCTGATCGACTTGCCGGTCCAAGTCCACAACACGATTCTGAACCGCTTGCGGGGACTCGACCCAGACCACCCGCAGCTGCATATCATCGAGATCTACCGCCTGGCGGTGAGCGTAGACGTTCGCGTCGTGGACGAACGCGTCGACTGAGCGAAGACGGTGTTCCAGAGGGGACAAGCCGCTGTGACTCGCGGCGCGAGTGTCCAGCTGAGGCTCAGCCTCCTCCGGCCGTGCTCGATGAGCGTGGTGATATACACATATCACGTGGAACGCCTTGTGGCGCGGCGTCGTCACCAGGTCGTACCCAGTACCTGGTGAAGTGGAGAGGTTACCCCTTTTCACAGAACTCGTGGGAGCTCGAGGTACCCCTCCGCGAGGACTGCCCTAACGTTGTTTACGCTTATGACCTGGCACATCCTCTTCCAACGCATCACCAGGGCTAGCGACGGCGTCGCCAGGCGCCAAGCGCTTCTCACCAGTAGTGCGGGGCGGCTACAGGTCAATAGCTGAGCTCAGGCGCTGACCAGTGGCTAGCGCAGCCGAATCGAGGCATTAGCAGCGGTGCTCGTAGCAGGAGCAGGAGGCAGAGGAGCCTCGTGATGTTGGGGACGCAGTGCCGAAAGATGTAGACGCTTCGTGTTTTGCTGGACAAGGTCCAAGCGCAAGCGTCCCGACATACGCGTATTTGTTTCGTAGAAACTTGCTCAGAGAGTATCATATGGGTATCCAAGTTTGGAATTGCGCTATAGCAGCGAAGGTGGTGTACCTCGGGCGGGACCGAACCACCGACCTTTGGCTTCCAGCGCCAAGGTACTACCATTGAGCTATAAGGGCGATGCCCATAAGGTTGGCTGCGGGCGGAGCCTTCCTCATGGTATGTGATCTGTGCCCGGGTGGGATTGAACCACCGACCTATCGCTTAGAAAGCGAGTGCTCTACCACTGAGCTATATGGGCTACGCCCGTAACTCGCGTGAGTCTGGAGCCTTGCTCTCATCAGCTTTGCTGCTCGTGGCGTGAGGGTCGCGATGGCGAAGGTGCTCACGGTGGTGTTCGATCACGGAGAGCAAGACGACAGCGCTTGGCACACGCGCCTCAATGGTGTTTGGGTCTGAGACCGCATACGTGCTTGGTGCGCTGTGTTGCGGCGCGTTGTCACGGAGTGACAGTGGTGTTTGGTCTTCTGACCGTCGCAGGAGCGTGGGCCTTGGGATTACGGCAGCCTAGCCATTAAGGATGCACAGTCGACAGCGGGCTCGTAGAGCCAAAGTCCTGGAGAGCTGTGTCGCGAGGCGCAGAGACCTCCAGCGTCTTAGAAAGACATACCTCGCTGAGGACGTTTCGTGGACTGGTGAGTCCACAAATTAGTGGGGGAGAGTGAAACGGGGTTACACGAGCTGGTGGTTACACCGGGTGTGTGAGTGACACACAATGGGTACGCAGTACCTGGAGAGTTAACAGACTCTCAATGCATAACTCGGAAAATTAACCAGACTCTCAGTACATAGGCTGAGAGCCATTCGATATGTAGTTGACTAGGTTTGACTATTCTAGAAGTCAAAACATACATTTACACCGTAGGCGGCTTGGCCGCAATAAAGATAAATAAAACACTTCTGGTTTTTGAAGCGAAGAGTTCTTATGAAAATTAATAACTCTTGAGCCCTCGTTACTGGGCCGTTTAAGGATCCTTATTAAGGAACTTAGTATTAGTGACTCTTTGAGTCCTACGTCTTCCTCTGACGCTATAGCTACGGCAGCCCCGCTGCAGGGTGCCAATAGTACACAACATTGGTAAAGCTCCGTGGTTGGGCAATTCGACAGAGATCTGTGTCATGGTAACGCGTACAGCTCCGTGTTGTGGTCACTCGGTAGTAAACAGCGGTACAAGTAACGCATATAGATGCTGATTCGGGAAATTTTTCTTGGCGACAATTACGATCGTTAGTTTATCCCGGTGGGGGTAATAATAGTACCATGCATCTGCATCGTGGAGGTATATCTCAACGTAGCAACCGATATAGAACAGCGCACTAAACATCATTGACAAGGCATAGAAATGGATTTCTGAACTAGATATCACGGTTGATGTCCCGCCTCCTTATCGAATTGAAGATAATGCGGAGACATTATCTAAGCTGGAAGCCATTCCGATTCTAGCAGAAAAAGGTAAGAAAAAAAGACGACCCTACGTAATGGATAGAGAACTGATATTAGCTTTGTGCGACAAACAGATGCATGTCGTCGATTTTGCTTGCAGATATCAGCTGGGTGACACCGCTCTGATGGAAGCTATGTCGAAGCTATTTGGGCCCCGTCCAGACGTTATCATAGTTGACCCACCAATATGGGGTGTCGTGGAGAGAAGAATGCCCACCGTGCCAGATGAGAAGATCGAACGTCTATTCACCGGAGTCGGCGATCACAAAGTACTGATTCCTGTGAATTGCAGTGGCACACATTGATGTGCCATCAAGGTGAACTTGGAAAGGAACGAGATCAAGCATTATGACTCGATGCAATCACGCTATGCCTTGACCCTCCGAACACTGGCGCATCGACTTGTGCCGCATCTTCCACAGAGGGCCGTTACAGAGTGGATGCCCATGTGGAGTGCAACTGGACAGCTACAGTTGCGTAGTCTATGTCGTACTCGCGTTCGTAATGAACTGTGGTGCAAAAATTGTTGGGGAAGTCCGGTAGAAGACTCTGCAATACCTGCGCTACCGCTTTCTGCAGATGTGTTTGTGAGTCAATATTTCACAGTGACTTCATTTTCTTTATCTATCGACAGTGTTGCGTAGTGCTACTTGCTTTCAGGCAAGCGTAGAATGGGCTACCTTTGATTCTAGCGAGCTTTCTTCGTGTCTGCCAACAAAATTTACTAAGTGTTGACATCCGGAATGTACAATGTATACACACCATCACAAGATAGCACATATCCGGCACTTTCCTCCGATCGGGCGCAGTCGGTCATATTCGGTGGTTGATCGGGCACAAATGTACCGTCTGTGTGATCTTCAGTCGGTGTCAATAATGCATCCCTAAATAAAAGTATTTCGCGCGACAAGAATAGCCGCCCAGGGATTTAATTGGTTGAAAGGGGCAAGTTGGTCGGAATGAGCTTGCTTAAAATGGCTTTACCCGCTTTGTGTTTCCTCAATAGCCATCAGAGAATTGACCAAGTTTAACGAAGATCGAGTCACGTGACGGCAGACAACCGTTTTTCAGCTTGTCCGTTTTACTATTGCGCGTTCTATTCAAAATTTCCATGCGCGGTTCTTTACCGCGCAAATCGGCTAGGTAAAGACGTCGGTTGAGTATTGATCCACTTAAGTACGACGCGGGCTGTACGTTTCGAAATAACAGGAAATTTGTGTGTGAGTCACTCGCTCAATAGGGCCAGATCAGCAAATTTGTCCGGAATTCACAATACCGAACTACGAACCCAACAGCCCCCAAAATAATCCTAGCAATAGCCTGATGGCTTGTGATCCTCCAGTCTTTCAAGATTAACCCCAGTCAGCCCAAGCGTAGGACAAATTAAAGGACCAAAAGTTTGTTGCACTCTGCTGGCAAGAGTACTGGTAACTGCGAGCTGTTTTGGTCATGATCACAACGGCTTATCTTCCTTCTATCTAATGCGTGGTCGATCTGGTGTCCCTCAGTCCATGAGGACTTTCAAAAGTGTATCTAATAACATATCAAATAGCAGTTTGTCCTACCAGATAGGACAAAAAAAGAGTTTATCTCTGTCTGCGCGACGATCGCTATAAATAGCAGCTAATAGTAGGTATTGATTTGTTATAAGGGACACGCGACATTTTCGATTCCAAAATCATCTCTTTACAAATTCCAAGTCATTTTTGTCCTACCGTGCTTTTGTTAGGACAAATTTCGTTATGTATGCCACATAAGAACGCTTTTTGGTCCTTTTTCCTAGGACAAATTTGACTGGTTAACAAAACATTCGTTCAACGAATAATTTGTTGTACCGGTACTGTAAGTGTTGATATCTGTGCTACAACCTATTACTATGCGCTTTGTGCTGGTAGTTCGATCGTCATGGAAAGAGATCCGAATTGTATGTTCTTTCGGTATCGCTCTCTCATTCATGGTGAACGAATGGATAGAGAGAGAAGCTAAGTCGTAAAGCTCTTAGTTCAATCGTGGGTGAGTGCAGTTGTTTCGGTCGAATTATTGACCTCCGCACAGAGCTTCTTTCATTAACTTCTATACCAGAATCCGACAAGACGGGCTCTGAGCCTATAGGATACAGCGAGTTGTAGTGGGGCCAGCTTGTCGGTGAAGACTCGCAAGAGAAAGATTGCAAGTCACAGCAAACATGATTTCAACAATCCGATCATCTTCATGAATTCAAAGTTAGGGTTCCACCCATTCTTTGGAAGGGTGTTCTAAGGTTCATGGTCATCTTCGCTTTTGCGATCTTTGCAAAGAATACGGCTCTCTGTTGCAGCATATTTTATGGTTCTCTACCGCACGGTCGATAACTACTACCTATTTTTGTCATGTCTTGTGAACATTAGGAATCGCCATCCTGGTTAAAGTGCCGCGACATCTGCAGTCGCTCTCGCAGACTCTCCAGCTGAGCGCTTGTGGTTGACGGACGCGAAGCATTTGTCGCTGCTGCTCCACGGTTGGCTGCAAAATCATGGAAAGAGGTAAAGCTTCGTCCTCGGGAATCTGCAGATACCATAGTTTCAGCTAGTGACGGAGCTGCTGACGCAGTCCTCGTTGTGCGCGTGGCGATGCCGCTGTCTCGCGGTGGGAACAAGCGTCGTGTCAAACTTTCTTCTGGTGCAGCAGCAACACCATTAGTGGCACCAAAATGGGTCGTGATACGACGTGGTGCG
This sequence comes from Phytophthora cactorum, assembly GCA_016864655.1. Lineage (NCBI taxonomy): Eukaryota > Oomycota > Peronosporomycetes > Peronosporales > Peronosporaceae > Phytophthora > Phytophthora cactorum. The sequence goes on along the minus strand of NHQK01000015.1, from coordinate 674,086 downwards.
GCTGAAGCGAGACTGATGCTGGTGTCATTGCTAGTAGTCCCGTTCTCTCCATAGCGCAGCGCCGCGGGCTCGACAGCTTCTTTCTGTTGCGACTGGCCAATGCCCATCTCTTCGAGAGCTTGACGAACAGGGGAAGTAGGCGGCACGTCCTTCATCGATGCCTCGAACGCACTAGATCTCGTCTTCATCAAGCTCTCAGCCATAATCTTCAGTGCCGATCGCATGTTGTCGTTGGCGATATCCACCATCATGACTTCAGCTCCGGGTAACGTCGAGAAGAACATGTGCATCTGCATGAGAACACCGAAAATGTCGATGCCCTCGAACGGCGTGAGCGAGTTCGATTGAACATTCGACAACTTGAGCAGGATGCGCCCAACGAGCTGGTCCAGCGAGTCTTCCTTCAACAGATGTTTGAGCGTATCGTTCTTGTTGTAGTCACCGACATCGTTGTGCATGAGACGTTGGAGAAGGTTGATCACCGACGGATAGACATCTCCAGGCTTCGCTCGCTCCGTCAACTTTCGCATCGCCTTGTAGAGCGCCTTAAACACCATGAGATATCGCTTCTCTTCTGGAGGGAGCAACGCGATCTCCGCTACAGGCAAATTCGCCTTCTCCGAGAACTTCTCCATGCGTGGATCCATGATCTTCGAGCACAATTCCAGCAGCACGCGTTCCACAGTATAGCGTTGCATACTTGTAACAGCGTCGCTATTGAAGACAACTGTCAGTGTTGTGATACTAATCGCGAGGATGTACATCTCCGGTCTCTTCTCAGCGTTGCCAGCGTAGAAAGCTCCATGAATGCAGTCGCACAGAGCCAGCACAATCTCGTTCACGTAGGAGTGTAAGAACTCAACCTCACACGGATCCGAAGGGCGATTGATAATCGCATACAAACCCTTCAAAGCATTCCCGCCTTCCTTGTACGCAGATGTCCCCGCCGGTACAATTTCCTTCGAGGAGTTAATAAGCATCTCAATCGGACGTAGCAGGAGCTCTTCAATGACCGCACTTTGTGATTCTTCTTCGGCAGCCTCGTTTTCTGGCGTGCTCATGTCCACATCGTGCGCCTCAGTGTTGAATTGCTGCACTCCAGTAGGCTCCACAACAGGCTGCTCTCTCACCGCATCCGTACTGGAAGTAAAAATGTTTGTTGGAGCTGTTGTCGCAGTAGCAGCAGCTCGTCCGAAACCAAATCCAAATCCTGTACGTTGGGGACGCTGTAACTGAGGTGCCTCCCGCTCTAGCGCTTCCTGTTGCGCTGGTGCAGGTGCTTCACTCTGAAAACTGTTAGCAGGCAGGTGCTTCAGTCGAGCGTTTAGCAGGTCAATACCCTGCTGCGTGGTGATTCCTGCAAATCGGAAAAACTTGTCTGGGTTTCCGCCTTCAGTCCGCTTGTACACGGCCACGAGCGCGTTGATTGCGCTTTCACGGAGTTCCTTCTCGTGAGCAACGACGTACTTTCCCACGTCTTTTATACACTTGCGACCAATGACTTGGTATCCGTGCACGCTGACGATGTACTCGACCAAATCGATGCACTCACATCTACTCTTCATGTTCTTCGATCCGTTGAAACACTCCATCAAATACGGAACGTATTTCTCAGGATTATACACATCAACAACCACCTTCATCACGTCACGGAAGCGCACTCGGAAGCGAGGTTTCGACTGGCCGCTTTCCTGGAGGAGATAGGGTAGCAGAATCGCTGCTTCGACGTCTTCCAGCTGGTATCCCGTGTCTTTTAGCATCTCGAAAAGCTTGACCAGCACTTCCAGCAATTTGGCCAGAGCTTGAACGTTGTTGTCCACGATACGAAGCGTACACCACTTCAGAACGAGGTCAAGCGACGAGATCACTTCGTCGCCTTGATGAATAATACACAGCGTCAATTCATCCATCGCAGCAAGCATCCCTTTCTCCAAAGAAGGAGCGAATAACTTGGCGTGGAACTCCGGAGACAAGAAGGGCTTCCACTCGGCTTCAATCTCTCCTTTGCGTGCGTTCATCTCGCTAGTGGATGTCGTCTCGAAGATCCACTTGTTGAACTGGCCCTTGGAAAGTCTTGCCGGTTTGTTGGTAGTCATCTTTAACAAGGGCGCAGCCTGTGCCGAAGTTTCCGATTGGGAAGCAGACGATGTCATAGGAGCACGAAGCGAGCCGGGACGCGCAAGACGCGATTTCACTGGTGTGCTGCCGGCAGATGCACTAGCCCTTCTCTTGAGTCCACCACGCTCCACTCCACTGTTGCCTGCAGCCGATGGAGCCACGGGAGGCGCTGCGCTTGGTGCAGGGATAGACGTCGTAGCTTCGCTTGCCGTAAAGCCTCCACTGGCTTCAACTGCATCGCTCACTTTCTGAAGCAAAGGCTTAAGAGCTCGCATGGCAGCAGGCTTAATGTCACGACATCCTGTGGTAAAGACAACGTCCTTGCCAACCGATTTCATCACTTCGACAAGCACAAGTTGAGCTTTCTCACGCGCCTCGGAAGACTTGTCCATCATGCATTGCACAGTCGGAGCCACCAAACAGTATAAATCGAGTTTCCCACAGTTTTGCAGGTGCTCTGCCGCCCATCCAAGCAGCTCTGCTCGTCCAACAGTATTTATAAGACCCTCCGATAGAGGAGACAGTAGACTTTCCATGCAAGCGGACGACGTCTCGTTGTTGTGGCTAACCCATTTGTGAAGGGCCTGGACAGCTGCGGCTTGCATCGTCTTCTTGTTGTCGGCCACACCAGCGATCAAACTCGCGCCAAGTATCTTTGACATCTTGGCGATGTCAGGACCAACACTTGTTGCCACTACTGCGATAACGTTCGCAGCTTTAACCTTTAAGTTCGCGTTCGAGTCGTTCAGACGAGCCTTCAGGTTGCGAAGAACTTCTTGCACGGGTCGAGTGAACTCAATCGCGCAGCCAGCACCTTCACAAATGGCTTGGACACTATCCATCGCCTCTGCTCGCTTCTTCCACGCCACCTTGTCCTTCTCGTTCTTCATATCCTCAAGCAGTTCCTTCGTAATCTGGCTGCTAACATCAACACGACCGAAGAGTGCGCCAGGGTCTGCCGCAGCTGGTGCTTCATCTTGGTCCTTCACCTGGCGCTTAATAGTCGCCATTGCCTTTGCTGGATTAAAGCCCACCTTCTTAAACTCGTCTTCTACAGTCTTAGCCAAAGCTGGCTTCCAGCTTTCCAGGTTCAAGATCGGAAGTAATGCTGGTCCAAGTTGCGAGTACATCGTACTGAGTAGCGACGTCGCAGCACTGCGAACCTTAGGGTTTGAGCCTTCCAGTCCTTGGGGGCCCTTCGCGTAGTCAATAAGAGCGCGTGGATTGCAAATGGAGATGCCAAAGTCCTTCACGCAGTCTGACAAGACCGACAGCGCCTCAATGTGAGCTAGCGGCAAGCGGACCTTCGGCATGCACTCGATCATACATCCAGTTGTGTATGCTGGGCTGGTGGCTTCGCAAAACTGCATGATCATGGTCCGAACTGCTTCGTTCGCCTTCCTGTCACCAATCTTATCACAGGCACGAGGGGTAACAAGACAGACAACACCGCGGGGGAACTTGCTCGCAGCAGTCTCTGCAAACGTCCCCACTGCTTGGAAGGCACTCTTCAGCACGTTGATATTGCTGTCCTTGAAGTCCTTCACTTGCTTTGACAGGTACATCGTAAACGCCTCAATCACTCGCACGCTCATCAAGCTGGAGTTTGCCCTAGCATACTCTTCCAGTCCTTCAAGTGCTCCTTTGCGCTCCATCCATTTTGAACTCGCGAATCCTTCCTGAATCGAACTCCAGTTATCCAGTTGAAGCTCAGCAATGATATATTCGGCTTCTTCGGCGGTAACCGAGACTGAAATTGGTGTGAAGTCAGTGCTAGCTCCTCCACCTGCAGACGGACCAGTACTTGACCCTGCAGCAGGAGGTTTTCTTGACGGAGCTGCTTTTGAGGGCGCGCCAGCAGCAGTGCCAGGCTTCGTTCCGAGTCGAGTAGGTGGTCCACGTTTCTTCAGAGAAGGGCGTCGAAGGCCAGCGGGAGCAGGGCTGCTATCCATATCCACATCCACATCGGGTTCTGATGCCTTGGACCCACCGAAACTCGAACGACTTGCAGCACTTCCTGCGCTGCCGGGACGTGATGGTGGGGCGCTACCAGGACGGGAAGCTGCACTTCCTGGCCGAGAAGATTGAGCGCTGCCAGGACGAGAAGAGGTCGTTAAAGCAGCACCACCAAGACCCTTCTGGATTGTCTTGAATGCCCGAGGATTCTTACGACCGATCTCATCCATCATGCTCTGCAGCCATCCAGCTGTCTGATCGGTCGCTTGCAAGAGTACGACGAAGCACTTTTGACCAGCCTCCCGAACTTTAGGATCGGTATCATCAATACCCTTCATAAACATTGCTCCAAAAGCCACTATCAGAGCCTTATCATTCAAATCCACATAGCGATTCTCCACTGCACGAGTCAGGAAAGCCATCGTTTGAACGCGCGCAGGCGGAGCCTTGTTCTTCGATGCATCGCAGGCCAGCTTCAGGTCATCCATCATCATGTCAATTGTCATCGCATGCTGGAGGAACAAGTCCAGAGTCTTGTTTGTCGCGTTCAAAATCACAGACTTCTTGTCCGAGAGCTTCCGCAATAACTCCGGGAACATCATCCGAGCGTACTGGGTGAAATTCTTACGCAGACCGTCCGCAAGTGCACCAAATACTTCAATCGACTTCGCCACAATGTTCACGTTTGAGTCGTTCGTGAGCGCTTTCAGCGTTGACACAAGTTCGTAGTAATCCCCATTCGCTAGCTTCGGTATGGGGCCGATCAGTTCTAGAACAATCTTCAATGCCTCCACCTTTTCGCTCCACTTAGGCAACGCCAACTTGGCCTTAAATTCCGACTTCGGGAGCTTCGCAAGTAAATCCACAGTCTCTGCAAAATCCCGAGGATCAAACGCTGGAGCGGCAGGCTCAGCCGCGCTTGATGCACCACTCGATACCTTGCCAGCAGCACCACCGGCAGCTTTAGCTGGCTTCGCTCCTCTGACGAACTTAGTCGGTGCTGCCTGGCCAGGTGCGACATCCTTCGTCTGTTCTTCGAACTCTGTCTGCTGTGCTTGTCGAAGATTGGCCACGATATCCTGTACGAGAGCTGGACCAGTCCACCGGTGGATCTCCACCATAATACTCATGGCAATCGGCCGCACCTTCACAGCACCTTCCATCAGCTTCGGCAGGGCTGTTTTAATCGCTTGTAGCGGTACAACGCGCGGTCCGTACTCCTTCAACGCGTCCAGTATGCTCGTGGCACAAGCCGGTGGTACTTTCGGCTTGCGGTTGTTGGTTCCTTCCAGAAGAGCCGTCACCGTCTCCTCCGCTGCACCTGCGGCAATAAACGCGTCCGTCAGCTCAGTACAGAGCTTCACAATGCCCGGCCGTGCCGAGAATCCTTTATCTGTGACGCGCGCCATCACTCCGCTCACTATTTCCTTGTCGAAAGGCTCCACGTTCAGCGTATACGCAAGTACAGCAGCAATGCCTGCCTCCATGGCACTAGCATTGGTGTCCTCGCACATCTTTTTAAACAGTTCCATGACTGGTCTCGCCTGGTTCGTCTTGACTCCAGGCTGCTCGAACAGCGTCTTGAGCTCCTCAAAACCTTCTTTGCGCACTTTCCAGTTCTTGTCCGTGAGTTTCGGCAGCACGGCGTCGATGGAGACAGCTCCGCCTTGTGCTCCAGTATCTGCCGGACTGTCCACTTCCATATTAGACAGCGTCGAGGCCACACTCTCCATTTGCGTATCTTTCATGGTCGAAGACGGCTCCATAGCTATATCCTGCGCTCCAGCATCAGCCATAGAAACGTCCTCCATTGGAGCGTCCATGTGGACGTTTTGCGCTGCTGTTGGGGTCTGTGGTGGCCTCTTGGAGGCCCGTACAGGCGGAGAATTGGCCACCGCGCTCTTCTTCTGGGACGGGACAGGCGGCGAATTGACCATGCCGCCGAATTTGGGTGGAGGAGGGGCTGCCTCTTCCTCTTCGCCGTCTCCGTACTGAATGTTGGACGAAATGGACTTGGAGATGCTCATGAGAGACGCCACGTCGAAGCCCGCGCACATGCTGCACTTGCAGCTGGCGTTGCGGAGGCATTTCTCGGCCATTTTGGCGGAGACTTGTACGGGTAGATACTATAGACGACGAATCAGATGCTGAGCTGGGTCCGTGTCTGCTCAGGAGCGTATGGGGCGAGCTGCGGCGCTAAGACGAAAGCGTCCTGGGTGCGGCCTCGAGTGCGCGTTCCTTCCGCCCCTAGCGAGGAAAAATTGTCTGAGCTCATGGAATTTGAATTTTAAATACGTATGCGACATGTATTTCCTTTCTGAACCCAAGTGTTTAAGGAGTGATGGTCAAGAAAGGATGAAATTTGCTCCCGCCAAAAAGTTGCAGTGGCAGAATGCGCACCGGCGACGCTGAGGCGTCCAGCCTCATGCGCTGGCTGGCCTTCTACGCCGCCAACGCACAGGAAGACTGTTTCAGTATAGTGTTGCGTCTGCTGAAGCTCGCGTAGGTGGAGAAAACTTGAAAATCCGGATAACATACGTGAAAAAAAGACAAACTCGGTTTCTGACTAACGTTATATTTGCTGCTGTCGGCCTCATCGCTGTATGGTTGGCGCAGATTCCCTGCTATATTCGAAGAGGTGAAGGCTCTGAACGGATGGAAAGCTGTGATAGCAACGTTGGAGGGTTTCTATGAGACGAATTTGGCTGTGGAAGTTCAGAAGCTGGAGGGCACGCTGAATAACACCTTCACGGCACTGCTGGAGCTCGTGTTGGGCGCTGTGGTGCAGTGTGAGACCAAAGAGACGTTCATCAAGGACATCCTGACCATGGAGGACGTAGTGCAGGCGGATCTGATGGCCATTATTGAGAAAATCATGGCACAAGGAGTGTCGGTCCTCAATGTTGAAGCTGTAGAGGAGAAAAGTGAAGACAAGCAGGACAAAGAGTCACCAGGGATTGGTTCTCCCTTATACTTGTCCAGAAATGCTGCACTGGAGCGGGTCAAGAGGGAGAATGGAGTGCTGAAGCAGGAAAATGTACGTTAAAATTATGGTTTGAACTAGATCGGGAGAAAAAGCTTATGTCGCTGCATACAGGTACATCTCGCCCGAGAACTAGAGCAGGCGACAACCAATTTTAGGGTGATTGAGCTTGAAAAGGAGAAGCTGATAGAGATGATGCAGGGGCTCAAGGAGCAGGTGGACGCAGATACTTTGAAGAAAGGACGAGTAATGCATGCTCAGTATAACGAGCGGATTAACTCTCTTCAGCTTGAGCTGGATTCAACAAAAGCTGAATTAAAGGAGAAAAAGGCGCTGGCAGGTAGAGTTCCGGGGCTAAGCGATGAGGTGGATCTACTGCGGCCTCTTGCTGAGAAGATGAAGAAGGTGGATTCTACGGTGGCGAAGTATAAAGCGAAGATCGATGAGTTATCTGGAGCGAAAGACATGCTACGGGTGCGTTAATTTGGCTGGTGGCTTTAGCGCGTTGTAAACCTGACGTCTGTGTTGTTGTGTGTGTGTGTGTGTTTTTTTTTTTTTTTCACCGTCTACCTAGAGACTTGAAGTGACAAACGCAGAGCTAATGGAAAAGAACCTCGCGCTTGAAAGCGATCGGGCCAAAGCTGCAACCTGGCAACGCAAACTTAAGGAGTCAAAGGAGGCGAACACTGCCATGGTGCGTTAAAAAGTCGATAGCTTTTCTTCTAAAACTAACATTTCGCTGACTAGGAATTCCGAATAACAGAACTGGAGACCGCACTTGCTCGTGAGCGAGAAGAATTTAGGATGACTCGTGCCGAGCTTGAAGCCATTCAAGGAGCTCTACAGGAATCTAAAGCGATGAACGCCCAGCTACAGGAATCCGCTGGCCACCAGTTAGTGATTGACGCAGCCGAAAGCAGCAATTCCGCTCCCACTATTGCTGGTGGCATTTGCGAACTGAACCCAGAGCTCATGCAGAAACTAACGCGCTTGGAGTACGAAAATGCCGAGCTCAAGAAGCAAATTGACAGCGAAACAGGAGCAAGGATTGATGAACTGGTGGACGAGATCGACGATTTGTCTCGATTGAAAAAATCATTCGAGAAGAGATACTTCGACACGCAGCAGACGCTTCAGTCTACGCAGTCTGAGATCAAGCAAACAAAGGAACATTTCGAGTCAATTGTTGCAGAACTCAGGGCGAGATCTCGAGAATTTTGTGAACGGCAATTGTGTCTTGAAGAGGATGTTGCAGCGCAGACTCTGGAAAAGCAAGTCGTTGTTGCTATGCGAGATCGCCTAGCAGCAGAGCTCTCTGAGAGTGTGGAACGGGAGCACCAGTTGGAGCAGGAAATATCAAGACGAGACTGTGAATTATCTGAATTACAGCAAGTCTGTGAGGCTTTCGCACGCCAGAACAATCAGCTAGCAGAGCAGTGTGAATCCCTTGCAAGAGCAAGAGAAGACGTTGAAGCAAACTTAACTCGCCAGGTTGAGTGCACTTCGATGCAAGTTGAGGACGCTAATGCGGAGCGGATGCGATTTCAAGAGCAGAAAGCGCGTGAGTTGGAGCAGCTGACGTCAAAATTGCAAGACGACAAGCTAAAGTATGATGCAGATCGGAAAAGACTGGAAGCTGTTCGCATATCAACGATGAAGGAGCTGGGGCGATACCAAGAGCAGTATTCTGTCTCCAACGCAGACTGGAGTGCAAAGGAAGATGAGCTAAATAGTCGACTCAAAGAGCTGGAAAGGAAGGCACAATCCCTGAAATCGACGATCAAGAGCCAGCTTGAGTCAAATACTCGGCTAGTGGAGAAGAATAAAGCCATGAAAGCCGATGCTGTTGAAAAACGAGAGATAATCGCAAGGCTCGAAAGCTCAACCACACGACTGGAATCGAAAGTGCATCTGCTGGAGAAGGAACGAAATCACTTCATCACCGAAAATACGCGGAAAAGGAGTTCAGTGGACGGAATCTCGTCGTACTCTTCTCAATTGACTACACAAGTGAATCTGCTGGTGACTGAATTGGAAAGAGTTCTCAACGAAAACAAGGACCTCTATGCAAAGCAAGGACGGTGTCGCTGTAATTATGAGTCGTCCCCTCGAGGAAGCACTTCTAACTCGGGGCAGAAAGCGAAGAACTACTATTTGCCCCGAATCCAGCAGGTGGAGCACGACAAACAGCAAGTAGAACACAAGCGCCGTGAGCTGCTTCTTGTGAACGCCAAACTCATCCAAGAGCAGAAGCAGCTCCACGTCAAAAATGTGAGTCTAATTGATCGGATTCATGACCTGGAGGAGTCCGTGAATCACTGGCAGCTGTGTGACGAGAGGAGGAGGAAAACGGAAGAGCAGCCAAGATTGTCTGATAGTGAGCTACCTGGTGCTAAAGGCCAGTCAACCGGGAATGAACCACACTCCAGTGAACTACCCGATAACAGAAGCGAAGCAATGTCGCTTGCTTCTGGCAAGAAAAACCTGCATCACTCGAACAATACTACCACTACATTTAAGAAGCGCAAACTCTACAAATCTCCCGAAAAGACAAAATCGACCAGTGTGGAAGGAGACTCGGTCGCAGCAGATAGCAGCTTCACCGATGCAAGAGTGTTCTTCTCGAAGCTGGCTCTACCTGCTCAATCCACCACCAATCTATCCTCCGAACCTCGTCCAAAACGGCGACTCTCGCGCTTGATCACCCGCAATACAATCCCTGATGAGAGCACACAAGAGAAGGATAAACCTTCCGAATGCAAGCAACAATAAGAAAATAAAAACACAGAAAAGCAATCCAATACTGTAAAATGTGTCATGTAAATTTCAGGCCATCTCCATCCTCCAACTCCGTCCTTACGAATAGTAAGGTTTCTGTCCGCACTCCATTCCTCCTTCTTGGAGGTAGTGGCAGTACTTGTCCTCGGTACACACCGCAGTAGTGTTGCCACACTTTGCAGCGCCGTTAGCATCATCCACTGCATCAGGTGGGGCACAGACGCAGCTCTCGCCTGCTCCATGCAGACAGAGACACATGAACTCCCTCTTGCAGACTGGGGCGTCGCCGATCTTCCTGCTTAGTTCCGCCGCCGGGTCACAGACGCCCCAGGGCACCACGGCCGTCTCTTCGATCAGGAACGGGTTGTCCTCCATATCACTGGGGTCGTAGACCAGACAGGATGGAGCGTTGGCGAACATCTCCTGGCCAGGCTCCATCCTGCAGACGAAGTTCTTGTTGGAGCACATGGGCAATGTGTTGTCCGGATAGTCGCAGGCGTCTCCATCCGCCACCACGTGGACGAAGTATTTGACACTGGGGTGGGCAACAGGGGCCTGCTCAGCGGTCACTTCCATGCGTATTTTGCTCTGCAACGGCTCGGCAGAGGACAGCGACGCTGTTAGACTGGATGCTGCTGCTAGGAAGCCCAGGAGCTGCATGCTTTGGTCTTCAAGATGATACACTCAGCGGTGAAGTTGCCTCTTTTGCTGGCTCGAAAAGCGTTGAGAAATGGCTCTAGAAATAGGGACTGTTGATATACAGATAAAGAGATGCTTGACTTGACCAGTTTAGGGCTACATTTACTTGATATAAGGCGGTAAAACAGGTTAACAGCATAACAGCACCTATCGCTCATCCAGACGTTGTTTGAAAAGTTCGAACACCAAGAAAAGATCCTAAACTTATGCTGGAAGATAGCGTTCTCTTTTTTTACAATTAGAGCCGCTGCATTAGAGTTCTGCAACTACACACTCTTCTCATAGCTAAAACGTACACTCACTCAGTCACTAGAAGATCTCTTCTCAGACCTACCTTAGTTGGCACTTCCGTCGACCTCTCCGTCATCCTCAACGCAGATGCCGAAGTTGTCATAGTCTTCGCAGGTCAGGCCCGTGTCGCACACGCTGTCGTCAGTGCAGTCGCTGTAGAGTGACGTGCTGCTCGGAAGATACGGAGCCGTGGCGCACTCCTGGTAGGAGCCCTTGGTACGGCAGTACTTGCCCTCGTCACAGGACCCCACCTCTCCACTGGAAGTGGTGCAGTTGTCGGCCGTACGACGACCCGTGCGCCAGGCGTCGGGCGGCGTGCAGTAGCAGTCAACGTTGGCGTAGTCCATGCAGGTGCACTGGAAGTCGAAAAGGCACTTGGACGGCAGCGATGCGTTTGACTGGCTGCACTGCATCCAAGGCATGGCAGTGCTGCTGTCCACCGAGTCCAGGAACGAGTCGTCGCGCTCGAGGCACTTCTGCGCACCTGTTCCGTCGTCCTGGCACGCGTACGACGCGCTCTGGCACAGCAGCACGTCGCCGCCGTTGGGGCACGTAGCGTTGTCCGCGATGACCGTCACCTCACGGAACTTCATGTGGTGGCGGTGGTGCACCTTGTAGTGCGAGGCCACGACCGGGGATGCCAGCAGCGCAAGAGCGACGAGGAGCGAAGAATGCATTATTGGTCGAGGTTGGATATCTCACGTGCTGTCGATGAGGCGGATCGAGAAGTGACTTTGATACAGGACGACAGGCGGATACTGTAGCAAGTGATAAATCAGATTCGTACCCTTGAGTCCGGATGGAAATGACGTGTTTTGGATTTGTTGACTTGGATAGAGTATCTAGTGGATACGAATAGCGCGACAGTACTAAGGACACTGGTGACGGCAGCTGCGATCCTGACGTGCCAGCCAAAATTGAAATTCAACCACCGGTATGCACTCAGTGCTAAGGACGCCGGCTAATGCTAACATGTAAATGCTGCATCCAGTATGCGAGGCCGTAGATGCAGATACAACTGTAGTATTCATTTGACCCACAAGAGAAATCAGAAACGCACAGCGCATCCAAAATCCAGATTTTGGAGCACTGTCCAAACTTGTGCAGTAGTGCTATCCTTCAATAACTTACAAACAACGGCAGTATTTTGAGTGCTAGCTTTAGCTTTTGGAGGAACTATCGCAAATATCGCTGAGAGCGAATCTCAAGCTTATCGCCCCAACATTGTTGGCTTCGAGAAACGATCCAACGCATACTGCCACTAAAACGAAAGACAGCGAACACTTGCAAAATACCAAGGTCGGTCAAAGACAGGCAAGCCGCATGGCCACTATCACAATGTAGCAAATATTAGCAGCAGCCGGTCATTGAGCCAATATGTCCTTGTTGAATTCACCCATAATTCGTTTTTCAGTCGAATCGCTCTTTGCTTTTCACTTTAAATTGCCGTATCAATCCAACTGAACTGGAAGGAAAAGTCACAACCTAACGTAAAAACCACAAGTGTCAGCCTTCAACAACAGATATGATAACTTCGCCGCAACGTCGTTGCAAATTCGACTTACCAAAGTGTGTAACTCGATACGTCAGTGTCATCAGTATCCACATCATCAACGTGGACTGGACAAAGAGCATTTGGGTCTCCAATACGAATGCCAGTTGATATAGCGCGTTGATACCGCAATTTCGTTGTGTAATCACTGCTAGCACGACAAAAGATGCGAGCTCCATGAACACGTAGACGAATATCCGAGAGACGATTCCTCCAACGTTTTCACGTGTCACATTCGCTAAATTGGTATGGTACTGAGCGCTGGGAAGATTAACCATTGCGACGACGAATACACCATATACAGCAGGAACGAAAATCTCCAAGTACTCGGTGAGTATGAGGCACTCGGATGTGAAGAGAACTTCGAGTGCTTGTTGAAGAATGATCGATTGCTTCGCTTGGGTTGCTATTCTACTCGCAATCTTTCGAGACGAATTAGGAGTCAAACACGGTGAGCTTGGAAGTGGTGTCTGTGCGACTGCCTCAGTCGACCTAAACCAGCGTGTGACCCAGTACCATGAATTACCTGAGGCGGGTGTACTAACTCTGGAACTGAGCCGTGAATATGTTTTAAGGGTGTGTGGACTCGAGCTCACCGCTGATCTGGTGACTGAATTGCTCTCAAGTCTATCCAGTAGAGCCCTGCCTTCGTCAGACACCTGGTGATAAATGCACGAGCGCACTTGAATACTCTTCGAACTAAGTCCATTCTGATCCAATACGTTGGCGCTGCACAATTCTCGAATAGCCACAAGTAGATTGATATCTCTAATATCTGTCGAGTCTCCCACAACGTGAAGCCGGGATAAAATTTGTCGCGTTTGTCTGTGAAGCTCGTGCAGCTCAGTTGCTGTTTGCAGCAAGTCAACTGCCATGACTGCGGCAAGAGCTAACGTTGATACGTTCTGTATGGAAGTGACCAAGTAAACCGCATCGAAAAAGTCTACTGTAAACACAACTTGGGCTGGAATCATGTCCTCTTTGTGGGTCGCAGCAGATGCGAAAACCACTTTTACCACAAGGCGGAAAAGCGGAAGAATCAGGAGAACGGGTATCTCGTAGATGGTATAATTTGCTTTACTAAAAAGCACTTGATAGGCCGGGTACGCCACGTACATGAAGCCTTGCAGAGATCCTATTCTGTTCAACCGGCGAAGATTTTCACGTTGTGATAATATCTGTTGAAATACGCGAGATCCCACGATGACCCGGAAGTACACAAGAAGAAAGGATGTAGTTATTGTGGACAGAGTAAACATGAAAAATGGGATCGGAAACACCCACAGCTCCGCCGTCACCATACCAACAGCGATGTAAACTGTCCCCATGCAAGCACAATAGAGAACAATCTGCTTTAGAGAAAATGGAGGAGCGTCGAGCCAAAAGCCAATCTGGATTGCTGCAGCGTAGCCTACTCCAACACCGACCAATCCTGCTCGCACCCAGAAGCCATAGTTAACTTCCCACCCATCGGCTGGATCTTGAAGTGGAGTACTTTCTTGGCAGAGTATGAGAGCAATTATTACTAGCGGAGCACCGATCGTAACAAGTAAGACGCGGTAAATCGTTGTGTTTCGTGTGTATTCTTCAAACGCCAGCATTCGTTCAATCGAGTATTTCCCTCCGAAATGTGGGAGCTGTAAGGCAAACCACGCGTCGATAAACCTCTTAATCCGCGTCTTCACAACGTCATGGAGCGGGTGTGTAGAGTGAACCGCTGCTGTGGGCACAATCCTCGATCGTGTTGAATGAAGCGACGGCATTGTGCACACTTCGCGCTGTTAACGAGTGGTGTGGTGGACTCTCAGCTCGGTATTTATAGATCACCCTCTACATGTATTATATGGACTCTAACCGTTAGTATTTTTACAGCGGTGATACTGTAATTATTGGTCACAAAGACACCTGTAACACTAATATAACCCATAAGTCACGTACTTCGATAACAATTATTTACAATAGTCTTCTTGTTGTTCAGGTGTTGAGTTGAACCCACTCGAACTGAAACGAGAAGTCACAACCTAATCAAAACAGAATAACATTCAGACCATTGTAACATAAACCACAGGCTAAAAGATACGTACCGAAGTGGACTACGCGGTATGTCAAGGTCAACAGTATCCACATCATAAGTGTCGACTGGACAAATAGCGTTTGGGTTTCCAATACAAAAGCCAGCTGGTAGAGTGCATTAATTCCACAAGTTCTCTTTTTCAGCATCACAAGAACGACAAAGGACCCAAACTCCATCAACGCGTACGCAAATATTCGTGAAACGACGTTTGTGACATTGTCACCGTTCACTCCCGCCAATTCTGTGTGATATTTGGCACTCGGAAGGTATACCATTGTCAATACAAAAATCCCGTAAACAGTGGGGACGATAACCTCCATATACTCGGTCAGGACAAGACACTCGGAAGTAAATAGCACCTCGAGCGCCTCTTGTAGGACAATTGAAGTATTAACCGCTGATTGTTTTCGGCTGGAACTTTTCTGACTAACCGCAGACAAAATATCATCAATCTTCGGAGATGAAACCGAAGGTGGCTTCGACAAGTCTGGCGCAACTGTAACTTTTCCCCGGCAGCAACACTTGATCCAATCTGCTCTTGAAACTTGGGCGTTCGGTACGACAAAATTCGCATGTAATGCGACTCTAGACAACGTTTTCAGGTTATGCTGATATGAGGTGCTGCATGACTCGGTGCACAAATATCTCTCAAGTTTATCCAGCAACATTCTACCTTCGTCTGACAATTGGTGGTAAATGCACGAACGCACTTGCGTCGCTTTCAAAATTTGGATGCCCAGAATGTCAACTCGGTTGCACATTTCTTTCACGGCTTCGAGAAGATCGTCACTATGTAGCTCCATACTAGGCAACCGACGGATCCGGGAGAGAATTTTCCGCGCTCGTTGACGAAGCTCGTGGATCTCGCTTGCTGTCTGAAAAAGATCGGTCGCCATGACGCCTGCTAACGCCAAAGGTGAAAGGGATTGAATGAACGAAGCGAAGTAGAATGCGTCGAAAAAGTCAACTGTAAACACGACTTGAACTGGAATCATGTCCTCCTTATGTGCTGCTGCACGCGTGAACATCAACTTTAACACCAGTCGGACAATCGGGAGTATCGTGAGTACTGGTATTTCGTACGGTGAGTGGCTTGCTCTAGTGAAAAGGATTTGATAAGCCGGATACACAATGTACATGATACCCTGCACCGTTCCAACTCTATTCAGTCGGCGTAGCTGCTCTCGCCTGGACATTATCTGCCGGAAGCCTTGAGCACCAACTACAAGTCGAATGTAAACCAAAATGACAGTTGTTGTCACCATGCAAAGGCAAAACATGAAAAACGGGATTGGAAATACCCAGAAACTTGCGAAAATCATTCCAGCAGCGATGTATCCAGTCGCCATTAGCGTGCAGTACCCCAAGATTTGATTTAACGTGAACGGAGGTACATCGAGCCAAAATCCGATCTGGATTGAAGCTGCGTTGCCGATTCCAACACCTACTAACCCTGCACGAACCCAGAACCCGTAATTTACTTCCCAGCCATCAGCAGGATCTTGCAGTGGGACACTTTCTTGACAGAGAACTAGAGCGATCACAAGAAGCGGCACACCTATTGTCACCAGGACTACTCGAGCGAGAGAAGTATTTCGAGTGTACTCTTCGAGCGCCAGCATTCTCTCAACCGAATATTTCCCACCGAAATGTTCGAGATGCAACGCAAACCACACCTCAACCACTCCTGTGAATCGAGCTCTGAGGAAGAGACATAGTTGCCGCGTTCTTGTTAATACAGGTGCGGCTGGCGTCAATGCTGCTGACCTGTTTGCTGCTGACTCAAAGCGATTGAACATATTGACCACCGTCTCGAAATTCAGATTGTGAAGCTTGTTGTGAGCCATATTTAGCGGCAAAGTTTACGATGTGTAACAGGAAAAAAACCTCGCTTTACTTGAACTTAATTAAGATATAAAAAAAACAGGAGCTGAGGTTGTAACCGCTTAAACGTCGTACCTTTTTGAGCACGTTTTTAAACGTGCTCACAAAACGTTTTTATTCATCAAGGTGTTACATTCGTGGACTGTTTTTTTATAGAAAAAGTAATAAGGTGTCGAATGAAACTTGATACAGGAGTATTTGGCTGAAGCTTGGTGCGACTACTACGAATATAATGCACATCAACTTGTCTCGTAGAACGGTCGCTCTGTGCTTGGTGTGAGCATGACTTCACGCTCAGTGCTGCTGGTGACCGATGTCCGTGTAGCGTCGACGCTTTTCCACCTCTTCGAGCGCAAGTCACGACTAGCAAAGGTCACTGCACTCATGGCCTTCGCTCGATGCATGCACAGGATGCAGACGCTGCACTTGTTGAGGTTGACGATGCCATCCGTGACATCAACTGGGATCTTGCGAACCACTTGGCACGTGTTACACACCGCTTGACGGCACACAAGACACCGTCGAAAATTGGCACTACTTTTGGGTCCTCCAAATGTGCTTTTGCATCTTCCAACGCACTCGATCATAGGTGGGAGCGGGGAGCGGTTTCCAGATTGACCGGCGTCGTGAATCATCCACGCCAGTTTCTTTGAGTACGCTGCGTCGCTCGTCATACCGATACCCAGGACGCAGCTCACCAGTACAGGGAAGGCTGCAAACTCCGGGACAATACCCATCGGTGCGGCGAACCCTTTCATGTACAGCTCGACCTTGCCGTTCGACAGCTCAGTCTTGAGCCAGCAAAGGGAGCACTTGGCCCGTATGTAGCTGTGTTTGTTTATCGGCTCCGATAGATCCACCGAGTGGGCGACGTAGTAGCCCATGCGCTCTCCATGCTTCGTCGTGGTCATACCCATGGAAATGACCAGACAGGCACCACGAGTTTTGGCCAGAGGGAGCGACATACCCAGTGTGCAACGCGCCACGCCACAGAATCGGAACGGATCTTCTTGAGTCGGTTGGGCAATCGTCGCCAACCAGTGGAAGTTCTCCATAGCGTCGTTTACTACCGCCGTTCGCATCTTGACGGTGTCGTCACTGTCGACGAAGCAGCCGTACATCTCGTCGTCCAGTGTTCCCTGCAGCATCCCGACGATCTTGACGGACGGTGCTGATTTGCACGGGACGAGCTGCAGACTGCCGTCCATGGCTCGGATCGACGGGTACGTTGGACGGGGACCAGATCGCTCGCGGTAGACGATGAGGTTGTCGCGGTGACCGACATCCTTCCAGGCACTCGGGTCCACCACCCGCTTTTCATTGAACCGAAACCTATCGTAGAACTCGGTGGTGTCGACCACCACTTGGTTGGCGAGATCTTCAAGACGACGCGCTTCTTCCTGCGAGAGATACAGACGTTCCTGTACCGAGTGTGTCGACCGGGTTGCCCGCTCCGACGACGTCGTGCTGCTCATGGTTTTCTCGGATTGTGCAGTACTCGGTGAAAACGAAAGTGATTGCCACGCTGACATTTGAATGTTTAACGAAAAAAGACGAGATGTTGTGGTTGTACGCGCCTAAGGGTGGCCACTGCACTTAACTTCCGACCAGGAATCCAATCACCATTGCTAGCGGCTACTTTGCTTGCGGAGGTGTGCACCTCGGTCCGAACCGATTTCCCAGCCTTTCTTCATGGTTTCTACTGTAGCGGTAATGATGGTCACTACGGGCGGACTGCATCCAGAGAGTGCTCCCCTCGGACAGGAAAGGCAAACTGTTGTTTTCACTTCGGCCTTAGGCAGGTACATAATTGAACATACACCGCAACTTTGACTGCCAAACTCGATCAGAACTTGCAAAGCATATTACAAAGGTAAATAAGTTCTACAAAAAATTGTGTTAATAATCTAGCAAAGATTGCATTTATTCAACTAACGACTTAAATGGGTAATAGAAAAATAGAGATATGCATGTCCAGCACAACACCGAACCGAAATCAGAGCTTTCTGCTGAGTTGATTTTCTTCTGCTAAGCTTACAGCAGATCGATCGCTTTGTTGGCAACAAAGCGACAAATTGTTGCACCCTTTGGTGATGAGAACGTCGCCACCAAAAGCGGCCATGATCTCGTTACGTTCGCTTATAGGTCCACCCTGTCGATGGTATTGTCGTTATGCCGGCGTGGGACCCATATTTGAGGCCTTGTCGCCTCGAGCCCCAAGTTTCGTGGGTGTCGGCGTGTGTGTGTGCTTCTGTTAGTGCTTTCTGACGAAATAACGTTGCACTAGGGCTGCAATAGGCTAGATAGATTGCGCAGGAAGTCCCCAAGGATAGCAGTAGCTACTGTTAGTTCCAGACTAGCCAACCCAGTCTGTTAAAACACTCGATTTGGAGGATATGTCACTTCAACGTACTGTGCGACCGCACTATCCTATTAGATCCAGCATTGCTCGTCACTTCGTTCGTGTCGACCTTGCTCATAGAATATACTCGGACGTCTCGGTGCTAAGCGCTCGATTGCTTCGAGCACGAGCCATCGCCATTTCTCTGGCTGCGAATTCCGTGGCGCTGGTCTGCTTGGCGTACCGCATGCACAGCAAGCAGATGCAGCATCGTGTTTGTTGTACGACGCTATCCGCCGCCACATCCACCGTCACTTTGCGTGTCGTCCGACAAGAATTGCACACGAGCTATAGACGACACAACACTAAAGTCAGGAATCCGATGCACACGCCACTGGAATGTACGCAACTCACCGCTCGACAGACAATACAGCACCCGAATTTCTTTTTCTTGGGCACTCTAAAGTGCGTTTTACATCGACCGACACAGTCCTCCGTCGACGGCGACACCAATCTGCTACAGCATACAAATATTAGCTCACGGGTGACCACTAAACTCATTTCCAAGCACTCACCGACGTGTCGAGCGCACCGAATCGTGCAACATCCAGCGGATCTTCTTGGAATAGGCAGTATCGCTGGTCTGGGCGAGTCGCAACGCAGCGTTTAGAGCTGCGTTCACCACTGCGAACTCCGGTACACTACCCATAGGAGCAAAGAATCCTTGCATGTAGAGCTCAACGCCGCCATTCGGTAGCTCACACTTGAGCCAACACATTGAACCCTTCGCGCGAATATACTTGCTGTTGCTTGAGTCACTCCCCAGACCAAGTTGCGTGCTTCTACCCATCGGGTCGTTCGAACTCACATCTACAGAGTGAACGACGTAGTAGCCAAGCCGTTCTCCACGCACAGTGTTGGTGGCTCCCATGGAAGTGACCACGCAGTAGTCGCGTTTCTTAGCAAACGGACCGTAGCCAGTATTGCTTAAATCCATCCACGTGACTCCGCAGAACCGGAAAGGGTCGTCCTTCGTAGCTCCTCGAATGCGCGTCAATACTCGAAAGTCGTTGACTTGGTCGTGGATGTACGAAGATCGAAGTTTAGCGCCATTATCACTGTCCATATGCATCCCGTACATCTCATCGTCGAGGGTTCCTTGAAGAGCTCCGAGTACTAGTAGCGTAGGTACCGACGTCTTGCAGACGACTGGTTCAAGACGACCGTCGGGTGTACACAACGTCTGATGCTGCTGTCGCCACGACTCTCGCTCTTTGAATGCCACGAGGTTGTTTTGACGACGAACTTCTTTCCATTGTTCATCGTGAAGTCGACGCTTACGGACATCGCGGAAATGCAGATAGTCGGTTAGAGTCTGCTTCATGACTGAATCAGCGAGATGTTCGAGTTGATCAGCTTCTTCGACTGATAAGATAAGTGGAGGTGGAGGACCGTTCGGCTGCACGGTGGATGTTTCTGGGATTAGAGGTCGATAGTTCCTGCTAGCTGTCACGTTGGCTGAAGTGTTCACTGAAGCACTCAAGCTAGCCGAGAACGTCATGGAGCCGTTGAGTTGAGTGGTAAATTGCGGCGGCATTGCTGCGTCAGCCGGGAGAATTGAAAAGTGATGATGCGAGTAGAATTTGGCGTGTTGATGACGAGAGTATGGAATCGACTCGGTGCTACGCTAGAGATCAAGTTAAACAAGGGGAAGCATGATTCGAACGCATACCTCCACCGTGTATGGTGGGCTGTCGTTCGATATTGCGGAACGCCCGGTGGAACAAACTGCGTGGACGGGAATTTGACGATGCGAAAGTGATTTATCATTGGGGAGCCTTGGTTGCTCCCGCGTCTACGGATTCTGGGTATTCTTGACAGCAATGCGTTGGTCCGTTGCGAGACGGGTCGATCTGCATCAATCTTTTCGATGAATGATATGTACGAACAGCCGAACCCTTGGAACCTTCTTCACGATCGAAACGTTGACAGTGAGAATCTTGTATGCAGCCTTGCAACTTGTAGATTCGACCTAGTCTCTATTTTCGTGTCGTAAAAGTAGATCCAAGATTTGTAGAGGTAACCGTTCAGCTTGTCTGATGAGAAGAGTTCTACGTATCTTAGAGCGATAGTTTCGCGCCGTACATGTACTTAGCTGACTTTTTTAAGAGGAAATTATGATAAAGTTTGTTCTCTGTAAGGTCTACAAGTACACTTGTAAATAATATCAAGTTTCATGCCAGAGATACTGCTGAATGTGCAAATTCGCGCGACTCATATCGAACTATAATATCTAATTGCAGGGTTCAGTAATCATGATTCCAAAGCCGGGATCACGAGCCGTAAGGAGGGATCGGTGAAGACATGTACAAGCAGCGTATCATGGACAGCCGTGTGAATCTTTCCAAAGCGGAAACCTCTTTCATACGAGGAAGCAAACCACTCGTTTGTTATGTGCGGTGGGCTTGCACCATACGTATGAGATTTCGTTCTCCGATTTACTTCACCAAGACGAAACAAAGCTAACATTGATACAGTCACCATGTCAAAGGACCTCGCTCCTGGAAAGAACCGCTCTATTGGGAGTAAGGACCCCGACCACGCTGCCCGGGTCTTCCGCAAATGGACCTACATCCCGCAGCTAGTGGTCTTCGACCTCGACTTCACTATGTGGTTCCCGGCCATGGATGAGCTGCATAACGAGAAGATCGCCAAGGACCCAGTCACGGGTGACGTCACGGACGCCATCGGTTGGCACGTTCACTTCTACCCGGAGATCCACTCGGTGTTGAGTGTGTTGAAGACGGACCCTCAGTTCCGTAACACGAAGATCGGTGTGGCGTCACGCACGGAAGAGATCGAGACGGCGAAGAAGGTGCTGGGTCTAATGGACGTGACGCTGCGTGGTGAAGACGGTGTGGGAGTGGCCAAGAAGACGCTGGGCGACATCGCAGACTTCGTGACCGTGTTCCCGGGCAGCAAGACGACGCACTTCAAGCTGCTGAAGGAGCAAAGCGGCATCGAGTTCGAGGACATGCTGTTCAATGACGACGAGATGGAGAACGTGCACGACGTGAGTGCACTGGGCGTGGTGTGCTCGCACTGTCCCGAAGGTCTTACAGTGGCGTCGTGGCTGCAAGGTATGGAAGACTTCCAGTTGGCCAAGCAGCAGCAGAGCGCGTAGGTAGATGATGGAGTGCCTAAAGCAAGGTAGGGTCTACTGCATCGACACAGATAGGCAATAAAATAATACACAACCAACAAACTTTTGCATGCCCGCGTCAAGCAAAAGGGCTTCGGATGTTGTTACCAATGGTAACATGTTCGTTGTTTAGTTTTGAGCACAAGGGGTTCCTCGTGTTTCGACTTCACCCGTGTTTGCAGTTAACTTCAAGTAAATTAAGCTATTGGTGCAGTGCGTACCTGTCAATCAAATAAAACGCAAGTATCGCTTTTTAAAACAGAACTTGGTTGGAGGTGTTTATATCTAAACAAACTTTGTATCGACCTAAGAATCTTTCTGTTAGTGGTGATTACTTTCTCATCGAACGATACCATATTCCAACAGGGTGGGTGCAGCTCAAGAAAGTGGTGCATTGTTAAGTTCTGTATCAGCAAAGTCGCAAATGTGATAATTTGGCTACTGATAACTCGTTATCAATAGCTTATTGCGACAGAAGTTTTGTTTGTGCACTTCCGTTTTGACTGTTATCGTGGTATCAACTTCATCAGTTCAGTTCAAGTGGGCCGTGGGTGACGATTACTTGTAGTCACATTTGCTAAATCAAAACATCTGTGCAGACGAAGTCGGCGGGAGGAATTAGCGGAGGACAGCATCCTCCTCTTGAATGCTCTTCAACTGTTTCGCATATCCCTCCAGCTTACCACGAACAACTTCTTCCACTTCTTCCCCTAAACCCGCCTCACGCATAGCTTTCAGCGTCTCACACGCGTCCTTGATCAACTCCATCAACCGTGCGCGCTGTTCGGTTTTGCTCGGCCCTTCATAGCTCTTCTCAGATTCCATGGCCTCGCCGACATCTTCACATTCTGCAACCAGTTGTGTTGACAAACTCGCACTCTGCGGCAACTTGCCATTGACACTAGCGAGCAGATGCGGCTTCACATTCAGCCAGCACGCCAAATAGTACACGTCCACCCGATTCTGACAAAAACTGGAAAAGTCAGATTCTAGATCTCCACTTTTTTCAAATCGAGCTGCTGCACTTGCATACGCAGCACAAAGTTCTCGCCACATTTTCCACAATTTCTCACTAGAATGGTGCACCGGGGTCCCCAATTGGAACCCTTCAAAGCGATGATCTTGGAACACAACTCTGCTGTACTCCACCAAGGGCCTAATAAATTCAGCCCGCACTTTTTCCCAGAAGGGGTTATTCTCCGCCGGTTGGTCCGAGGTTAACGCCGTCTGTGCGTGCTCCGCGTTCATCGCGTCCACAAATGTCGCCAGCACTTCCCCAAAAATCACATTAACAAGTCTCAAATTGCAATTCTTGGTCCTCCGCGTCTTGGTTACCGTCACATTCTTGCGAGTCAAAATTTGGAATAACAGGTCGGCGTACCCCGTTTTGTTGCTGTAGATGGCGTAATCTTTGCCGCGCACGGGGACGCCCAGCAGCCCGATGAAACTTCGCAACTCCTTGCATGTGCATTGCGTGATGGCCGCCCGTAACTCGTCGCTCTTACCCTCGGCGCTCAGACGCTGCAGGCGCTGGAGCTTGCTCACTCCGGCCGTGAGACTTACCATTTTTGGTTTGTGCACTACGCAGTACCGATTATATGGTACATCATAGTGTAGAGAACATAATATGATGTGATGTACACTACATTGTATCTTTTCAGCGTCCCTGCAAGATCTGTAGAAAGATACGCTTGTCATTCGGGTTTGTGTCATTCGTGAAAAAGTTTTGCAGACGTTAAGTGCTGGATCTAGGATGAAGGTTTTGTACAGCATTGCGTCCCTGCTGTTGCTGGTTGGGGTTCATCCGGTATCGGCATTTTCTATCGACGCCAGTGCCGAAGTCGCCGCTGCGAGACCCGAAGTTGAAGTGGAATTCGACCTGGACCCGGAGTCCAAAGCGCAATGGGGCGGGTACGCTGCATCGCGCTCGGATCGACCGGTTCTTGAAGGTCGAACCGGGCCAATGGGGATGAAAATCCGACCACTGGGAGGTGCCAAGGTCAAGCCGGCGATTCCAATGTCGACGGTACTGAAACCCGAAGGTTTCAACTTTGGTCGTGGTACAGCGTACGTGACGACGGAAGATATGGAGGAAGGGGGTGAATTATTATCACTGCCAATGAGTAATGTGATGAGCGTGGCGTCGGCTGCAAGAGGGAGAGTGGGGCTGCTATTGGAGGTGAATCCAGACCTGCCTCCAGCCATCGCGTTGGGGCTTCATCTGCTCGAAGAACGAGCTCTTGGAGCAGCGTCCAACTTCTCCGAGTTTATAGCGACGTTACCGACGGTGGAAGCGATCAATAGCACCTTGTTCTACTCAGAAGAGGAGATGAAGGAGATGGAGGGGTCGCAACTGCAGCGATTCACGCTCGGAAGAGCTCAAGCTGTCGAGGCCTTCTACGAGGCACTACTGCAGCCAGTGACGTCGCGCGAAGCGGTGGACCCTCCGATCTTCAAGAAGGAGAAGTTTACGCTAGACCAATTCCGTTGGGCGATGGGTGTAGTGTGGTCTTCCATCTTTCAGTTTGGGGAAAACGAGGACGAGGTTGTGCTGGCTCCTGTTCTAGACACGATCGGTATCTGCACTGCTCTGGATGAACAAGGCGACGAGGCGTGTCCTAAGACGAGAATTAAACTGGATACGAGCACACAGAGGCTGGTTGTATACGCTTCAGCACCGTATACAAAGGGCCAAGAAGTGCGTCTCTCAATGTCAGGCAAGTCATCCACTCAGCTCATGCTCAGCAATGGCTTCGCGCGTGATCGAGCGTCCAAGCTGGACAAACTGGACCTCACTGTGACGTTAGACCCGAGCGATACCTTAGCTCCTCTAAAGAACTACTTACTGCAGACGCAACTGAATGAGAGCGTCAATGCGACGTATGGTTTCTTCTACGGCAGCGCCCAGATCGACGATGCCATCTCGACGTCTCTTAAGATGAAGCTCTTGTCTGGTGCCGAACTCTCGCGATACAAAGAGCTGCTTACTCCAGCAGAGGACGAAGAGGATCGACGTATTGTGAGTCTTCGGAATGAGTTCGTCTTCACCCGAGCTGTCATCTCCACGTGCACGACGCTCCTCAACCAGTACCCGACTACAATCGAGCAAGACCAAAGAATCCTCACTCAACTATCAGATAACGACGACGTCGAGAGTATCCGCAAGACAAATGTTCAGCGCATCTTGATCATGGAGAAACAAATTCTCCAGGATACGATGGACAACGCGTTGGAAGAGTGGAAGGGGCTTGTGTACTCGTCACACCCAAATCTCCAAGAAGTTTAGAAGATGTACAGAAGTAGGCTAAACGTCTTCTCAAAATCTGTTTCTCTTCTGTAGTGTTTCAAATCCCTAACTGTAAGCTTCGTACTCTCCAGTACGAGCCAAAGACAATGCTTCGACCTGCAGCATGGAGTGTCCACGGGCATTGCGAGCCATGAATCCAACCGCAACCAACTCGTCTCCCTTTCGAAGTAGACTCACCACCTTTGCAAACACTTGTGGCGACCAACCCAGCGTATCCCGCTGTAAGAAAACCTGCAGTGGTCTGTCGTATCCACTGCCAGTCAGCTCGAGCGACAAGAAGGACATACCATTACTGAAGCGACGAACGCGCGTGATTTCGCCTGTGACTTGCACGTAAACTTTTCTCGGTTCGGTAGCAGTATCACGTGCCTGTTCTTGCTCTTGTGCGGCTTTCACTCGAGCCTTCGGACTGTCAATAACCACGAGACTGCCGTCAAGCTCAGACTGTCGGTCTTTAAGCTTCTTCTCCAGCTCTAACCAGGTCTCAAGAGCAGCATCTCGAGCGATTGTGTTGTCGTCTCCAGCGCCAACAACAGTCGACTGCAGAGCGGCCAGTTTTTGGAGCTTGTAGCAGCAGTAAACGTATACTGGAGAACCAGGGAACTGCTTCCTTGTAGCGATGAGAGACTGCACATCATATCCCAGATCTTCGTGTGCTAAGAACTCCTTCTTACGCCATTGTTTGCGTGACGTAAGGCAAACCAGCGACGCTTTCCTGTTGGTAGTGGTGCTGCTATTGGTAGACACGAGCTGGTCCAGGGTACGGCAAATATGGCGGAAAAACGACGGCATTTTCTTCGCACGACCACGGAAACCTCGGAAGATGAAGCCTGCATCTAAAACGCAAGCTAGTGGGGGGGTTGGATGGCCGTCACTCTCGAACGTCACGGTGATTTTCTCCTCTTCCTCCGCGTCTTCGTCCTTTTCTCCGGAAGCGAAGCAAGACAGGAGGATAAAGTGGCCACAAGGCTCCAGCTTAACACTCTCCTCTTCATTCCCAGCATCAGTATCCACGTCCACAGTACACTTGTGAAGCTGCAGTTTTAGAGTCTTGGTGCCTCGTTCACCATGAAAACTGAATGACAGCTCGTCAGCTAACGAAATGGTGTAGACATTTGAGTATCCATCACGTAGCAGTAAGCGCACCGCCAAGCGGCGAGGATGCCAGCCAAGCGCGAGTACGTGAGTATCCGCTTCAAGATGAGACGCAACAGCGGACGGCAAACTGCTGCCGATTGTCTGTTCCTCAGCCATGAACTCTTCCTGGCTCATGGAAGAAATATCGCAATCAAGTTCTTTCAGTGTATCACTAATGAAGTCCAGCACTCCATCATGTTGTTTCAACGTGTCCGTGGTTGATTCGGGCACAGTCTCGCTGGTTTCCACGATCTCCTTACGGACACAGCCCTTCATGACACTCGAAGCCAGCGAGAAGTCAGCGTGAGAGATATTAACTTCTCCACTTCTCTGCGTTGAGCTATCGCCAACCCACAAACGGATCTAAACGCAGTACAAAGGCGACAAAGTCAGAGTGATCCTACCAATCGCAGACAACAGATATACAGCCTACCTCGCGATGATCGGACAGTACACTGAAGTCGTCGTAGACAAGATCCGGGCCGCGTCCAAAGAGCGTTTCCTGTTGGCCGTACCAGTTGCAGCATGGTAGTGTGACCACACCACACACCTGCTCTGCCTGTACAGCACTCAGAGCCTGGTCCAGCGTCACGTGGGCGTGCACTAGCACCACAATCGCCCGCCTCAAGGCAATCCGCACATTCTCAATCTTGTTGCGCACAGTGACGAGATTCGACACGTCCGCCCAGCCCTTCGATCGCTGGTGATAAAACACACAAAACTAACCATTAATATCCACTCAAACATCTCAAAACTCCCACCCTCTAATAACTAACCTCGCTCGTCCCTTTTTCCATCGCTGGATCCACACTATAACACTTCCATCCTCGCATCCGGAACGCAAACATCGCAGCCGTGCGTGCTGTTCACACATTAATAAAAAAAAGTCAACGTCTTGTTTTCGTAACCTCGATGCACTGAAATACTCACGAGTATTGCCGTCTCCAACAACAATAATTCCGTCGTGTTTGCCGTTTTCCTTTAAGCTTTCTCCCTTGTTTTTGGGCTCAACGTATCGTCGGACTGCATTGAACAGCGCCATGCTCTGAATAGACAATACAAACCTCGTCAATACCTAATTAGTTGCGATACTACATACTTGAAAAGCGTGGAATTCACCTCTGTCACTTCCTTCGCGTCTGGAAACAAGCCGTGCTGCAGCAGGGCAGGAGCGCAATGCAGTTTGCCCACGAATTCATTGAGATAGCGCAGCGAAACGGGGGGCGTAGAGGACGAAACTGTTGCAATAGCTTCGGATGTGTTTGGGGAAGAGGTAGGAGGAGTTTCAGAGCTTCCAGGCACCTGGGGTGGGCGGCAGAGCCGCCACCTCGAGACGTGCCGAGTCGATGCCATCGTAACCAATTGAAATGAAAATGGGTAAATTACGATTTCTTCAGAAAATAGCTTTGGATACTTACCTAAGAATCCAGGTTACTTTGATTTGAGTACTTTTTTTTAAACTACTCAAATCAAAGTATCGAAAAAACGATCCCATTCTACAGTAATCTGCCTCAATAAAGAACACAACAAAATTTATAACCTTCAGCATATTATGCGGTCTACTTTGTGATCACTCGCTAGTCACATAAAATCGTTATCTGTAATGTCGCATTTAACTAGCAAATTGTATATAGGTCAGGTGTTCTTTATTGAGGCAGATTACTGTATATGATGAAATGCTGTCTTAACCCTTTCGAAGTGAGTATCGCATCGTATGAATTCATTGCACTGAGTCTGTATCAAGTTCTAGTTCACTGCGGGTTTACTTCCTCTTCGTGGCTTGGAACTCCTCCATTCCCTGGATCCACGACCCTTCTGTGAGTCCTTGTGGGCAGTATGCGCACGTGACACCGAGTTTCTGAATGTCGTGCACGTTGCCATACTCATTATCGAAGAAGAGCATGTCTTCGTACGGGATGCCGCTGTCTTTCTTTAATTGCTCGAAATGCACGCGCTTGTTACGCGGGTAGATGGCCTCGTAGTCCACGATACTCAGCAGCGACTTCTTCTCCTCTTCCTCGTCCTCTTCATCATCGTTCTCTTCCGATTCTTCGCTCTCTTCTTCTTTCATATCCTTCGAAGATACATCGCCGATATCCACGTCCATGAGCCGCATGCAGGTCTTGGCCCACTTGGGCTCCGTCGTCCGCGAAGCCACCGCCACCTCCGTCGTGTCTCGGAACTGTGGATCCGTCTCCAAAATGCTCAGTACCGTGTGTACTGCCCCGAAAAAGTGCACTTGCTCCCCCTTGCAGTCCGTAACGACCCCCGTTGTCGGGTTTTTCTTAAACGGAGCTCCCCACAGCTCGTACATCTCAGGATACCACAGCGTGAAGTCCAGATCGAACACCACGAGGCGAGGAATGTAATCCCATTTGCGAGAAGCCGTGTGTGACTTGGAGCTAGACCCGGACGCCTTGTTCTTGGCACGCTTTGCCTTCAGCTTCATCTTGGCCTTGGCACGGGGCATTACGAAGAGAAGAAGGAGCGAGCTTCCTGCACCGGTGTGAACTTAACAATAACCGTTTCAAACGAATGGCACTAAGTGCGCATTCATATCGGTTCCGCATATTTTATATTAATACAGATTCCGCCCTCTAATCCGTCCGTGGTACCACTTTCGACACTTTATAAGGATATCGAGGATAGCAGGTAGCAGATCATCACAGCACAATCAGCATCATCGCATTCAAAAGTGCATCGCCGACGCACAGGCTGTGACCTCCTGGACTCCTACGTCGCTGTCTACCTTGCCCTTTACAGCTTTTGACTTCTCGGTGACGCCTCGAAATACAATGCCCGTATGGCGGAAGCAGTTCTCGATGGTTGCTGTCTTCTGCATCTCGTCCCAGATCTCGTCACACCACTTCATTGCCTGCATCTGGTCCACATCGTACGCGTTGTTTTCAATTGGCTCACCGCGGTTGATCTTGTCGTACACCCATTTGAGCTGTTTCTTTTTGTAGAGCTTTTTGAACGTAGCAATGATTTCGGCATCTATCGGCGGTTACCATCTTCGCAGTCAGCGCTCATAATGGTAGATGCCCTGCGAGTTTGATCACTCACTGTGCTTCGAGGCAGAGGCCGAGAGAGCTTGAAAGTCTCGGTTGCCCATCCAGCTAGTTCAGAGTGTGTCATCCTCGGGCACTGCATTGATTTCTCGATGATGCATCTCTTCTGCTTGATAGTTAACCAGCGCCACATGGTGTCAGCTCGGAATCGGGAATGGAGGACTCAGTTTCCCGCTGCCGTTTGAAATTCAAACGGCCTCCAGAAAATAATACTATCAATTGGGTAGAGGTTATGCTCGGACTACGGGGACGGATTGGAGGGCGGAGATAACGACGATACACATGGTAACAAGAGAGACCTGGAGGCAGTGTTCTTCATAAGTGTTCCGGTGTCACACAGCTTCTTCCCTCGAACCGAACTGAATTGGGCTCAAAGACGCAATAAATAATTGCAGTAAGTTGTTGGAAATAATATTTGCGCTTTTCGCTTATTTGAATTTATCGAGCCTTGTTTATTAGCTTCTGTGCGGTTCCTCCTCAGCTCTGAGATTCGAATAAAAAGATCAACCCGGAATTTCGCACAATTTACCTACTTACTCAAAGTACGAGAAGTTGCCATGTAATTCCTCGTCGCTGAAAGTTTCGACTTTGATTCCATCTGAAAAAATGAATGGAGGAATATTCTGAATTTTCTAGTGTGAGAACGATTGTTTTGCCGATTCTAGACTTCTAAAACTGTCTGGCCAATCACGGTTTTCACCATCCCAACAAGCGCAACAAACAATACGAGCTCATTTTTTTCTTACGGTGTGTGACAAGTACAGTAGTCGTCTCTGCAGTACCTTCTCCAACAGCACCTGGGCTTCGTTGTCGCGGTTGCCCAGTTTTGCCTCCTCTTCGTTGGATAAACGACATTCGAGACTGAACTCTTTCTTAGTCTGTTCCCAGTAAGAAATTGCGAAGTGAAGACCACCATCGCAGCTGAACGTATTCTGCGAAAGATGCTAGTTGACTTTAAGAATGCTGATTCGAACTTTCGCGACAGATACTGCGTATTGAGAAGTAAGCACTTCTCAATACACCGGCGCGAATTCTGCAAGCTCAGGTCTATGTTGATGACCAGGAGGAGTCAATACCGAGAAAAAAACATCTCCCCCTTTCGAACAGACAGTAAAATCCTCGTAGCGGCGTGCTCTTTACAATGCTCTAACTTTAGTTTAGTAGGAACTGGTGGAAACGCTCTTAGTTAACTAACATAAAAATATAGGCTCACTGGTCACTCGAAAAGGAAGCATATCGCCGCCGCCATTGATACCCACTTCAGTACAAAAGCAAGTGAGGGTTTATCTGTGCAATCCCATCCATGTGGTTCAGCAAAAACCAGGATGGAACTCATGCGTGTATACTCCACACCACTGGAGTCCCCGGTGGAGTCCATGGCATGATGCCTGAAGTGCGATGAATTGCATACCACCGCACACTCAACACGGATTACTCTAGCAATAAACCCCATTGGATTCTCCAACCCCATATATACTTCGGTTTTTGTACAAAGTCTGACAATCAGATCGTCGGGACGACGTGTACTAGGATTGAATACTATGAAGATGTTTCCACTGCCGTGACGCACTCGCATCATGAACAACCGTGTACCAGCATGACGCCTGCCTTATTCGTTAACCCGGAGAACTGTATGGTACGAGCAAGCAAAATGCTGCAAGACAAGCTCATCAAGACGATACTGTATCAAAGGCAAGTGCATCGCTCTGTTGATATGGGAAACTGCTGACCTCATTCCTCAATTAACCTCATCAAGAGCAACATTCTACCCAACCGAAATCAACATCACCATGTCAAAGGACCTCGCTCCTGGAAAGAACCGCTCTATTGGGAGTAAGGACCCCGACCACGCTGCCCGGGTCTTCCGCAAATGGACCTACATCCCGCAGCTAGTGGTCTTCGACCTCGACTTCACTATGTGGTTCCCGGCCATGGATGAGCTGCATAACGAGAAGATCGCCAAGGACCCAGTCACGGGTGACGTCACGGACGCCATCGGTTGGCACGTTCACTTCTACCCGGAGATCCACTCGGTGTTGAGTGTGTTGAAGACGGACCCTCAGTTCCGTAACACGAAGATCGGTGTGGCGTCACGCACGGAAGAGATCGAGACGGCGAAGAAGGTGCTGGGTCTAATGGACGTGACGCTGCGTGGTGAAGACGGTGTGGGAGTGGCCAAGAAGACGCTGGGCGACATCGCAGACTTCGTGACCGTGTTCCCGGGCAGCAAGACGACGCACTTCAAGCTGCTGAAGGAGCAAAGCGGCATCGAGTTCGAGGACATGCTGTTCAATGACGACGAGATGGAGAACGTGCACGACGTGAGTGCACTGGGCGTGGTGTGCTCGCACTGTCCCGAAGGTCTCACAGTGGCGTCGTGGCTGCAAGGCATGGAGGACTTCCAGTTGGCCAAGAAGCAGCAGAGCGCGTAGGTTGATGATGGAGTACCTAAAGCAAGGCGTGGCTTACTGCATCGATACAGATAGGCGATCCATGTACTACACAATTCATAAACTTGTAGATGAGTAAGATGGCTACATGTTGGTTGTCGTGATTTTCACGACAGATTGATCATGCAGAATGGAGAATGTGAATATTGTGCTTACGACCGTGGTTCCTTAGTGCTCGCACAAGGAAAAATAGCGTGGGTTTCCACCTCTGTCTTCTTCACTTGGTTCCTTCACCGACCGTTCCTTCATCAGCTTCAGTCGATGTTGTTTGGCTTCTTGCAGATTCATCCCACTAGACAGCATCGATTGAATATTCTGTTTCTCCACATCAACAGCCTGGAAACTCCTAGATGTGTTCATCCATTCCTGCTGCTGTGGAGGGATCACGGAAGTCGAAGAGATTTCGTTCTCCGGGTCAACGAGGAAAAAGGCCAGAATCTTGCGACTTCCAGGTCGGCTGGGATCATCCAGTTCAAATGCCTGGACCTGGTGCTGTAGTACGTTTGGGAACACCACACAACGCGAAGCAGAGGCTTCGATTGCGCCTAACTCTTGGACTAACAGAGCATTACCGAAAAGCCCGTACACTTCTGCCACCCCGTCATCGTCGTTCTGTTGATAAGGTGGTTCTTCGACACCCGCACGAAATGACAAGCGAGACTCCTTAATATTCTCACAACAGACGTAGTAAATACCAGTCCCGACGATCTTTTCTGCTGATGTGCCCTCAACATGCCACGCGCCACCTTTGTATTTTGGTTTTTCAGGAGTTAGAATTATCTCCGCAATTTTCACGATAACTTGCAATTTTTTGCCTCGAAGCGAAATATTCGCAGAACACTTTGGCAGCTTTGTCAGATTTGGTACCTTAGGGCGCGGTGGAAGCTCCCGACAATCATCATGGCACTGCATGTTGACGCGAAAAGTGGATCGTGGCAGCCCTTCTTTGTGGTCCGAGAGTGTACGCTCGAATAGAGGCACAAATTTGGCGAATATTTCTCCAATGGAGTCGTAAAGATCGGAATGCTGTTCCGGGTGCAAATTGTTGATGTACGACAGAGTACGCACTCCAATCTCGCCGTCGCTTCCAGGCTCTCCATCTTTTCCCACGAAGAAATCTGTCGGAATCCACTGATAATCCGTCTTACATCCGTATGGCCTCTCCACGACTTCAGACCCAGTGAACATCAGGCGATGCATTTGCTCCGTTGGCGTGTTGTAAGACGAAGGATCTAATGCAGTCGGAACTTGTAGCGTCTTTCCAAACACGCAGCAGAACAGCGACGGATGCACCAGATCCAGCACTTGGTTGTTAGAATGTGGGTGCCAATCTTTCTCGTCGTCTGGTACGTTTTCCAGCTCTGCCACTCCATTCTTGAATTTCGTCGCCAGTTCCTCTGAGATTATGTTGTCGCTGACCCAAACGCCATCAATGCCAGCAGGACAGATCACACCTTTAGCGAGATCCGTGTCAATAGTCATCTTTTCTCTCTTTGCTACCAATTCGAGATATTTTGCGATGTAGCGCTGCACGGCATCAAGCTCGTCGTGGATCTTCTCACAGTGCATTTTCAACTTCAGCAAGCGGTCCTCAGACAATATGCCGGATCCAGGCGAAATTGGTAAGGCTTCCTTAATGCTAACACCACGACGAACAGCAAGAACAAACTCGGTAGCTCTTGGTGCGAGGGATGGATCGTTTACAGAGCGAGCCGCATCAACGGCGGATGTCGTCGTCTCATCTGTCCACTCTTCAACTGGAATAGTCTTCAGTCGCTCATGTAGTAAGAGCTGGTTGAACGTCCATTTCACAGCTGGATAAGATGCTTGAGACTCCACCTCTTCCTCTAGCGCAAGCAGTCTCTTGTTCTCCAATTCTTCAGCGGCTCCTTCCGTTTTTCTCTTTTTCGTAGCCACTTTTGTGTCCTCATCGTCATTTTCTTCTTCATCCTCTTCCTCATCGCCACCCTTCTTCAAGTCAGTGACAACATCTTTCAGCCACCTCCTCAGTTTTTCTTGTTTTTCGGGTCCTGTCGGCTCCTCAAGAAGGGGACGGAGCGCATAGATTGGCTCTCGACCATGCGACCAGTCAGCCAGGGATTGTTCAAACGTCTTGAGCAGTAGCTGCTGCTCCACCTCGCTCAGCCATTTCTCGCGGATATTCTGGTCTTGCCATTTGATCCACCACCGATCCTTCTGCAGGATGCTAGCGATCGCCTGCTGCACATTGAGCTCGAGCAACGGTCGCGGCTCCATCGCAAAAAGTTATTTCTGAAGATTTGAACCACGCACTTTCAGTTTTAGATTTCAATTTGATTCATAAGCATTTTACTGCATTCTACTACCGTCCACACTGACAATTAAGGGTAACTCGGCACTCGAGTTTGGTCCTAGTCCTAAAAAAAACTTATTTACAGTGAGAGGATCTCGCTGTCCCACTCGGCCGGTTCAGGTGCCGTTGAAGTAGCGATCGAAGCGCTAATAGCCCCAATGTCGAGCCAGAACGGATCGTCACTTGAAAACCCTTCCAGATTAGAAAGAGGCTCTTCGCAATCGATCGTCAGAGGCTGGAACTCGTCCAAAAACTCCATTGTCAACGCACGTTCAACGTCATCGATGTCCGATGCTGCATCGCTGACGACCGGCTGCTCAACTGTCTTTGGAGTCTCCGTCGGAATGGTAAAGTTGATGTCATCAACAGTAGTCGGCGAGCAAGGGAACAAGGCGTCGAGTTGGGCGATGCTCATACTGGCGTCGGTGCTCAGCTTGAGCTGCTTCTGCTTGCGCCGCTCGATCTTCTGGCGATATTTCTGTGCGTGAGTCATCGCTTGTCTAGTCGAACGAGTACCTACGTGGTTGGCAATGACCTTCCACGGGCCTGAAGGGTACATCTCCAAAGCTTCTAGGAAGCGTTCGTGCTCCTCCATGGTCCAGAGCAGTCGACTGCGCTCGTTCATGCGCTTCTTGGACTTTTCGCGGGCGAGGCGAGCGCGTCGTCGTGCTGCCGTCACCTTTTCTGCTGATCGCGGAGGGATGCGGATGAGCTGGTTTCCGTCTTGGAAGAAGCCGTTCTGCACGACGGAGGAGATCGTCATGGTGTTTATTTGGTTTTGTGTAGTGGAGTGCTGACACTTGGCACTTTTTGAGGTGTGCGCACTACGATGCTAAAACGAGAATGAGCATTTGACTTCAATGTGTAAAGCTGAACACGTTGGCGTTGGGTCTCTTCGACCGTAGGATACGTTCACGCCGTTGTTGGCGGGACCGATCATGTTCAAAGTGGAAATTTTCCTGATACATTGCGGTGGGCACTTGATAGATGGGCGGAGTGAGGAACGGAATTGGGTGGGAGAGAACGAGCAGTCACTGATCGGAAAACCTGGTCTTTGGAGAGTTCCGGAGAGCGTAAAGTATTAAACCCATGGTTATTTGCTGTTTGAAGATCTCCACCCATGATGAGAGGGAGGTCTTTTTCGGAGAGTAAGCGTGGATGTGGTTTTTTCGTTTTTAACGGCTCTCGCCATAAAACGGTCGAAATTGACTTGACGCTGCGCATTTGATTGAAAAAACGGATTTTTCGATACAAAAGTCAAGTGAAACCCGACGAGCTCCACATGAGCTGGAGCACCACTTGAATCAAAAGTGCACATAGCGATACGAACGGCGGAGACGACCCTGCGTGCCACGTACTGTACCCCCGAAAGAGGCGATCGAGCAAAGCTGAGACTGAGCCTGGTCACATGTACGGCGACGACCGCACAAACTTGATAGAACGTCGCGGCGTCATCGTGATACGAGACCTGGTGCTGGTGGGGACAGCAGATACTACTCCTTGGTGTCGAAGCGCAGGGCAGTGATACCAGCGCACCGATGCTTGGGGAATTAAAACTGAGAGAATATTATGAGGTGGCAGTTGTTGTGGCCAGTGTAGATGACGGATTGGCGAAAGCGCTGGTTTATTCGATCGACTCAACAATACATTCAGCAGAAATGGATAACGGCTACAACTTCAACTATACCGTGACCCAAAGCTCTCGTCCATCGCTGTGTTACACTCTACGTCGTCGACATCCAGCAAGAAATCACTGTCTTGCGTGTATGGCAACGGCTCGTCGTGGTCGATTTCGCTGGGGTGGAAGTTGTCGAGGAACTCGAGCAGCACGGCGTGCTCCCTGGCATCGAACGGTGGGGTGGTCATGAGCTCCGTCATCGATGCTTCTCGCGTCTGGCCGGCGGCATCCTGGGACGACGACTCGGCACTTTCGATACTGTCCCTATTCTCTTTCAGTTTGCGACGCTCGATCTTCTGGCGGTACTTCTGGGCATGTGTCATGGTTTGTCGGGTGGTTCGTGTGCCAACATGGTCAGCGATGAGCTTCCAGGGCCCAGACGGATAGAGCTCTAGCGCCTCGAGGAATCGATCGTGCTCGTCGGTAGTCCAAAGGAGGCGACTCCTCTCGCTGGGTGGGTCCTGCCGCCGAGAGCGTCGCCTTCTCGTGGACCCACTTGACTCGGCGGCGCGAATGGGGATCCGGATCAGTTGCTGTTGGTCCTCGTTGTCCCCTTCGAATAGCCCGCTCTGGACGACTTCCGATATGGTCATGCTTAGAAGTTACTGAGTGCTGTGTGTGCTGCTGCGTAGCGGTCAGATGTACCGCCGTGTGTGTTTCTCACGGAGTCAAATGTGAAGTGAGAGCACTCGTGTTCAAGATCCGTTCCTCATTGCATTTTGCCAGGCGGCTCCGACATAGTGCAGTGTACGTACAGCCGAGGGTGCGGTGCCCTTTCCAAGTGGCAGCATCTGAAGATGCAAGTCCCTGGTTATTATCCAGATTTATTTCTCGGAGCGAGTGGCACGCAGCCATCGCTGAATTGATCGGCAAACGTCGGACAAAGGAAAGGATGCACACGCCTATTCAACACAGCGCTGACTCAGGGGGATAATCACCCCGATCCACTCGAGTCGGAGTGGGATAAACCGATCAAATGGAACAATTTTGGACCATTTACAATGTGTTATTTAAACTGAGAGACGATTAGCCCACTTCGACAACGGTCTCTTGAAAAAAAAACCTACAACTGCACTTGTGTCATTTACGATCGACTAAGAAAGTGGATTCTGGGAGCAGAAAAGTGCCCAGCTCATGTGGACCAAATGTAGTACATTATGTACGGATCACGCGTTGAAGTTGGTCAGGCTTGGTGTCGATTCTATTGCCGTCGTGACGGACAGCCTGCTGCTGGCGGTGTGCGTTCTTGTGTGGCTTTGGTTTTGCTTCGTACGAGCTATGCAAGCCTCCCATCTTGCGCCTCGAGCCCAACGAAAAACGGAACCCAGCGGGTTAGGCCACAAATCTTAATAACGATCGGTTAATCAAACCTGCTGTTTCACATTGCACGGCGTGTTTCCAGTCGGAGTCCTGCCCCGCTAGGAAAGCTCTGCGTGGAACCAGCCAGCTGTGCAGGCCTCCACAGTACGTGCCGCGAGCGAGAAGGGCGACACCAAGTCTACCAACTCGCTGAAGGAGAGCCGCCGCCAAGCACGGAACGGTCGGCTGAGGTGGCGTCACCTGTGAACAGCACCAGCAGGGGAAGAGATGCTAGCAGGGAATTTTTTTTTTCTTTTGGCTATTACGGACATTGGGTCTTAATTAGAGCTATAATACCTGTGCAGCAAGTTGCGGTCCGCTACATTGCATGGTTCGGGTACGCAATGGTATCGCTCTACTCTGCTGTACCAGTAGTTGTTTACCTTGGGAGAAAACAATACATTCTACGATATTCGCTCACGAGTTTGTCAACACAACTGGTAAGAGAGAACGGAGTGTGCCGGGTACCCAATGTGTCGGTAAACTCAGTACGTATATTCTTTTTTAGTGTTGTTATGGTGAAGGTTTACAGCGTTAGAATTCAAGATAAAGCAATGGAGGGGAGGGCCCTGGACTACATTCGAGTAGTAATTGTCGATCGTTTTTGAGAAGATAAATTGAGTTGAACGCCTCGCAAAATGAAAGTCAGTTGGCTGAAAGGAATTCAACAACTTTTTGCTGTTCATTACATGTATTAACATATAGCCGCTAGCGAGTGCGCTTCCCTTACACCTACCGATTGCTCTCATCAAGCTTCGTGCCGACTGCCTTTAGAAACGAACTCCTACCATGAAAACACTGTCCTGCGAGTACAGAAGTGGAGTTGCCCGCTCAATTTCGCTTGCCTGGAAGCTATTTACGAACTCCAACAGCACCGAGAGTTCCGTAGCTTCGTCCAGCAGATCAGTTGATGCATTGGCTTTCAACTTTCCTCTAGGCGGACTGCTAATCTCTTCTTCTGAAGACGTTTCGCGACAAGAGTCGATGCTCTCCGTGCGTTTTTTCAACTTCCGCCGCTCGATCTTCTGTCGATATTTCTGAGCATGTGTCATTGTCTGGCGCGCCGTCCGCGTACCGATGTAGTCCGCTATCGCTTTCCAGGGTCCGGACGGACAGAGCTCCAGCGCCTCCAGGAATCGGTCGTGCTCATCGACTTTCCATAGGAGTCGACTTCTCTCGGTCGGTGGGTCGCGGCGACGAGAACGTCGTCTTCGTTTAGACTGGGCAACTTCGGCAGCTCGGATTGGGATTCGAATCAACTGCTGGTCGTGGACGTCTCCGACAAATAAGGCGCTCTGCACAGTCTCCGAAATTGTCATATTAGGCAACTGGTTGTTGGTCGGCTGGGACAATTCTAAACTGAGGACCGATGCGTTGGCCAGCTTTTGAGCCATGTTGTATTTTACCACGCAGGCGCCTTGCGATCGGACGTCTGCCCATTCCAACCGGAACCCATATGTAAATTGCAGACTGATTCCTGGCTTCCTGAATTGCTGAATTGTTCAGGTTTATTTCCGAGCAGCACAATTCTTCAAATTAATGGGAAAGTTGGACTTGATCCGCGTGACTACTTAAGTATTTCTTTAGCGATTGCCCAGATTGGCAACAGGGCTAGAACGCCACATTCAAGCGTTTTAAAACTCGCGGTACGGCCACCGTACTGATAGCATCATGATGAGCCTGATGTTGATACTCAATATTTCTTAGCCGAAAAACAGAACCCAGCGGGTTAGGCCCCAAATCTCGTCATCCTTGTATACAAGCTGAACTTTTTTCAAAGCGTTTGCCAATCCGCCTGCTGTAAAAGCTTTACGGCTTACGGACAACTACAGCTCAATACGGGTGTTCACACATTTCAGCTTCGTTGATAATTCTCATTCCCTCGAACAACAAAATTCCGTTGCCAAACAGAAAACAGATCCATCGTCACTTTCAACTCCGTCTCCGAGGTTCACCGATCGGTAACCGACACATTGGGTACCCGGCACACTCCGTTCTCTCTTACCAGTTGTGTTGACAAACTCGTGAGCGAATATCGTAGAATGTATTGTTTTCTCCCAAGGTAAACAACTACTGGTACAGCAGAGTAGAGCGATACCATTGCGTACCCGAACCATGCAATGTAGCGGACCGCAACTTGCTGCACAGGTATTATAGCTCTAATTAAGACCCAATGTCCGTAATAGCCAAAAGAAAAAAAAAATTCCCTGCTAGCATCTCTTCCCCTGCTGGTGCTGTTCACAGGTGACGCCACCTCAGCCGACCGTTCCGTGCTTGGCGGCGGCTCTCCTTCAGCGAGTTGGTAGACTTGGTGTCGCCCTTCTCGCTCGCGGCACGTACTGTGGAGGCCTGCACAGCTGGCTGGTTCCACGCAGAGCTTTCCTAGCGGGCAGGACTCCGACTGGAAACACGCCGTGCAATGTGAAAACAAGCAGGTTTGATTAACCGATCGTTATTAAGATTTGTGGCCTAACCCGCTGGGTTCCGTTTTTTCGTTGGGCTCGAGGCGCAAGATGGGAGGCTTGCATAGCCGTACGAAGCAAAACCAAAGCACACAAAACGCACGCACACCGCCAGCAGCAGGCTGTCCGTCACGACGGCAATAGAATCGACACCAAGCCTGACCAACTTCAACGCGTGATCCGTACATAATGTACTACATTTGGTCCACATGAGCTGGGCACTTTTCTGCTCCCAGAATCCACTTTCTTAGTCGATCGTAAATGACACAAGTGCAGTTGTAGGTTTTTTTTTCAAGAGACCGTTGTCGAAGTGGGCTAATCGTCTCTCAGTTTAAATAACACATTGTAAATGGTCCAAAATTGTTCCATTTGATCGGTTTATCCCACTCCGACTCGAGTGGATCGGGGTGATTATCCCCCTGAGTCAGCGCTGTGTTGAATAGGCGTGTGCCATCCTTTCCTTTGTCCGACGTTTGCCGATCAATTCAGCGATGGCTGCGTGCCACTCGCTCCGAGAAATAAATCTGGATAATAACCAGGGACTTGCATCTTCAGATGCTGCACTTGGAAAGGGCACCGCACCCTCGGCTGTTGTACACGTACTATGTGTCGGAGCCGCCTGGCAAAATGCAATGAGGAACGGATCTTGAACACGAGTGCTCTCACTTCACATTTGACTCCGTGAGAAACACACACGGCGGTACATCTGACCGCTACGCAGCAGCACACACACACTCAGTAACTTCTAAGCCATGACCATATCGTAATAAGGTCATCCAGAGGGGGCCACGAGAACCGAGGACCAACGCAACGATCCAATGCGCCGCCGCCGAGTCAAGTGGGTCCACGAGAAGGCGACGCTCTCGGCAGGCCCACCCAGCGAGGAGAGGACCCGCCTTTACCGGCGAGACGATCGATTTCCTCGAGGCGCTTTAGAGCTCTACCTCTGGCCCTGGAACGAGTGCATCGCTGACCATGTTGGACAACGGCAAGACAAACACAGCCCATTACCCAGCCAGAGTCGAAGTGCAAACGAAGATCGAGCGTCGCAAACTGAATGAGATCCTCGACTATTGCCGGTCGCCAGACGCCGTCGTCCCAGGATGCCGCCGGCCAGACGCGAGAAGCATCGATGACGGAGCTCATGACCACCCCACCGTTCGATGCCAGGGAGCACGCCGTGCTGCTCGAGTTCCTCGACAACTTCCACCCCAGCGAAATCGACCACGACGAGCCGTTGCCATACACGCAAGACAGTGATTTCTTGCTGGATGTCGACGACGTAGAAGTGTAACATCAGCGAGGACGAGAGCTTTGGGTCACGGTATAGTTGAAGTTGTAGCCGTTATCCATTTCTGCTGAATGTATTGTTGAGTCGATCGAATAAACCAGCGCTTTCGCCAATCCGTCATCTACACTGGCCACAACAACTGCCACCTCATAATATTCTCTCAGTTTTAATTCCCCAAGCATCGGTGCGCTGGTATCACTGCCCTGCGCTTCGACACCAAGGAGTAGTATCTGCTGTCCCCACCAGCACCAGGTCTCGTATCACGATGACGCCGCGACGTTCTATCAAGTTTGTGCGGTCGTCGCCGTACATGTGACCAGGCTCAGTCTCAGCTTTGCTCGATCGCCTCTTTCGGGGGTACAGTACGTGGCACGCAGGGTCGTCTCCGCCGTTCGTATCGCTATGTGCACTTTTGATTCAAGTGGTGCTCCAGCTCATGTGGAGCTCGTCGGGTTTCACTTGACTTTTGTATCGAAAAATCCGTTTTTCAATCAAATGCGCAGCGTCAAGTCAATTTCGACCGTTTTATGGCGAGAGCCGTTAAAAACGAAAAAACCACATCCACGCTTACTCTCCGAAAAAGACCTCCCTCTCATCATGGGTGGAGATCTTCAAACAGCAAATAACCATGGGTTTAATACTTTACGCTCTCCGGAACTCTCCAAAGACCAGGTTTTCCGATCAGTGACTGCTCGTTCTCTCCCACCCAATTCCGTTCCTCACTCCGCCCATCTATCAAGTGCCCACCGCAATGTATCAGGAAAATTTCCACTTTGAACATGATCGGTCCCGCCAACAACGGCGTGAACGTATCCTACGGTCGAAGAGACCCAACGCCAACGTGTTCAGCTTTACACATTGAAGTCAAATGCTCATTCTCGTTTTAGCATCGTAGTGCGCACACCTCAAAAAGTGCCAAGTGTCAGCACTCCACTACACAAAACCAAATGAACACCATGACGATCTCCTCCGTCGTGCAGAACGGCTTCTTCCAAGACGGAAACCAGCTCAGCCACAATGTTTCTACGAACTAGTCCTGACCGACGGCAACACCCCACCCCCACATAATCAACGAAAATGGTGGGATATCGATTAGCCTTCAGTCTGTAGTCTGAGTACCGATGTAGCCCGGAATCGCTTTCGAGGGCTCGGAGAATCTCCGACGGAGACAGAGCTGGGCTTTGTCTTATAGTAAGACTCTTACTAGGCGTTCGTTCCTGAAATGCCGTTTACGAGAGCAGAAATGAGCGGTGGAATAGGTCTCTATAATACTCTTCCGAAGATTACATGTAGCACAAGACCAGATCTCCATCGGGGTTTAACCGAAGTAGAAATCGCTGTGTATCAGTGATCCACTATCAATGACGTTGTCGAAACTCGTGAGGTCGAGCGACGAACTCATACAATACTATCACAGTATTCGCGAATGTAAGCCATGTGGGCGCCTCTATCTTCGATGGCTCATTAAACAAGACGTTGAGAATCAGCAGCGATAGGTAGTCTTGGCGCCTGAAATATCGGATCCGTGCTGGTGGAATGATTCGAACAGTCTTGGTTTGCCCGCTCAACTTGTTGCGAGGATTCGTCGCAGATTGGTACCAGGGACAGAGATTCCCTCTCTGAGCTTCCACGAAAATACTCGTATCCGCTGCAACAATCGTTGGCTACGACTACAGCATGTTACTCCCCGTTCTCGCGGTCTCTGTCTCACCGCAACGGATGATACTACGTATATCAAGCATGTAGTAATTCCCCGATTTACATTTTTCGTCTTAAAGGTTCTCCACACCATCGGTAAGTTACTACCTGAACTAAGGGGCCTGTGAAACAAGCTCCACATATTTCGCAGTAAGTGTCGCTACCGATACGGCCTCCGCTGCCTTCACAAAGTCGCTGGGGATCTGCTCCTCGAATAGGAACGATCTTGCGTGGTCAACAGATATGAAGTCACCTTGACCAAGAACCGTAAGCAGTAGTGCTGCCTGCAGGAATGCCGTCTGCTTCTCATTGGCGCCAAACGTGCACTCCGGGTTGATGGCCTCACACATCGTCACGCGGTCCCTGCGAGTGTGAGCCACCGCGGTCGTGTTGATCTTTTCACTGGCATCCGCACGCGTCAGAAAATCTTCAGCGAGTGTGGAGTTGATCTCCATCGGGTCGTGGCCGAAGTAGACGTCGGTGCGCACCAGGGACGCATCGTGCTCAGGCAGAACGTGCCGACCCAGGTAGTCGAGTGAGAAGACCTCTGGCACTGGATTGACCTGAACGGTAGCCGTATCATTCGCAATGTTGAACACTTCCATGATCACAGCCTTCAGGTCACCTTTTGCTATGTTCTGGCCATTGCGAGGCAGATATCCGTGGTTGGCAAGCGCGTTGAGTGCTGGGCATGGTGAGCGGCGGAATGTGGCCGTGGTGTTGGGCACGCCCGAGCCCTCAGTAGCAGAAGGCTTGTAGTATTCACCAACTTGTAGCTGCTCAGAGGAGTCGCGGCAAGCCTCGCTTTGTGTTCCGCCCGCTTGGACTAAAGTTACGTCGCTAATGGCAAAGAAAGCGATGGCAGCGACGAACGTAGCACGGAGCATTATACTGTAGTTGCTGAAGAAGTTGTCTGTTGGGGGTCGAAGCAAATTGGCAAATGATCTCTTGTAAACTATTACCATGTAGCAGAGTGAAACTGGTCCACAGTACAGCAAGGAATTGCTGTCGAGTTTTCGCTCCTAGTGACACCATATTTGCTTTGCTGGTGGTCCAGATTGCGTTAGCTCTCTCTGTTAAGTAACACGGCATCAGTGATGTCTCTTTACTTACCGTACCAGTAACAACTACATATACCTACATGAGACTACACTGTACTGTACCTACTGGTGCGTCAGATCACCAGAATAGATTCAGAGTTCTGTACATTCGCACAAACCGAAGCAGTGGGCGGGTTTCCTTTGAAGCTGAGAAAACGTATTGCGGGGTGACCCATGTAAATGCTGCCAGCAAAC
This sequence comes from Phytophthora cactorum, assembly GCA_016864655.1. Classification (NCBI taxonomy): domain Eukaryota; phylum Oomycota; class Peronosporomycetes; order Peronosporales; family Peronosporaceae; genus Phytophthora; species Phytophthora cactorum. Next base: position 630,128 of record NHQK01000015.1, on the reverse strand, counting down.
GGATTTGCTGGGCTCACGAGTGACATATCGAGGGTGATGGTTGCTTGCATGGGTGCCAAGAGTCTTGGTCGAAGACACATATTTTCTACTTCATAAACTGGGAGCCCAACTTATGCCCTTACAAGGACACCGGCTTCAACAGCGACGACAGCAACGCGACGGCATACAGTATCTTCATGTCAGCAGCAGAGTCCTCAACTTCGGATATTGGGTATGATAGTACTACATCGTGAAGGCAATTTTGGCTTATATTACTAACTCAAAATTTGAGATACTTTTAATATTTATTACTACAAGTATTACTATTTTCTCCTTCAGCAAATTCAATTTGATGCTGTCAACCAACGACTGTATTTCTTGTTCTAATGATCCTCTGGATGCCCTACCTTGGCACACCTGCTAGGCGATCATCGCGGCCAGGAGATACGGTGGCCCTCTAAGAAGAACCAGAGGCCAGGCGTTTAATGGATGTGTCGGCGAAATGGACAATCTCCTGAGCATTTTTTTTATAAAATGCGCTTGCCTACCGACGCTATAGTACGGTGATCTATCTGCCAGGTGCTTATACCTCATCGATAATATACGTATGTAAGCATAACTACTCACTTTCTTTTCATGGTTCCATGATAGCGAGCATAAGAACCAGAGAAGGGTTCGCCAAGCTAGAGCAGTGTTCTATTGACGCGGTCATGTGAAATGTATATGTAGTAGTGTTTTGTGTGTGTGGTTGACGTTGCCCCCCCCCCCACTAAGTTTGCAATAGCCAAGCTATTAAACGCTTATACAAAATTTAGGTGGTTCAGAGGGCCTCTATTTGTGCTAAAATAAATTTTGGAATCCTGTCGTTATATAATACCTCATCGATTTCCGATCCTGTGCTAATGAACTACTGCTGTCATTAAATATCTCGCGCGTTTTGCACCACGGACTGTACCATATTGAAATGGCATCAGCATGCTCTTCGAAATTGTGCTGGGCCGTTTTGCTTTCCTTGCCACGGTGGACCTCAGGAATCGATATCGGCTACTACCGGTATCAATATTAAGAAGTAGCTAATATTCTGGAGATACTATCGATCTCTAGTCAGCAGACACGATGTCAATGATGAACTCAGTGCGCGTTGATTAGTTTTCTGTTCTAGACTCTCAAAAGGCTAAGCTCAGCCACATTGTAATTAAAAAAAAACGTGTGCACGAATTAGGTCGGCGTTGAAAGTAGAATTTAAGAACATTTGAAGTACTATTATAGATAGTAATTGCGCTGATTTTACTGACACTTGACGATGGCACAAACCCCACTGAATTGATGACGGAGAAGCTGTCAGTCCAGAACACGGGGCATTTTTTGCTTTCTCATCGGGCCCCAAAAAGTTTGTGTTTGGCGATCATAGTTGACTCGTTTTGTAAAAACGAACAATACTATTCATGGGATTCCACAGTTATAATGGCTATGCTGGATACGTAGATCATCGCAATTCTTTATCAGCGTTGAAGCAACAACCTCATATTTTTCAAATTGACAAAGTACACCAGTAACAATTCTAAGCTGACTACATGTACATGTATGCGAGACATTGTAATCTCCAATTCTGACTCACACTCGGCGATCTGGTAGCCGCAGCTCGCAGCTCGCAGCTCCATGGTCTTGTCCTTCGCAGTGACAGATCAGTTTTAGGCCTCCGTAGTATTCATAAACACGAAAGCAATTGTTCAACATTGACTAGAAATGCGATGTTGTTTTACGGAGTCGCTGTTCAAGATCCCCCTTCGAGTTCATCATTTGTACATACATGTACAACCTCGTTTACGACGCCTGCGCGACGAGCTCTGCCGACTTTGCACTGAGTACCGCGACTGAAACGGGTTCCTTGGACTTCACAAAGTCATTGGGGATTCTTTCATCGACAAGGAACGCTTTCGCGTGGTCAATAGATATGAAATCACCTTCACCCAGCGCCTTTAGCAGCAGTGCCGCCTGCAAGAACGCCTTCTTCTTCTCGTTTTCCCCAAACGTGCACTCCGGGTTCGTGGTCTCACACAATGTGGCACGATCCTTGCGAACGTGGGCGATCGCTGTAGTGTCGATCCTGCCATTGCTGTCAGCACGACTGAACACGTCGTTAGCAAGAGTAATGTTCACTTCCATCGGGTCGTGACCGAAGTATGCGTCCGTGTGCACCAGCGACGCGTCATGTTCGGGTGCGTTATGCTTGCTCAGAAAGTCGAGAGAAAAGACGTCGGGAACTTGGCTGACTTGTGTTGCAGCCGTATCGTTGGCCATGTTGAACACGCTCATGATTGCAGCCTTCAGAACGCCCTTCTCGATGTTCTGGCCATTGCGAGGTAGATACCCTTGGTTTGCAAGCGCGTTGAGTGCTGGACACGGTGAGCGGTGGAATGGAGCTGTGGTATTGTACACGCCTGATCCTTCAACAGCAGAGGGCTTGTAGTATTCCCCAACTTGTAGCTGTTCGATAGTGTGGCGGTACCCCTCGCTTTGCAGGGTTCCGCCCGCTTGAACTGGGGTAACGTCACTAATGGCAGCCACCGCGATGGCAGCGATGAACGTGGCGCGGAGCATTGGTGCAGGTGTGTCGGTGTTGAAGCAAATGAGCAAGTGACTGTGGTATTGTGAAGCGAACCTGGCTCATACTGTAGAGCCAGCCTTTACAAAGATCGAAAGCAAGGAGTTGTTGAGCGTTGAGGCATTAGTTCGGCGGTGCTGCGAGCGTAAGGGTAATCACCGGATTTGTTTGTTGGTGGTCCAGAGCACTACAAAAGTAAACCAGACTATCCACGTAGAGCACAACAACCGGCAAATGTGCCGGGCATACCATTAGGGGTGCTCAAAATTACCGCATTGGCTGAAAACTTTCCAGTTTCCATCTGTTTTCAGATGGTGATACAGTATTACCGTAAACTCTATGTGCAACGGACGATCACCATATACAGACAGCGATATTAGCCAATCAGCATAAGCTATAACTGGCTAGATTAGTAATTTACACCAATTGTGTTAGAGGCTCTGGTCGCGCTGGCTGGTGCTGGTTCTCGGTCTAGGTAAAGGGTTCGGGCGTATTGTGATTGGCTCATTACGAAAGAGGTTAGGGTAAATTGTATGCAACAAGAACTTGGGAACTCGAGAAGTGCCCGGGTTCCGAGTTCTGTATAAGGTTAGCTGGCTGACAGCCAGTGACTCCAGTTTGTAATCTCTGCGCTTTGGCCAATGCCAACGACACACCGACTAGCCGCGCTCGATGCGAAGACCGTCGCTGCAAGTGTCGGGCTAGCATGTGCGTTGATGCTGCATAGGAACCCTCCAGGGAATGTGTTTACTTTGGAGGCAGGTATTGCATTTGAGTGTATGTTAGATGACGAAAGCTATAACGCTTGGTTTGCCCTGGTGGCTCGAGCACTTCAACCTCTGAGTTGCCCGTTGCTCGAATGTCAGCGCTGTATTCTGCCCATTTCCGCTTCAGCCACTTCAGTTGTAGCTCATCCCATTCATACACAGCACAACTTGCATTTAGAAAGGAAAATAGTCAACAAATATTGCGTGCAGCACGTTTTACCTTGTTCTTGCATTGGTCGGAGGATATGGGCAGCTTTTGCTTCGTGCTCAGCCCTGACGCGAGCAGCAACCAGGCCTCCTTGAGCACTGCGTAGTTTTTTGCTTTGCCAAAGTGTTCGACGTACGTCTTGTACCGAAGCGACATTAAGTCGTGCAGGTCCACTCCAGCACTGCGCTGGGCTTCTTCTCCACCCTGCAGGCCGCCCGCTTCCCTTTTCCCCGGGTCTTCTTCTCTTTGACACCAGCGGTGGTAGCATACTGGCCAGCCGCGTCGTTTGTGACCTTGCCCCGAACCGCAAGCAGTGATGCAGTGCTGTCTGTGGCAGCTGACGCCGGTGTGATACGATACGCTTGATCAGGAGCCCCTTGAGACTCATGTGTAGCCATGTTGTCGAAGGCTACAGTACCGGAATCGAGCAGGCCACCCACGGCACCACTGGTAGCTGTAATAGCTAGGGGAACACCACCCCGAATCCATGCATCCTCACGCTCAAGAGCTGTTGCCACGGTCACTCGGGGAGTGATCATCGTATTAAGTCGCCGCCCTTCCATCTGCTCAGGGCGAGCCCAAACGTCGTTGTAGCCGTTGAGAGAAAGCGTCGACACAAGAGCTTCCCGGCTGGTGGAGTTAGTGTAGCCCGAGGGAGGCATTGTAATGGGCCAACTCTGTGTCCACTACTTCGGCTTACACGTTAGCGCACGTGTACGAGGAAGCGTAGTTTGCTTAAACTTAAACTAAAATGAGAAAAGCTAAAAAGCCGTTTTGGGTTAAAATGAGAACTGTTATTTATGATTTATGTCTGGACTGGGTTTCCTCCTAAAACTGATATCCTATATGAAAGGTATTCTGCCATCCGATGGCTGTCAGAACCCTGTTAATCTAATTGGTAGAAAGAAATGCTTATCTACCAATAGGAAGCCTAAATGCATACACACCAGTGGTCTGCAAAGTGTAGCCATTGGTGTGTCTTACACAACGTTCGAGAACCTTCCATGTAACCAAGTGGGTACGTGTAGCCACTTGCGTGTAACCCCGTTACAGGCATGGTGCAATTGGGGGGGGGGTGAAAGATTGCAAATGCTGCGGACCAGGAGCTTGACTTGATCGAGAAGTGCACACCGCCAGTAGCTCGCCGACGCATCGCTGCCAGTGATGATAACCAGACAGGCTCTGGTTCCGAGTTACAGGTTTTCCCTACCCCTCTCAAGTGTGTCCGAGAACCAGCACCAGCGGTAAACACTATGGAGTACGAGGTTACGGAGTACGAGGGTGTAAGAGCCGTGCGAATTGGTACGAACCAAAAAAAGGTAATCTAACAATAGGTAACTTGCAATTATCCTATTTCAAGAAATTCCATCTAATTTTGGTCTAGAACCCGCAAATCTAAAAATGTAAACGAAAAATTGGCGAACAAGTTAAGCGAGGCCATTCCACAATTATGGTTCCACCTGCAACTACCCCACCTCGCTTCATTATACCACCACTCCCAAAATGCGTGTATGCTTCATACGAAGCAGCCGAAGCAGCCCTCCATTCTTGGAATCGAGAACAAATTATCGATGTCACCAAGAGCTACAGTAAGAAAAACCATTCCAAAGAGATCTGACAACGCGACTTTAAGTACGGCAAACATGGGCGTACTCAAAACAATCGTAGACTTCGTGAAGAGAATCGCGTCCGCACGCAGCGGGGGGGGGGCAGCAAAATTGGGTGTACTATGATGATCCGTCTCGAAGCAGTGAGCAAAACGACAGTACGGGCAAGTGGAAAGTTGTTCATTTGAACGGTTCTGACAGTCACAACCATCCATCATTTTTGATGTCGCTTGTTCGAGTAAGGAGATGCGAATACATGCTTGCAAGTATTGCATCGCCTAGCGGCTATATAGCTGTTTGTGCCGGAAATCTTCGTGTTCTTCTTGGTTGCCGCCATGGGAGAATTCGAAAATGAAGTCTACATAGGCGGACAAGCTCAAATAAATGGCTGCCCCCCAAAATTTGAGCATGTCCCTTCCACTTGACCTTTTTTTGATATTACAAACACCCTCGTACTCCGTAACCTCGTACTCCATAGTTTTCCCCAGCACCAACCAGCGCGACCAGAGCCTAAGCGCCTGGTCCAAGTGCTGGAACGCGTTCCGGGATAATGAAATTCACCACCTGATTGGCAAATAAAAAGTGGTACAGTATACCCAAACTGATTTGTTGCTGTTCCAGAGCTTGTTTTTCAGAACACCAAATTCTGGTGTTCTGAACTCAGCACACGTGTGGTACGAACATGTTGGATGAACAAGAGATCCTAGCGATCTGCGCTGTAGTCTTCAGCGCGTGTGTGGCTGCAGTGGTGAGTACATCGGACCAGCGAAGCCTTCGCGTATCAACTTCTTGCAAGTCGACATTTGCTACAACTACATTTGTGAGCCATGGAACGAAGGAACCAGGGTGGTTTAAAAAGAAAATGGAGTGTGATAAATCGTCGCTTCTATCCATATCCATATCCAGCGCTGTGCGCGCCGCGACTCCCTGTCTACCAGCTTCAAACAGCAAGCATCCTCACATAAAGCGGGTTGCGCATACCATCATGTATTTAGCACAAGGTGGCACGATGGACCTAGCAGCGTCCGTACTGGGAATTTCTAAAACGCGCGCGGTTGTCTATATTAATTCCGTGCTAGATGTTCTAAGTGGGATGGCTAAGGAAGTTGTTACTTTGCCCTGCGAAGATGAACTTCCTACGGTCGAGGATGGGTTCTTCGCGATAGTGGGCTTTCCGGTGGCATCGTTGCCGTAGACGGTACTTTGGTTGCGATTCAGCGCCCTCGAGAACACGAAGGATGGAATTGTAGAAAGAATTTCCCGGCACTGAACGTTCAAGCTGTGGTAGATCATCGCGGAGCGTTCCGCTCCCTTTCAGCTCGCGCTGGGTTTAACAATGACCAGTCAATTTGGAATGGCTCAGGAGTTCGTAGTCGGTAAGTGCGGGAGATTCATTTTAGAATATAATTCTATTTGATAAGGAGTATCTAATTTTACTAATGTAGTTTGCAGTCGTATGTTCCTCCTGGAAGACATTTACGTGGCGATGCAGGTTATAAAATTTGGGGCCATCTTCTGACTCCATTTCCTGAAGATCATGCCATAAATGACAGTAAGAAGCGACTCTACAACAAGAAGCATTCACGAACCATAATTGTGGTCGAATGTGCATTTGGGCGTCTCAAAAATCGCTTCAGGATTCTGCTGGGAACACTCGAGCCGAAATCTACTGAAAGCGTGTCAAAAGCGATCTTGAGCTGCGCTGTGTTGCATAATCTATTGCTGAAGGTTGGAGATAGTCAGCTATGTGATGGCCAAGATCCGCTGTTAAATGCCGTACCACCTGAGTTGCAGACAGACCCAGAAGAACTTGCCGTGCACCATCAAGGTATAGGTAGGAGAGAAGATATCGCAGCGATTTTTTCTAGTACATGTTCTCTATAGTACCGTACAAAAGTTTGAGCTATTCTTGATCATGACCCGTGTTCAAATGTTAGGCGCTATGATAGCTGCTACTAACGTAAGCTTACTGCTTTTGGTTGAGCAGCTGCTGCAGTATGGCTAACTGCATTGTTAGGAGTTGTTGTGACTCAGCATGCTGCCGCTGAAGCGTTTGTGCTATCGACCGGATTGCATCCTCGTTAGAAGCAAGTGTACTGAGCGAAGCCGCGATGGCTTCCATCCCCGTTTGCAGTGCTGTCGCCATTTTCACCACGGGGGGAGCCTGGGAAGGCTTTGCAGGAGTGCTCACTTCAGATACAGTGTTGCTGTCTTCTTGGTCGTCGTTTGTCAGGTAAGTATCCATCAACGACTCACCGCTAATACCCACGCGCGATCCGAATCCACCCGTCCAAACGGCCCATTATCCTTCATCACGGTCCACTTCAATTGCATTATTTCCAGTTTGAGATTGATCACGCCTTCCTTTTCGATACATTTGAGACGCCTGTGCAAAATAAATAATAAAGCGAAATGTCGAAGTCAGTAAAAAAAAACTTGGTCCTTCGATTTTTAAGGTTTCAACGCGTATTAGTACCTGGTCCTGGGAGATAACGATACCTAGCTACTGTGACAGTACGCTAGCAGAAAGCTGCAATGCAAGCGCTTTGTATCCACCGAGTCAAGCTTCCTCTTCACTTCTCCGTCATCAAACCGCAAGCGAAGCAGCTCGCCAATCATGGCGTTGCTCCACTTGAGCCGCGGCCCAGCACGTCGCTTCCTTCCTGGTCGAGGTCCAGGTGACGCACCATCGCCACCTTCTGCTGAGCTGGTGTCAAAGCAAGAGGCAGAGACTGGCCTTTCCGACTGGGTTGCTGCGGCTGTAGTTGCTGCAACACAGCAACGAACAAACCAGACATTGACATCAACTCTGTTGAGGTTAGGGCTCGTCACAGAGCGACCTCACACACCGTGTACTCTAAAATCTTATAGTAAAGAGTCACGGTTCATGTGACTCTATCATTTTATATTCAAGTCAGCCGCTGGCTGGCTGACACACTTTTATATAGAGTCTTTGGCTACTACACGAAACTTAAGAGCAGCAAGACTAGCTTGCTGCTCGTCAATCTCATTTCTTCTTTTCCTTCCTTCAAGCCTTCAGTTTCTTCTCTCAGCGCATCCTGCAACTTCAATAGGTCATGAGTCCAAGCCTCAACTGACGACTTCCCCCGGCTCACGGGGTCAAGAAACTTTGACGTATGGAAGACCCGAGTGACGACATCGCTTGACGGCAAGCACGTCCTCGGTTTCGTCACCAAAAAGGATACAATGGGGTGAGCGAGGATGAAGAAGATGAAGACTCATCCGGCAGCAGCGAGATGTCCGACGTTGAAGCCTCTCCCAAGCCCGCCACAGCAGCCGGCTACGACTCACAAGCCGTCGACTACGAGCCCAGCTCCGACGACGACGATCCCGCCAGCGAAGAGGGAGCAAAGAGCGGTCCGGCAACTAAACCACCCTCTCCAATCTGCCCGTTCACGCAGCGCATGTCGCGCCATCAGGTTGAGAACGAGAAGCCGGTACCACCGTCATCTCGACGTCTACGCCGCATGAAGGCACAAACTAAAGCTTTCCTGATGAAGACGATGGACGACACCTAATATCGTCTTGTCAAGAACCTCACCTCGGCTTACGACATCTTCCAAGCCATCTGCAAGAAGTATGAGGGAGCCGCATTCCATGGCGACCCATATTTCATTCAGCGTTTCCTGATGGAAACCAAGTATGAGGAAGGGAGTGACGCCAACGAGTTCTTCCTCGTTCTGGAAGACGCGATGCGAGCCGCGTCCAAGGCAACTGAATCGGTCCTCACCGATGGGCAGAAGTCGCTCTACCTGTTCCACTCTATGCCAGCGTCCTGGAAGGATGATCTGCGCATCTGGAAGGGTAACCGGAAATACATCCCGTACGATGAGCTCAAGATGAGCATTGAGGACAAAGTCCGCAAAATGGAGGCGCAGACGCGCTACTCCCTGGCCAAAGGTACCCCTGAGAGCCGACACACCAAGGACGAACGTGCGCTGGTCGCTCCATCGCACAGCACACCACGATCTGTGTCGAACGACGAGGTGTGCTGCTACTGCCAAAAGCCACGTCACACCATTCGACAGTGTCGTGGTCTGCAGAAGGATCTACGAGACGGCACGGTCAAGGCAGGCACGGTCCTGCCAGCGAACTTTGAGTTCCGCGGAGGTAATTCCCACCGTCCGCACCCTTATGAGCAGCGTTGTAACAATTCGGGTCGTGGACGCGGATCGTGGCGTAAAGACGGTCGAGGCCGAAACAACGGTGGTCGTGGTGGCAACCACCGCGGTAACAATGACAAGGGGCGCCAACAATCTCGCCGTGACGAAGGTGGCTACGATCAGTCTCGGCGTGAAGAAGCACGCATTGCCGTTGCCACCGTTATCAAGCCGGCACCCTCTGCCATCAGCCTTACAGCTCAAACAATGTCCACCTTCGATTCCAGCTGGACGGTCGATTCCGGCTGCACGAGTCACGTCACCCAACATGCTGAGTGGTTCATTTCAAAGACACCTGCCACCGTAAACATCACGGCCGGTGGGAAGTCTGAGATACCCATTGAAGGCACTGGTGATGTCATTCTCTAAGTGACTGACTCCAAGGGCGGGAAGCGCCAGCTTACGCTGCGCGATGTGCTTTATGCACCGCAGCTCCATTATAACCTCTTGTCAGTCGCTGCAGCTGTGGCGCATGTTTTCCGCTTCACGTTTCAGCGCACTGCGTGCACAATGCAAACGGACCAACGCTTTAATGTCAAGGCTAAGAAGTCGACTACTGCGAAACTGTACCAGTTTACTGCCCTGCCCGTCCAACAGCAAGAAGCCCACTTGGCAACCTCAGGTAAACCCACTGCTATTATGCTTTTGTACAACCGACTTGGTCACCCTAATATTCGTGTCTTACAGGCACTGACTAAGGATCAAGCACTCCAGGGTCTCGAGGATAGCACTGTAGTTCCTAAAGACAACTTCCTCTGTTCTGCATGTACATACGCGAAGTCACACTGCGCTCCATTTCCGTCTAATAGACAGGTTGAACGTGCTAGTTTACCTTTACAAAAAGTCCATTCTGACATCTGTGGGCCACTACCAGTTCCTAGCCTTAGCGGATGTCGCTACTTTGTTGTCTTTATTGATGATTTCACGCGGTATATGTTTACGTACCCTATCAAGGCCCGAAGCCAACTGTACGCCTGCTATGAAGACTTTCGGATGAAAACACTAAATACGTTTCGCTCCGACGTCCATATCCTTGAGTATCCAGGATCCACATCGGAATTGGATGCTCAGGTACTTCAGGCGGACAATGCTAAAGAGTATGAGAAGTTGGGTCGTATCATCTCGAAGCGGCACGGGACACACGCACAATTTACTAACGCTTACACACCGCAACAAAATGGTGTTGCTAAACGCCGCATGCGTACAATCATGGAACGTGTCCGCGCCTTACTTCTGGACACTAAGCTACCCAAGACCCTATGGGCAGAGTGTGTCACTCACGTTACTACACTCCTCAACATGACACCCAGCGAGAATACGTACAATCGAACCCCTATGAACTCTGGCACAATCGCAAACCACACGTGCAATATCTGAAAGGTTTTGGGTGTGCGGCTTACGCCCACATCAATGATGTCTATCGGGACAAGCTCGATGCACGAGCAAAGCTCTGCATTTATCTATGGATTCCTGGGCACAAGAAAGGATATCGCCTGATGGACGTTACATCTCGTGTGATAGTTTACAGCCGCGATGTTGTCTTCCGCGAGGATACTTTTCCGACCCTTGACAATGTCGATGATACGCCAGAATTATTGCCCCTACCGGCTCACCTCGATGCACCAACCGATGATGTGCCGCCTGTCAGAGACGATCTTTCTGAACCTGCAGCTGGTCAACCACCGCAGGTCGGACCACGGGCTATGACAGATGTCCCACCAGCTGCAACCATTTCAGCGACGCCGAACCCGCTCCCATTACTCCATGATGCTCATGATCGTGGCGTTGTGACGTACTCATTTGTAACCGAGACGCCTTCAGCACTACCTCAACCCCAAGCAAAGTGCCCTCGCTACGAAGAAAAAATAAACGTGACAGAGCTTACATCGGAGAAAGATACTCAGGAAAGGCAAGAGCGTACAACTCAAATTCTTACCCACTCGCTGCTCGCTACGTATCTGAGCCTAAGTGCTACAAAACCGCGATGAAATCACTTGATGCCAGACAATGGCGACTTGCTGCTGAATCAGAATACGCGTCCCTTATCAAGAATGAAACGTGGACCCTGGTTCCGCCACCACAAGGCCGCCGTGTTCTTCAAAACAGGTGGGTCTTTTTTGTCAAATACACTGATACGGGTGAAATTGACCGGTTTAAAGCACGCCTTGTTATCAAAGGCTTTTTACAGCAGTATGGTATTGACTACAATGAGATCTCCTCTCCTGTTATCGGGATGGAGGTGCTTCGCCTTCTCCTGATCATCGCAGCCTTTCTTAATGGGTTTCTCACTGAAGAGATTTACATGGCTCAGCCTGAAGGCTTTGTGACCCCTGGCCAAGAACATCTTGTGTGCAAACTGTTAAAAAACCTTTACGGTCTTAAACAAGCACCTCGCATTTGGTATCAGACACTGTCTACCTTTCTTGAGAGCCTCGGTTTTCGCAAGCTCATAAAAGATCGCTGTGTCTTTATGACAACATTTGATGGATAGGTATGCTACATTGCTGTCTACGTGGATGGCCTGCTTATCATAGCTCCCACAATAAGCCTCGTATGCTGTATTAAATCGGCCCTGAAACAGAGATTCTCGATGACAGATTTAGGGGAGGTGAAGTACATCCTCGGCTGGTCCATTGAGAGGAACCGCGAAGCTCGAACGATATATATCCACCAGCGCAAATAAGCGACCAATGCCCTCGACAAATTCGAACACGTTATGTCATATCCGATTGCGACGCCATCAGACCGCAGCATTACGTTGACGAAATCCATGGAACCTCAGACATCTAAAGAGAAGGAGGCCATGAAGGAAATTCCGTACCGAGAAGTTGTCGGCAGTCTAATGTACCTCATGGTTGGCACTCGTCCCGATCTAGCGTTTTCCATGCGTCAAGTAAGCCAATTCCAATCGAATCATGGTAAAGAGCACAGGAAAGCAGTAGTAGGAGGCCTCAAGTATTTGTCAGGCACAACCGACTAAGGTCTACTACTTGGTGGATCGAAGTCTATCGATAACATCAATCTTGCTGCTAATCTGACAGCATACATAGACTCGGACTATGCAATTGCCGTGACACCAGAAGGTCGGTTGGCGGCTACGTAACAATGATCGGACAAAGCCCCATTTCATGGTTGTCGAGAAAGCTTCACACTGTGGTGCTCTCGACTACAGAAGCTGAGTACATCGCTCTATGTCATTGCATGCAGTAAGTCATCTTTCTCAAGCTGCTACTTAAGGAGCTGGGGTTCTCAACAACCAAGGCGACAGTCCTCATGGAGGACAACCAAAGTTGTATTAAGATCTCCAGCAATCCAGAACTGCATGGGCGATCAAAGCACATTAACATACGCTACCATTTTGTCCAAGAAAAGGTAGAGCGACACGAATTCAGTGTCGTATACTGTAATACTATATCCATGGTTGCCGACATTTTCACCAAAGCGTTGGACAAACATCAGTTTAGAAACTTACGAAGTAAACTAGGCATGCATTCTCTAAGTGCACTAACGACTTAAAGAAACGACAAGGGTAAATAAGTAACCGGTCATTATAGTATACGATACATCACTTTATCAAATTAAAGAGTCACAGGATAGTATGAGGTTTTTTCTATTAAAAAGGTTTACTCACTACATCCAAAAAGGTTTTGCCCTCCACTGAGGTTTTCCTGGCATACAGCCGCCAAATATATTATGAAATAGAAGTGATGTGTTAGCAACAAAACTCACCGATGTATTAATTAAATTAATCTAAAAGAATAACCTTACGAACAAACATAACCCTGTCAATCCACTCACCATAGGAGGACAAACTGCACTTGACGTTATCATCATGTACCCTCCTTTGATGACGGCAAACTTCGAGGACAAAAGCATGTCCAACTGCCATGGTGTTGCTAGCTGCATCCAAGTAGATGCCATCCTCCAAATACAACCTTTCTATGGCAGCAGCACCACGGTGTCCTGTGCGGTGACGGTTGTACTCAATATCGGCCATTGAGAGTTGAGACCCAGCTAGATGTAGCTGCATGATGAAAGCCCGAAAAACACGCCACGGAACACCACGTGAAACGTCCTGGTGCAGTTCCTCTGAGCGAGCAAGGAATGTCTCAATGTGCTGTTCTTGGACCCCTGCAGGTTCGCCCACCAATACCAGGGCTTGTTGCAGTGCAAGGAACATGCATGTTTCTGTAGGATTTGCACCAGCGACGCATGGATACAGATTGGAGACAAACTGGAAGAAGTCTTGTTTTCTTCCAGCTTCATGCCACTCGTCCACCACCTTGAGGTCATCCTGAAAGCCGTCCTCCAGTAGCATATCACGTCGCTCCCAAGTGCGCGGGAGCCGACCATGCCGTCGTGTCTTCCATAGCACACGGTAGAGTACCTTGCCAGTTGCAGTCGTAACCTTGTCCTTAATAAACGCAATCTTCCATTTACCGGGCGGATTTGCTGCGCGACGTTGTCGACGACTCTTTGCGGTGCGCCTTGCCGCATTGCCGGGCGGTAGCCACCTGCTTACAGGCATCGCAAGACGAGCGCTTCGACGGGTCCTTGGAACTTGATCACCATGCACCAATAATGGCTGAGCTGCTACATGTCTGGGAATTGCTTGACCACTTGCAAGGGCAGCAGGCTCCGCCGCCGCTTGAAGTTGAGATTCCACTAGTGGAGGTGCTGAGTGGTCAACTACAGCCTTGGTAACTTGAACAAAAATTGGTATCTTCGACGGTCATCGGCACAACTTGTGCGTACCTTGAGATGATCTTTGTGGCTGGCGTTTAATAACAAGAGCCTTAGACCAATCACGCTAGGTGCAAAGCTGCGTAGAAACCGTGGAGTTGAAGGTCGAATCGCTTGGCGGCGAGAAGGCGAGTGGAGTTGTGATTCACGCTAAGTCACTAGCCTAAAGGGAAGCATGCGCCTCGATGCCGCTTACTTAAGCATATGCAGCTCCAGGCACTCTATTCCATGAATTGCAAGCATTTAAACGATAGAGAAGACCCTATATCCATTCGACACTCTTATGAGTTGGTCATGCCTATGCCACGCTATATTATGAAGCCATAATCAGAGGGCAAGTACGTGGCGACGATGTTGAAGACAAAATTGTCACAATTAATACCTCTAAAATTTAATTCAGTTTGAGTCGAGCACCTCATTCCTCAATATGCACTGTGGAGCTCAAGCGGCCCATGACCGTCACATTTTGAGTTTTGCTCAAAAACCGCCCTGGTGAGGAGACCTCAAATCCGGTCTCCAATCGCTCCCCGGTGCCTCAGGAGCTTCAGAAAACGCAAAAAGCGTCTTTCAGCCGGGACTTTCGAGAACTGACTGAACATGTTTGAAAGGGTTTACACTGACCAATGAGCAGTGACTATTATTATAAACCAATGATGTTTCCTGATGACGATCCAGGGAGGCTGTTGAGGTTAGGGCTGGTCACAGAGCGACCTCACACACCGTGTACTCTAAAATCTTATAGTAAAGAGTCACGGTTCATGTGACTCTATCATTTTATATTCAAGTCAGCCGCTGGCTGGCTGACACACTTTTATATAGAGTCTTTGGCTACTATACGAAACTTAAGAGCAGCAAGACTAGCTTGCTGCTCGTCAATCTCATTTCTTCTTTTCCTTCCTTCAAGCCTTCAGTTTCTTCTCTCAGCGCATCCTGCAACTTCAATAAACTCAAACGATTAGATGGATATCGCTTTGCTTTTGAAATACCTGGGGCATCTGGCGATAAAGCTGGCAAGAGTGCGTCGATTGCGGCGAAGCCAGATACAGGCGCCTCCCTGGTAAGCGGCAGACAGCCGAATGGACCATAGCAGAGTGCAGTTCGCGGGCTATTCAAGAATGTTGTGGAACTCACAGGTTGCGGACGACGGTTGGCTCACAGGATTCTTTATAGTCCACGCTTGGACCACGTGTGGTACACCAGCTCAGAGATTTCAGCTCACCTGAAAGACAAGTTGATGTCTACCTAACCCTAACGGTTTCAAAACGTGTACCAGTAGTTGGACCAGGCCCTAATGTCTCTAGCTATCCAAAAACTGGAAACAACCGATACTAATCAACTGAGCACTTCAGGTTCTGAAGGTTTTGGCAAAATGGAGATTTAGACCGAGGCATTGGCAGTTTAATATGATGTCAAATTTGTAATAAATAATATCTAAAGAAAAATATGACTGTCCGTTTGCGCATAACGTTTACGATATTTGCTTTTCTTATCGTTTAGATGGCGATCTGAAATGAATTTATATTCCCCACCCTTTGATAGGCTAATAATCGCCGTCTGAAAACATATCGGAAAGCAGCTCTGACTCGGGGGGTTGTATTATCGGTACATTTAATGGTATGAATGATACTGTTTCACTTTCAAAATTTGACGTTGCTAGGATCACCTGTTACTAATCCACTGATACTGCAATATCAATATCAACCATTTGATATTTGATACCGGTATATCTGATTTGCTATCTGGCGCAAAACAAATGACTAAGGAAAGAAGCCTAAGGTTGATTTCAACACACACATCAATTATGCTCTGAGACGCGTAGGTACTAAAATTTCCATGACAACGTAGGCTTAGTTTTGTGTTATGGTAGAGAGTGGTTTGCCGATTTATGTCCTGGATAAGACGGCAAATCACCGTTTACCCTATTTACTTCCTCCACGACTACAGACAACGACCGAAAAATCCGGCAGACACAAAAGCCGGCAGACATAGTTGTGCAATGCACAATCATAAGTGTTCAACCAATCAGGTTTGCTCATTTGACTTGGTCTTTGTATTCCATATGTATTTGAGTGTTTTCTATGTCTTTGTGTGTTTTATAATCATTTTAGTGTGTTTTATGTCAGACGTCATGTGATGCGGACGGGGAATTCTCGTAAATTTACTATGGGGGATGGCATTCAGTGGTGCCGGATTTATCTGTCGTTGTCTGTATTTACCGTATACGCTTCTTTTTTTTTGCCTGACCTCGCGCGTTTTGGAAATTGTTTTTTGTACATATCGCAAGTCGATACGATAATCAAAAGGGGTAGCCAAATCAGCTCTATCAGAATCTGCCCGAATTGAGGCTGGAATGAAAGTTTTTATTAACACTTGTGGAATGAGCATTTGCTGTGCACGACTTAATATTTAGGTCACACGACTCATTAGGGTGAACGATGTACCTGGGCAGTCACTTTTACGAGCTTAAAAGCAAATGTAAGGTCATTAACTTCTCGGTATATATTATTGTGCAAAATGTGGCTAGAATGTCCACTCTCTATTGCCTTAGCGATTTATCTTAATCGTATTTGCATATCCGCAAAACAGGGCACAGAACCAACTATGGCGCAATTTCTGTTCATTAATGGGAGTGTATAATCTCGCTTGAATAAGCCACCTCGCCAAAATTAGATACAGAGCCCAAAGGAACCTCATGTGTCTACCGAGTGAAATAGGCACTATTTGCAGACTTGTATGTCATCTAAACCTTCTATCGAGCTTATCATAACTACCAGATGCCTCATAGTTCATGGCGGTCACTGACGATTCACCTAGCCATGCTGGAGGCCTAGATGCACGGCTAGTTCGGTAGATTTATATAGCCGAATAAGCTCGTAGTGTTGAGTTTGAAAGGGACATTCCGGCTTATTTACTTGCAATCGGTTCCGAGTCCGATTAAGCATACGTATATTCTATTTTTTGTGTGCTAATCGCCAGAATATATTTGAGTCTAAAATAGAGACTGGGGATATAAATAGGAGACCAGATAAGAAAAATAAGGATTTGAAGTCTAAATATGCCATAATCCTAATCGATTTACAAACCGATTAGACATTCGGGGTGCCGATCACAATAATATGTATTTATGTATAGAATCATGTCTTTATTTCCTCCAGTGCATTTGCCGACTCCAAGCGTTTACTAGCAGATCATTGTGAGCAATATGAACGGCACGCGTATCTCGACCTCGGGGCCCGCTAACTTCAGTATCTGTGTGTATTCATCGCAGCTGCTACAGCGGAGGCTTTATTTGCTACTAAATCGCTTTGGAAGTGGGTGCGTATGAGAGCTGAAGTCCAAACCTAGATCTTACAGTCCTCCACGGTGAAATTATTCAACTTGTCAACTGGGCCACCCTGCATCAATATGTAGGTAATAATGGAGCAATAATCCTGATCTGAAGGCTTGAGCGGTATCTCATGATACAAGTATGGTACCACGCCGTATCAGCGTATTAATTGTATCACTTGTCAATACAAACCCCTGCTCTAACTACCCCTATTGTCGGTAGATCTCAACCCAGTGTACCTGCACCAACCCAAGCCAATTTGTCATCAGTGATTGTCTGTAGACAATGACCCACGTCATTCTCGTCGTGCTCATAGACTGCTCGCCATCTCTTTTCGGTGCAGTTCTCTGCACTTGTACGCTCTTGTGGGTTTGCGAGAGCGTCCTCCATCTTTGTTATGAGCCCGCAGATGATGTTGCGAGGTGGTCAGCAAGCCGCAGCTATCGGATAGTTCGGTGACAGCCGACGACACCCGGTCAAGCGAGGCCACTCCAGTAAAGTAAAACGCAACGCCTACTCTTCAGCAGCTTTCGGATAGTTCAGTGCCAGCAGGCTCCCTGTTGTCCCGCCGTCAGCGAGCTCACGAACCCCACCATCACCACCGCAGGATGGTCGACCTGAGCAGCATCCAGTCGTACTTCAGTGCTACGAACCCTGTGACACAGCAGACGTGGATAGTTAGTCACCAGCAGCACCAGATAGCTTTCGACAAGCTTCAAAGACTCACGAAGACCACCGCTCTCTCGGACATAACATAGTACAGTTCAGGACGCCATCTCCAGCGGTGCTCCAGTGTAGGATATCCTTCACCTACACGCTGAGCCGGAGTAAAGGATCGAACTCTGGCTTGTTCACAGTCCGCCCGAGGCCCCATGATGCAGCTTGACGTCCGCTATGGATACATTGGGCGGCCACTCTAGCACTGCATCCCCATCTCCTTCGTTGTCATTTGCAGGACCTGTCACCATGTCATCACGCAGATGGCCTCCCGTCTAATTCCATACTCTGCCCTGTCCAGGTCCACCGGCACTTGATCCCGTCAAAAAAAAAAAAATGTTACCTGGTGATGATAATCTTCCTGGAACGCGACCCCTCCTATCCCGGCGATCCCAGCTCGTCCTACCGCCCACATCGAGTGATACCGGCGTATTCCGCAGTCTTGATCTTCCCAACCGTTCGGTGTAAGAAAACACAAGATGCCGTGCCGCTGGGGCTCACAGATTTCACTGCAAGTATGTCCCCCAGGATGTGGTCTGCATGTATCCCCTCGACTGCCGACTTCGTAAGCAGTGCCCCCGCGAAGGCCATCAGCTCCACGCGAAGGTCTGAAACGGCGCGACTTCCCTGTGTGCGCAGCAGCACGGTTAGGTCACTGTTCAGCAAGGCGTTGGTTCCGGGTAGTACCTCCATGAAGCAGTCATGCCACACGATTTTTTTTTCTGGACAAACCTGTTGACCGTGACTTATGTAGATCACGCGCATTGATATTCTTTGATCTGATTACCGCGCAGCGATTGCGCTCCGGCGATCAGGGCGCCACACTCGCTTTTTTATCACTGATGCTACCATTTCTCGATCCTACAGCACCGAGGCGCTCCAATAACACACTCAGCACACGGTGCAGTCGCAGTCTGCGCTTTTGCACGATAGCGCTTTTGAACAGCAAGTCGTTTCGCATGTGTATCATGTCTAATAATCTGGAGTCGCTTCAAGTAGTTTTGATAATAGTCACCGTTTTCGCCGTGAAGAGGAAGGATAAGAACGTAAAGGCTTATAAGAGCGAGACCCGCTCTGAAGAACACGTCATAATTGCTTTTATCCCATCGATATGTGTCTGACAATACTTGTAACGGGGTTACACGCAAGTAGCTACTCATAGCCACTTGGTTACAAGGAGGGTCCTCGACGTTGGTGTAAGACACACCAATTGTTACACTTTGCAGACCACTGATCTGTATGCATTTAGTATTCCTATTGGTAGATAAGCGTTCCTTTCTACCAATTAGAATAGCAGGGTTCTGACAGTCACTCGATGGCAGAATACCTTTCATTTAGAACATCCGTTTGGGAGGAAACCCAGTACAGACATAAATCATAAATAACAGATCGTTGGTGCGTCAATGGCATTTATCGACAGTTTGTTGAGATTTCCGTTCGTCGCAATGCTCACTACGGTGAAAAACATGGGACACAACGCTCCTATCGTCACGAAAGTGATTGAAAATGGATTCAAAACCAAGTATGACATCGAAATTCGCGAAATGACACGATTCATGATGTCGAATACGACGCCGTCCGCGAAGAATGTAGCTGATCATATTGACTCATAACAGGAAGACTGTTCCATGCATCTTCTCAACCTGTGCATCGGCTACTTAAACAACCACTTTAAGTCACACAAGCAGCGCAACGCTCTCAAGAAAATCCAAGAAGCGCTCTCATATCCTGAGCTCGAGCCGATGACCGACAAGGACGTGCGGGTCGCCTACACCTGCAAACTTATTCATAGAGCAGTGGTAAACTACGCAGCTTGCGAAGCATACTTCCAGCCCATGAAGAACTCGACTAGTGCGTGGACAGTGCTCACGGCAAAGGACTGGATGCTAGCAGTTGAGATGGAGGCTGTTACATTTTTTATCGCCAGTCTGGCACTGGTGGAAGCCCAAAGCGAGAACCTAGTCTCGTCGTGCATGGTCGTATTCCGACGCCTCGCCGAGAAGAAGCCTAAGTCATTCAAATTTAAGGTCATGGCAACAGAGGCTCCACGGGTGAAAGACGAAACGAAGCAAGTCAACACCGGGTTGTACGGACGCTGGACCAATTATCTACCGCTGGCAAGACGTGCCTCAAAAGAACGCTGCTACAATTCCAAGCGCGCTTCCCCCAGGTTACAAAGGAGGTTATGGCGTGCTTATTATTGGAACCTCGAACCAAATCTAGCGCAAAGAAACTGGCAGCTGTCAGCAATACCCCTAGCAAAGAGGAGAGAGGGTATCTACAATGGTATTGTTCTGATGATTAGCCGTTTCCCAGATCGCTTGGAGCGGAATTTTCCTGGTGATCCGAGATGTGATTGGCTGAAAATTCGAGATGGCTTCGGATTGGTACCTGTAACTGGTCTGCGACACATTACCCAGATTTTGAAGACAGTTACCAACTCAAGACCCATGTGGAGAATGGTGAAAAGATATGGGCCACTTATCTCCAGAAATGTGTGCCTAACCGACAAATAGATACACAAGTGCGCGCCTGACCAGCAGCTTGTCTTAGGGCTCGTTGCGCCCGACGATCTGAGCTTCACTTGTTGCTCGTGGTCGTCTGCCTAAAGAAATTTCCAAGTCTTCGGTACGTGAAAGTACCAGATTGGAGGCACCCGCCTCGTCACATTGACTTCCTACGAGACGAACACCGTCAAGTATTCGCGCAGATGGCTAAGCAAGACAATATCCCTCTATCGCAGCCGCCATCGTCTCAGAGCAGCCTACTCAGTCAAGAGTCGACTTCGCCGCTTTCTTCCCTATCGTCTACTTGCTGGGACGAAGAAGACGAGCTGTTGCTAGAAGCTCCGATTCGTACAAGTAACACGAATGACGAGGTGAAGGAATCAGAGATAAAAGCGAGAGCTAACGTCGTCATGAAGGAGTGGCTCGGCTTGGAACCGGAGTGGCTGGAGGTAGTCTGGTCTCAGACCCCCCCAAAAAAAAAAAAAAAAAAACGACGGAGGAACTGTCGAAGGACATGTCGATCGATACACACAACGGCATGTACTGCACATAGATGCCCTGAAGTACTTCCGTGACGAAGGCGAGGTTCAACTTCCTTCTAGCACGCTGCTAGCACGCATTCATGTCGGCAAAATATCGTCCTCGGCATTCCATGGGCGCGTGTTCTCAACAGGCGGGATAGTAATGGGTCCCCTTCGTACCAGGACGGAAAGTAGAAGAGCGGAAAAGCAGCTACTGCTGCGGCATAACAGAGATGATATCGTGAAGATGAAGCAGGACGTGCGCAAGGAGGTCGAGTCGTAACTTCCGCCTCGTGAGTATTACTGCGAGTACTACTACTACTGCTTTGTAAAATCAAAACTACTACTACTAGTAGTACGGCGTCAGCGAAGGCAAAATAGTACCGGTAGTACTACTATCAAGTTTTTGTGCTTGAAGTACTATTTTCAATTGGTACTATTTTACTAGAATGAGTTGCAGTGGTTCAGATGTCGTCAAGTTTGTAGGATCCGAGGATCTGATGGTCCAGAGGACAGATCACTAGCAGAGACGGTGATCCGTCCATGGATGTGTACACTGCCTCGCTGTCAGAAACCAAATCCACCCATCAAGAAACATATAATCTATCGATGGAATGATCTTCCTCTTTACAGCATCTATTCATCTTCCCTCTAGCACTGCATCATCCTGGTATGCAGAATGTCCCTTGTTGGCCATTTAACTGCTGCAGTAATGCTATCCCCACCTTTCCTATCTCCCAGATGTCAAGCACAACTGATCAATGTTCGTTCGGTCTCAGCTCATTCTGCAACTTGCTCCCCCGTCAACAAGTATCCTCCAATCTAAATCATGGTATCGTTCAAGTCGCTCGCTATTGCTGCTGTCGCGACGATCGTCGCCACCTCATCCACGTTCGCACTGGAGGAAGGTGACTACTACCGTCCGTCTAGTCGCGAAGCCTCTGGAGTTTACGGGACGACCGCTACATACCGTCGATCACCGTGCCCTGCTCTCAATACGCTGGCCAATCACGGATATTTGCCTCGCAACGGGCAGAACATCACGCACGACAAACTCTCCACTGCTCTTCAAAACGTGTACAACATCGGCCCCGGTGTGGTGGCGATTCTGATCTCCCAGTTACCGGACCCCATCAGTTTGGATTACCTCGGCATCCACAATAACGTCGAACACGACGCATCGCTTGCCCATACGGACGCTTACTATGGCCACGATCCGATGTTGGCCAACGAGACGCTGGCGGAGGACCTCTTTAAGCGCGCAGGAAGCGACGGATTGCTTACGAACAAGATCGTGGCGAAGACCCGCAAGGACCGAGGCAAAACGTGCAACGCCGAGAACCCGAAATGTACGTACGGAGTGAAGGCGCAGTCGTTGGCGTTCTTGGAGGCGTCGGTACTTCTGATGGCACTCGGCAGCGGTGACACGACCTCGGTCGACCACGCGCGCTCGTTCATCATGAATGAAAAGATCCCGGTCGACTACACTCGTCCAAAGTCAACTGTTGGCGTCGTTGAGCTGCTTGCCCGAGCTGCGACTCTCAAGGCGCAGTCACTTGTATAAACGAAGTCTGAAGTCCTCTTACATGCATGTTATTGTTGTTTACTTCCGATATGTTCTCTTCCCATGCACAGCGACAGCTTTTCATCGTCACATCCCGTTTCAGATTCCACGTGTTCTGTTCGCAAAGGTGATCACTTGGATGCACGATGGAGATTTGTCATTCCGCTGTTGAATGCATGCTGGCCGATGACATGCCGATCCCTCAGCTCATCAAGTTACGCAGCGCATTGACACGGACGGAACCCGATCATCGAGGGCGAGGCCAATCTCTCTTGGACCAAGAGTCTTGTGTACCGTTGAGAGAAGAGAGAAGGCTGATGGACTAAAAACAATCAAACCAATGCAATCGTTCCATCGTAAAACACTTGAAGGTGAGATGTCGGCGACATCATGTCGCCGGCGTACAGTACTGCGACCACAAGTATCTTATTCCAGTACCGTGAAGTAGTGCCAAGGTGTACAGCTCATTGACATGTGAGTCGCAAGATGGAGTCCAGAGCGTCACTGGCCTGCACTTCTCCAGCCGACCTCAATTTGCCAGCGCTACGTGGCAGTAATCTTATTCGCATGACGCCGAGAGGATCTCGAGAGCACCATAAGCAACTTAATCTGCTATCATAGCACTCACACTCTTGACTGGTACTGTAGCAGCGTGAGGTTTCAATGAGATCGGCAATGTGTGACGAGGCTTTTAATAGTGCATTTCGTTAGCAGTGCTCTCATCGTTGCCTTTCCCCGAAAAGGCTGTCGCATAGTCAGGAAAAGGTCGCATAGATACTCCCTTGAGTCCGCTGCGTGCATCGAGTTGCCTCATGGCGCAGCAGCACCGGCAAGTCAAAGCCAGCCAAGCTCTGGACTCCATGTGGCAGATGTCAGTGTCACCAATCCATTCGTTTACTTCATATCACTACTTTTCGCGATCTGGACCTGATTTCAGATATTTCCTAATTACTTTTCTCCGCGTACCGTAATCAACATCTTCATCCGAATATACGGTTCCACTAAACACTATTTTAGGCCAAATTCGACCTAATCTATTCTCTTCTTATTGTAATCCACGCTACTTTGGAGGCGTATTATTTTGTCCCGCACAGTGATCCTTATTGCTACTTCTGTCCAACACCTGGTGTCACTCCCGTACCAGACATCCCTCGCAATCGTGCACGCGTTCCCGCCTCGTCGAGTTGCAGGACTCGCTACTCCATTGCAGACCAAGAGGAAGGGAGGGGCCACCTGCCAACCCAGAGGAGAATCTGCGCACTCTCCCAGCCATCACTCTCGCTTCGTTAGCCGACGGACTACGCAATGGATTTCTCGTCGCCCAATGACAATGATGTGGACATGATGCACGATGACTCGATGCTCAACGCCAACCTGGCGGCGCAGTACGGTCACCCGCAACAGCAGGGCCAGCGCATGCCTCCGCACCCGGGTATCCCGGGCATGAACCCGGATCCTCAGGCTGTCTTCCCCGGTGTCTACGTGCCTGGATTGAACCCCATGGATCAACCTCAGCAAGGCGACGCCATGGAGGAATACGCACGCCTGATGGGCATCAAGGTGGAGAACGACGACCCGAACGTTAACGCCAACGCTTTTGGTGTGCCTGGTCCGAACAACGACATGGCCAAGATCCAGGCCAACGCCGCTTACTTCGAGAATCTCATCAACCGCGACCGCGATGGCATGGATGACGGTAACAACGTCACGTCCATGACGCTGCCCGCGGGCATTGGTGGCGGCATGAACGGCTTCATGAGTGCTCCCATGCCCCCCGCGCCGCCCATGTACAACCCCAACACGGAGCTGGCGTTCCAGGACGGAGGCTCGCGACTGTACGACCCGTCGTCTGGCTTCCCGGGACAGACTCCGCCTCTGCCCTTCCACAAGGGTCCTCAGGTCCGACCGGGTATGCTTCCACCCGATATGGTGGGCTCGCAAACCTTGCCACCCGAGATCATTTCGGCCATGATCAAGAACAATCCGACGCACAACTTTGAGAACCTAAGCGAGGACGAGAAGCAGGCTCTGATCAAGGAGGAAAAGTCGAGAGAACGCAACCGGGACCACTCGCGCAAGTCACGTCTGCGCAAGAAAGAGTTCGTCGAGTCGCTCAAGCACGAGGTCGGACAGCTGCAGGTGTATCAGCAAATCTGTGAACAGTGCATGGACTGCATCGCTCTTGTGGCGGCCGAGGCCTCGGCGGTGTTCCTCTTTTCGAGCGCTGCCTATACGCGCGTTCTCGGATACCAGAACCACCAGATTGTGCCTGGTCAGACGAGCTTCCTGGATATGGTGCACCCGGTGAGTCGCATATGGTGTTCGTATGATTGTGTCATTACCAGCGTCGCTAATCCTGTGTATTTTCGGTGGCGAATAGGACAATGTGCAGGAAGTCCGCGCGGTGTTCACGAAGCTCAACACGCTGGGCGAGACCCATAGATGTATGTATTTCTTTCTACCGCGCTAGTATCACTGATCTGACAAGAGACGCTTTTCCTTTTTGTTTTTTTTACAGTTAAATTCCGAATAAAATCAACGGACGGCGAGTACTTCAACGCGGAAACTACGGCTCGCCTGGCGGAGAAGGGAGTGGTGTGCTCGACACGCGTGGACCGCGACATCTAAAGCGCAAGCTCGATACAGCAGCCTCCACAGCAAAGGCGATGACAGGGCGATTCCGGTAGGACAGGACGTCCGCGGCCGACGACCTCGCAGACGGGCTCTACATGATGTGTACGAAGAGCGAGCAGGTGGCAGGACTTAGGAGACGTGTGAGTGGAAGCAGCAGGCAACCTATATTTTAATTTTGTGGTTGACGACAAAGCGCGGAGAGCCAACGTGTCGGACAGAGAGGAACTAACATCGAGAAATACTCGGCATGAGGGCAGTGGACGTTAAAATATACAGACCGCGTTTGATGGCTGGCACCTTGTGGATTATCCGATGATCGACAGTGAGGAAGGAAGCCATGTCGTGCTCAGATGCCGCTCCATGTTGGCTCCTCAACAGTGTTTGCCAGAATTGTCTGGCCCAGCGAGTAACTTCCAGTTATTCCAAACCTTCGAATCGATGGGCAGGTGGAATAGAGTTTTGTCTCGGATACTGAATGGTACAAGCCAAACGCAGCGTTTTTCGGCGAAGCGTTTTTCGGCAAGTCTAAATCCACTATTGGGTAGACATTTTTTGCATTTCTACAGACACGATCTATAGAGCAGCTCTCTTTTAACAGCAATATCACAGATTTACAGGCTCAAATTCTCTTTAACCCGAAAAGTCATTTCTATAGCCCGCCAATTGTCATCTCGCAGCCGCCTTTTTGCAGTGTTGCGAAAACTGCCAAAGGAAATTCACTAGAAAATCAGAACCTCGCGAGAAGGTGGCGCTGGCAGTTCGTGATTGAAGACGTAGTGCACACTCGAGAGCCATCGCGACGTATGGAGGAGGTGGCCGTGGAGAGCATTTCCAAGGCGCTGGGACTGCCTCGTCCCTTCCTGAGCGAACCGAACCGCGCCTTCACGCAGCTGGAGAGTTGGCAGCAGCTCACAGCGCTGCTGGCAACGCAACCTGTGACGATCAAGCCGCTGGGCTACTACCGAACCCCTGACAGCATTGAAATGTACGTCCACACACTCTGAAATGTCCGTCATAGTCCCAGACAGTTGGCCGCCACGCTATAATTAGCTACTCCTCATAAGGATGTGCCTAACTTGTGACTTATGACGGTATGAAATGTGTCATATAGTTATGTATTCGAGTGTTCGCTTGGAGACTCGTCCAGTGCTAGACGCTACAGTTGGAAGATCTACCGCCGCTACAGACACTTCCAGAAGTACATTTCTCAGTCTTCAGAGCTGCTGGCCAGTCGATCAGTCCGAGTTCCTAGGTTATCCCAAGCGTATCTCAAGATATTCCATGCCCAGCACTGCAAAGACCGACTCGTGGAACTGCACAAGTGGCTGGAAGGAGTGCTGGAGAACACTCAGAATTACTGTCAGATACTGCAACAAAAGCAGGAGGAACAGCAGAAGGAGAAACTTCATGAACTTCAGCAACAAAGACTGAAACAATTAGAAGAACAGGCCAAGCTCAAGACAACCTGGAAGAACAAGAATCATAGCAACAGTGATGTACCCGTCACAAGTATAAACAGTGGTAGGGTCCGAGCACCTTCCAGAATGAGCACCACGACGGCTTCTACACGACGGAGTAGTATCAGTTTGAAGACCATCGAGCAGCTAGGAGATCCAGCGCTCTATGTGTTACGGACGGACAAGGCAGAGGCTCTTCCGGTGGTTATGCTAAGTTGCTTCCTCTTTGCTGGAGCGAACTGTCCGTTCCCGCACGTATTTGGAGGTATGCCGAGCTTTGCGTTGGCTTTGGAGGAGCTGAACGTTCAGCTCGAACAAGCGGCCCCGGCTGCGTATCCTTCGAAGCTGAGGAGTTCCATGACCTCACGAGCGGGTCTGGGCTTGAGATTAACGCCGAGTCACGAGCAGGAAGGACAGTTCTTGGGGGCTATAGTAGCAGGTTTTCTTCGAGATCAACAGGAGCTGGATCCAGCGCTAGTCGATGTTCCAGTTGGGGCGAAATTGGTGCGAGTCAATGGCATCGACGTCAGCGATTCGCCGTTTGATCAAGTGCTGGTACAGCTACGCAGTGTGGGGCTGCCACTACGCTTGAGATTCCTATACAACCCTCATCTAAACCGTCAAAGCAGCAGCTCTTTAACACCACGAGGCAGCGTCGATGCCTCAGAGTCAATGAGTGGAAGACAACGAGTGGTCTCGAATTCCAGTGGAGGAAGCAGCAGTGGCAATTCAACTACAACTCCGTCCGATGGAAAGCCTCCTATGAACCCCAGCTATCGCAGTTTCAGTGTCGATGTTCCGCGGTCGACGTCTGGTCTGTTTGGCTCAGTATTTGGTGATTTATTCGGCACCGGAAGCGCGCAGGTGAACAAAACTCCAAGCTTGACGAACTCGACTAGCTCTGGTATTGTCAGTGCTACGGGAAAGCAAAGAGGCGACACGGCGGATGTCGCAATGGGCTCTCACCACGCGTTGTTGAACGGTAGCACTGCTCTCTTTGCATGGGATGATATCAGTGGAGGATCTCGCGACCTCATTTCGCGTGGATTCTTTTCGTATTTGCCACCGTCATTGCTCCATGAATTGCGTCATAAACGTCGTGCTGAGAGGAAAGCAAAGGCTTTCCTCCCTGAACTCGACCCCAGCGACAGTGACGGTGATGATAACCAGTGTTGTAAAGATACTAGATCCGTCATATCCCGCAAGGCTCAAGGTGTGTGGAGTACGGCGACCGGACCGATGGGTTTATCACTCGGAGCCTGTAAAATCTGCGACGTGGAGACAGCGATGCTAGAGGTGTCTCCGGTCTTTTTCTCGTCCAGATCCGAGCACCGCGGAAGCGAGAAGCGTCTGTGCAAAGGCTTTGTACTGGTTTCTATCAACAACGAGAGCACTTTTGGCGCTGCTTTTGTCACTGTGATCAAGCGACTGCGCTCGGCTTCTCGCCCCACCAGTTTGTGTTTCCGTTGGTATCAGGATTTCAGTCCGTTCTTGGAGACTGATCTGGCAGAGCAGCACTCTTCCAGCTTGACGAAACCTCACGCTATTGGAGCCAAGATGTTTGTCAGCAGTCTAGATTGCGTCGCAGAAGCCCAGACAGACCTGAGCAACAGTCTACAGCTAGCTCTGATGGAGAACGCCTCCGTTCGCGACGAAATTAGCGTCCTTCAAGATGCCCACCGCGAGTTGAGACTTGCTCAGGAGCGCGCCGCTGAGCGAGAACGGATTCTGCAAGCTAAAGTTGAGCAGAGCGACGTGGAGATCGCTAAACTGAAGGAAGAAGTGGATATCCAACGTCAAGAATTGGAGAAAGCGCGACTTCGTGCCGCGGAGGCTGAGGCCAAGTTGGCGACCAACAGAAAAGAGTATGAAGTTATGCTGGAAAAGGCTCAAGAGAGCGCTATGACGCGTCTGGCAGAGCATGAAGAGCAGCTGATCAAGGAGTCGAACCGCTCGATTGAGAACTCGAACCAACTGGCTGAACGTCGCGCTCAGAAACTGCTGGATGTTGCGGCGAATGAAAGCCAACGTAAACATGAAGAGTATCTGCAAAAGCTCGCGGAGGAACACTCGGAAGAAGTGGAGAGTCTCATGCAGCAAGTTGCAGTGTGGCGTCACCAGGTTGAAGTGCTCACGGAAGCTGAAAAGCGCAACTACGCGGCTTTGGTGAGCAATGGCGTGAACCCGTATGGCGACTACCAGCGCTCTCGCTTCGGCTACTCGAGTTCAGACTCCCCTTTCGCGGACCTCAAAGGTGGCAGCAGTGAACTTGAGCGACGAAAACAGGATAAAGCTCAGGACTCGAGTGCGACTACTGCTGCTACTGCTGCCAAATGGCGTGATGGTAGCCCCGAGGATGACAAAGACAAGAACCACGCTTTCTCCGGAACCTCCGACCAGTCGTCCCAGTCAAATAATGGCACGTTCTGGGACCGCATGGTGTCGCTACTCGCCACGGAGTGATCAGAGAGACAACGTACATGGATGAAATGAGTCATGTTTAGTATAAACCGACCAAACTTATAAACTCAAAAGAAGTTTGACGCAGGTTAGTTAAGTTAAGTTGAAGCCCTCAACTCAACTTACATTTTGTTAGCCAATCAACGAGCTGCGTGTCAACGTTCAGCCCGAAAGATCTCCCTGACGATATAAGTATGACCATTCCGACCAAGGTGCTGCCGAGTGGTGCGCGGATCCCCATCATTGGGTTCGGCGCTTATCTGGAGAACGATGTCTCCAACTCGTACAACATCGTGTTGTCAGCACTGAAGCAGGGCTACCGTCACATAGACACTGCTCAGTTGTACCACAACGAAGCCGAAGTCGGGTGAGCAGTTTGAGACTCTGGTATCCTCCGTGAAGAAATCTTTGTGACCAGCGAGTTCTTCCTTACGGATTGGGGCAACGAAAAGGCTCTGAACAGTATTAAGAAGAGCAACCAGAAGATCGGACTCGGATATATCGATCTGTTCCTACTACACGCCCCCGGAGATGCAGCTACTCGTGCTGAGAACTGGCGCGCCGTGGAGGAGCTTCACGAGCAAGGTATCCTGAATGACATTGGCGTGTCCAACTTCAGTGGAGCTCACATCGACAAGCTCATGAAGACAGCTAAGGTGAAGCCTGCAGTGAACCAGATCGAAGTGCATCCGTGGCTCACGCGTCAGGAGACGGTCAAGTACTGCCAGGACCACGACATCATCGTGCAAGCTTATTCTCCGTTAGTAAAGGGCTACAAGATGAGGGACCCGACGCTAATTGAGATTGCCAATAAGGTGAAAGCTACGCCAGCACAGGTGCTGGTAGCCTT
>NHQK01000149.1:0-39583 GCA_016864655.1 Phytophthora cactorum | reverse complement strand
ACGAGAGACCGTACAACCGAAAACCCGGTAAACGACCGAAAAAAGGACCGGGAGGAGTTGACGTCGGCGCCTTCCATCGAGGAGACTGAGGAGACCACGACGTACACGACCGTGACATCGGCCAACGTGTCTGAGGTGCCGTCCTCCACCCAGGAGACGACCGAGACGACCGAGACGACCGAGACGACCGGGAAGACCGGGACGACGTACACGACCGTAACGGAAGAGGAGGTGACGTCGGCGCCTTCCATCGAGGAGACTGAGGAGACCACGACGTACACGACCGTGACATCGGCCAACGTGTCTGAGGTGCCGTCCTCCACCCAGGAGACGACCGAGACGACCGAGACGACCGGGACGACCGAGACGACCGAGACGACCGGGACGACCGAGACGACCGGGACGACCGGGACGACCGGGACGACGTACACGACCGTAACGGAAGAGGAGGTGACGTCGGCGCCTTCCATCGAGGAGACTGAGGAGACCACGACGTACACGACCGTGACATCGGCCAACGTGTCTGAGGTGCCGTCCTCCACCCAGGAGACGACCGAGACGACCGAGACGACCGGGACGACCGAGACGACCGAGACGACCGGGACGACCGAGACGACCGGGACGACCGGGACGACCGGGACGACGTACACGACCGTAACGGAAGAGGAGGTGACGTCGGCGCCTTCCATCGAGGAGACTGAGGAGACCACGACGTACACGACCGTGACATCGGCCAACGTGTCTGAGGTGCCGTCCTCCACCCAGGAGACGACCGAGACGACCGAGACGACCGGGACGACCGGGACGACCGAGACGACCGAGACGACCGGGACGACCGAGACGACCGAGACGACCGGGAAGACCGGGACGACGTACACGACCGTAACGGAAGAGGAGGTGACGTCGGCGCCTTCCATCGAGGAGACTGAGGAGACCACGACGTACACGACCGTGACATCGGCCAACGTGTCTGAGGTGCCGTCCTCCACCCAGGAGACGACCGAGACGACCGGGACGACCGGGACGACCGAGATGACGACCGGGACGACCGGGACGACCGGGACGACGTACACGACCGTAACGGAAGAGGAGGTGACGTCGGCGCCTTCCATCGAGGAGACTGAGGAGACCACGACGTACACGACCGTGACATCGGCCAACGTGTCTGAGGTGCCGTCCTCCACCCAGGAGACGACCGAGACGACCGGGACGACCGGGACGACGTACACGACCGTAACGGAAGAGGAGGTGACGTCGGCGCCTTCCATCGAGGAGACTGAGGAGACCACGACGTACACGACCGTGACATCGGCCAACGTGTCTGAGGTGCCGTCCTCCACCCAGGAGACGACCGAGACGACCGAGACGACCGGGACGACCGGGACGACCGGGACGACGTACACGACCGTAACGGAAGAGGAGGTGACGTCGGCGCCTTCCATCGAGGAGACTGAGGAGACCACGACGTACACGACCGTGACATCGGCCAACGTGTCTGAGGTGCCGTCCTCCACCCAGGAGACGACCGAGACGACCGAGACGACCGAGACGACCGGGACGACCGGGACGACCGGGACGACGTACACGACCGTAACGGAAGAGGAGGTGACGTCGGCGCCTTCCATCGAGGAGACTGAGGAGACCACGACGTACACGACCGTGACATCGGCCAACGTGTCTGAGGTGCCGTCCTCCACCCAGGAGACGACCGAGACGACCGGGACGACCGGGACGACCGAGATGACCGGGACGACCGGGACGACCGGGACGACGTACACGACCGTAACGGAAGAGGAGGTGACGTCGGCGCCTTCCATCGAGGAGACTGAGGAGACCACGACGTACACGACCGTGACATCGGCCAACGTGTCTGAGGTGCCGTCCTCCACCCAGGAGACGACCGAGACGACCGGGACGACCGGGACGACGTACACGACCGTAACGGAAGAGGAGGTGACGTCGGCGCCTTCCATCGAGGAGACTGAGGAGACCACGACGTACACGACCGTGACATCGGCCAACGTGTCTGAGGTGCCGTCCTCCACCCAGGAGACGACCGAGACGACCGAGACGACCGGGACGACCGAGACGACCGAGACGACCGGGACGACCGAGACGACCGAGACGACCGGGACGACCGAGACGACCGGGACGACCGGGACGACCGGGACGACGTACACGACCGTAACGGAAGAGGAGGTGACGTCGGCGCCTTCCATCGAGGAGACTGAGGAGACCACGACGTACACGACCGTGACATCGGCCAACGTGTCTGAGGTGCCGTCCTCCACCCAGGAGACGACCGAGACGACCGAGACGACCGGGACGACCGGGACGACCGAGACGACCGAGACGACCGGGACGACCGAGACGACCGGGACGACCGGGAAGACCGGGACGACGTACACGACCGTAACGGAAGAGGAGGTGACGTCGGCGCCTTCCATCGAGGAGACTGAGGAGACCACGACGTACACGACCGTGACATCGGCCAACGTGTCTGAGGTGCCGTCCTCCACCCAGGAGACGACCGAGACGACCGAGACGACCGGGACGACCGAGACGACCGAGACGACCGGGACGACCGAGATGACCGGGACGACCGGGACGACCGGGACGACCGAGATGACCGGGACGACCGGGACGACCGGGACGACGTACACGACCGTAACGGAAGAGGAGGTGACGTCGGCGCCTTCCATCGAGGAGACTGAGGAGACCACGACGTACACGACCGTGACATCGGCCAACGTGTCTGAGGTGCCGTCCTCCACCCAGGAGACGACCGGGACGACCGGGACGAAGTCAATCATTGGTTTGACGGCAGGCATGACTGCGATTAGCTCGACTGAGGTGGCGGGTGGTGTACCCGGCGAGACGGTGAAGACCGAAGTATTCCGCTCGGAGGAAGCCGACGACAGTATCGTGACCAAGACAGTGCGCACGACCACGCACACGGAGACGTCCTCTGCCGGTGAGCTCGTGACTACGATCGAGGTGGAGACGACGACGACGTCGGAATCGACGAATGGTAAGACGAGCACGACGGTAGCGACGGAGACTCGTGAGGAGATGGAGGGTAGTAGCCTCACCACGACATCTGCGTCAGGTGCTGCTGCGTTTACTGTTGAATCGATTGCGGAAGGTCAGGAGAATAGTACCCGGGACACTAAAAAGTTTGTGAAGAAGGGCAAGCACAGCGAAAAGAAGGCAACTGCTGCCTCGGTGGCGCTGCATGGATCGATTGATGCAGATCAAAGGCAGAGTGGATGTGTGGCTGCAGCGTGGGGGGAAGAGGTTGGAAGCGTATCCACTGTATCCGCGCACCTGAGTAAATACGCTCAGGCGTTGATGGTGCAGCGCGGACACTCGTTCAAGTTGGCATTCGACGATCTCACGTGTGCTGGTAAAGTAAACGAGAGCTCAAAGGAGTCAAGTGACGTTGTGAGAGGTGTTACTGGTTATGCGGAATCAAGGACGATGACCGCAGTAATTGGAGCGGACCGAGCAGGTAAAGCCGCTTTCCTGGGCGCGTTAGCGGGTGAGGTGGAAGAAAGCAAGGGCGAAGTGTTCTACAACGGCAACGAAGTTAGTGCTCCCGTGAGACGTCGGGTCACAGGCTACAGTTGGTTTGGTGACGCGCATGCCGTTTGGCATGGAACTACGACGGTGCGTGAAGCTTTGAGTCTGAGTGCCTGTCTGCGCCAAGACGCCAGTATCCCTGAGAGTTGCAAGCACGAGACGGTCGAGGCCTGCCTTGAGTTGTTGGGACTTGTAGAGCTGGCAGATCACCACATCGAGTCGTGCTCTGCAGTCGAGACTCGTCTCGTGGCTATTGGCGTCGAGCTTGCATTCGCTCCAACCGTGCTTCTTCTCGATGAGCCTACCAGCGGCCTTGACGAGAAGAGTGCGCAACGTATTCTCCGTGTGCTGCAACAAGTGGCACGCACAGGACGTACAGTTGTGTGCAGCCTTGGCGATTCGGCGTCTTCAGCGGCCTTGCGTACATTCGATCGACTGCTGATGCTGTCAAGCAGTGGCGAAACACTATTCCATGGCGAGACTCGTCTGGTGGTGCAGTACTTGGAAGCACTTCCTGGTGTGAAGAAGATGAGCAGTGGCAAGAGTATTACTGCGTGGGCTCTCGACAGTATGGGCCAAGGATCCGTGAGTCCTCACGCAGCTACTACTACTGCTACCACAACAAAGACGACGACCTCTGTCGACAAGGCTCGCGCGAGCACGAAGAAGAAGAAAAAATATGCAAGTGCTAGCTCCATGTCGACCGGTTCGGATACTTCCAACCGTGAGAAGGAGACTCGGTTTGTCCAGTTGTTCCAGCGCAGCGAGATCAAGCGCACATTGCTGACCCAAATGCAGCGCGTGGGCTACGTCAAACCCGGCCCGAACGATCAGACACCAGCATTAATCGCAGCATACAAGACTGGAAACCTGACAGCTTACGCGGCTTCGTGGCGCACGCAAGTGACGTGGCTCGTTCGACGAGTAATGTTCTCGTATTGGCGCAGCCTGGCTTCAATCATGACGATTCGCTCGGGGGCAGCAGTGACTACGCTGTGGGAACGCGTTGGAGCAATCGGATTGTTCCTGGTGTCGTTCCTACGGTTCTTGTGGGTCTTCTTTGTGGCAAGGAGCACGGAGTACGACACTTTCGACGGCGTGAACCAAGTTGCTTCACTCATTGCTTGGTCGACGCTGATGCTTGGAGCTAGCCTCGCGTTCGGAGCTATCGTGAGAGCTAGTCGTGGGAATGAGAACGCGTGCTGGCAACGTGAGCAGGCTTGGCAAGCGTATCCTGCGATGGCGTACCACGTTTGCTCGTCTTTGGTGGAGTTGCTATTTGTCCTCGTGATCACGTTTGTGGTTGCAGTGATCTCCTTCACCCTCTTCGGGTTCTGGTCTATCACCGAGAGCGGCAGCTTCTTGCTCTATTGGCTCACGCTCGCGACTTTCTCTCTTGGACAAGTGTACCTGGGCCAGTGGCTTGTGAGGCTGGCACCTAGTGGAAGCATTGCGGCAGCGGCAGGCGCTGGCATCAATTTGCTTCCCTTGTTAACGTTCGTATGGCCCTGGAGGAAGAGCGCACTGAGCAGCTTGACCTGGTTGCTGGTGCCGCAACGGTTTGCGCTTCAGGCACTTCAAGCACTCGTCTTTGGTACTGCTCACTCGTGCGTTTACGACGGTGAAGCTGAAGGCGCGAGGGCTGAAAGCGAACTTCAATGTCGGGAACTGCGACTGATCCCATCGGACCAACACTTCTACAATAACCAGCAACAAGTCACGGTGCACTCATACGCAGAGCTCGAATACGGTGCTGAGCGCGGGTTTGTGGTGTTCCGCCTTGTCGAGCTGGGAATCTTCCTTGTGGTCTTCCGGATCCTTGTGATCGTTGCCTTGCGGAAGCGCTAAGTCCGAGCCTAGTCAGATTGCTGCATAAGTACAAGTACATGTGAAATGAAGATTGTTTACCATTAAAAAAATCTAGGACGCAGTGTCGTTCATTGTTGTGTTGTTGCATCAGTACGATTACTACGCAAAGCAATATCGAAGACTGGGCAAAGTGACGTACTATTCGTTTTGGCCCGCCGTGCCAAGTTTCCTCGCACGGAAAAAAAAATTGAACTCATCAACGCCGAATTTGCTCACAGCCACTTGACCATGAGTGACGCATTCTCGAGCTTTCCCTCTTCAATGGATAACGTATCGTTGTAGGCCACCGCGCTGGGCGGAAATGCAGTCCGCAGCTCGAACGCCCGTGCTCGAGCTTCAGGTACCTGAGCCTTCACGAACGTCCACACCATAGCAAGCGGGTCCGTCTTGAGGAAGCGCCGCGTCAGGCGAGAACCATCGGGCACGCGAATCTGAACTCGAGTAACACCCGGGGCACCAGCTGAGGTAAAACAAGTAACAGCAGATTGTCAAGTAATGAATACATAAAAAGCAAGACTCCAACAGGTAGGTCGGTTCACGATACCTTCAGGCTCTGGAGCCAATTCCACAACTGGTTCCTGTGCCTTCTCCTCTTCGTTCTTCTCCTCTTGCTCCATGTCACCTTCGGTTTGCATTGTCTCGCCTTCGCCGTTCTGCATCGAGGCGGCGATAGCCGCAGCCAGCTGGTCATCTTCAGATGCATCCATGATGTTGGGCTCAGCCTCCTACGACGAAGTGAGAAACAAGAGATAGGTCAGTTCAACACTGTCAAGCGATCAATTCACGGGGAAAAGTCATACCTTCTTTTGCTCAGTCGGCGGTGCATCAGGCGTGTGCATACAGCAAAAGTCCGACACTGGCACATAGAATGCACACAAGACCAGGTCATCGCGAGAAAGTCAGTCAAGTGCTAGTTAATCCTTGTCCCTCAAGTCTTTTGCCGTACACTTTTCAGTCATATCCTGCGGCTCGTGGAAGCCTGTCCAGCGCTGCCGGATTTCTCCTGTCCGCGGGTCGATAATCACCACAATTGGAAGCGAGTCGCGGTCAATCTGGTACAAGCTGCAAAACTTTTTGCCATGTTCCGACGCCCAATAGTTCTGCCACAACGTGTTTCGATCAGTCAGGCAGCACTTGACAGTTGTTATAAAAACCAGAACCTGCGTAACGTACTTGCCAGAACACGAAGCCGCTTGCCACCAGATTTTGCACTACGTCGTCACTCCACGTGTCGCGGTTAAGCATGTGACTAGCAAACACGATTTCGTCCTGGATGTTAACCAACAGCCACTTTCCCTCGTTCTTGGCGTGCGTACGAGCCTACAGACACCAGAACCTACTTCGTCAATACAAGCACCGCAAACAACAAACACCCAGCGATCCAAAAGCACGCACATCCGCGTAACTTCCTTGGAACATGATGGCCGTGGGCGGCTGGAACAACGTGCTCAGATCACGCGTGCGCTCGTTGCTGGCACCGTCTGCACCGTTCGAATTGTTCGAGGCCTCGCCGAATGCCACTGCTCCGGGCCCTCCGAAGGCCGTGGAAATGCTCCCGGCCGTCATCGCTGCAATGCTTTCGGCCGCAAAGTCGCGGTTTTGGTCACGAAGATGGCGCATGGGTCGCACTATAGGCACAAGACATGAGGCATCAGTCACCAACTTGTATTTAACTCCACGGTGACCATCGAAACGCACAGAGGTCCATTCCCGAGTCCACGAGACGCTGGCGCTTGGACGGATCGGGCGCTCGCACCGCATTTTCACTGCACAAACAGGAAGCGGCCTCTCAGTAAAAGCCGCAGCTAGCAGTAGCAGCAATAATAGTACTAGAAATAACGCACTCTTCTCCGTAGGCAGCCGCGATTGCGGCGGCGGTGGCCGCGTCCATGTCCGTCGACGGAGCCGGTGGGGGACTGAAAGTGGCGCTGGAACTTGCTGCGGGTTGGCGCGGCGCTGAGAACGCCGTGCTGGCACTGTGGCCCCCGCTTTCCATGTACAGATTGACCTGATTGGAAAGAAAGAGAGAGAAGGGATGAGTGTCTAGGGCCCAGGAACTAGTACATGTAGCAAGGTGGAAGACGCACCGCCTCGTCCAGTTTCCAGTTGGTGAGCTGTCATTTCGATGTTTCAACACAAGATTCCGCCGTTAAAACTGTGAAGCGAAGAATGGATATAGGGCCGGCAGAAGCGGTCGACCTCGAGAAACTGCAGAGCGCTGCCGGAGTCGGCACCGGTGATGCTCATGAATCTGTTCAAAGGAAGGAGGAGAGATGGGGCATGAGAGAGAGAGATAAGGTGGGACAGCTGCAGCTTCGAACGCACGAGGCCAGCGCGTCTTGCGAGTCGGGAGCGTCCGCCATGTTAGTCGGTGCGATCAAAGAGAAGTGGAGAAGGCAGGTCACTCAAATGAGTTTTACCTCGTTTCAGTGATGACCACTTTCAAAATAGTATTTTTACTTTGCATCACATTCCTATTAGTACATGTAGCAATATATATTACTCTTGCTAAGACCAACATAAGGTTATAATACTTCTACTTTTTCGTCAGACTAATAGATCAGAGTGGTATTAATTCACTCCGTCCGACATTATAGAATTTGTAAAGTAGCAATAGTAAATAGAAATGCTTTGTGGTCATTCCTCGCGACGCAGTACCCCAGTTTTGAGGAATACATGTACGCATAATAATACTTGAAAGTATTATTCTGCGTTTTATTCGATATTTCGGGAGCCGGTTGATTAAATCGACACGGCCAAGCTGTCGCGAAAATCGACGGAAACTTGCAGTTCGCAGCCTATATACTTATTAGTAATGCATTTCAGACGATTATCCATCGCCACAGCGCTGAACCATAGAATGCGCTCGATAAGAGAGAGAAGTGGCATCCATTTACCAGTTATCGTACTTCATATATTATTTGAAAACTCTCAACCTAGAATGTGCTTGATAATCGAGCGCGTACAACTGCAGAATGCGTATCTGTTGAATGCAATGGTACCACGTCTATGTTGTAATAATAACTACTACTCAAGGCTCTCGCTGCTATTGCTCCTAATATTGAATCTACTACCGCAAATTTTCCGATATTATAATTTCAGTAATACTTTACCTAAAACTGTGAAACGTAGTACTGTTGCCAATTCTAAAGCAGTATATATTCGAGGTTGATGTACGAGACTCTCATATCTCTCTTCGAGAGGGGTCCTCCAACTTGGAGGACCCGTTGCCAGTGACAGCCAGTGGCGGCCTGCCAGCAAGAAAGTTGACAACTGACTCGCATCGACACAGTGATCGTAAAAGCTCCCTTAGCTCAAAACCACGCACCAGTATCATACACACCTTTAGCTTACATGTACCATGGTAGTAGTACTACCGTTGTGCATGTACGCTGAAGGATTCCCTCAGGGAAGGCGACATTCGAATTCACGACACAGCTTCAACTGGACGCGGACCGCGGTTGATTGATTTTGCATAAAGGCGACAGTGCGGAGTCGAAAGATTGTAGCCATGACACGACACCAAGTCGACGAGTCAATTGTCGCGAGACAACAATTACTCGACTCGCCGCGGCCGGGACCAAAGCAGTCTTCTACATGTACTTGTTGAATTGATTCAGTCGGGTTGTTAGTCACGAAATGATGTGTATTGAAGCACGCTGTACTGTCCTGATACTGCCCGGAACTCGAATTGGACAAGATTGAAGCTCTCTACAACTACGGCGTGCAGTCTTGCCCGATTCGAGTTGAAATTACGCAACCATGTATTAATAATATCAAGGTCAAATGCAAGAATAGTTGAAGGGAAGATATATTTTGGAAGCCCAACATCGCTGCATCTATGCATTCCTGAAGTTGATCTGAATTGCTCCGGCTCTCACCACTTCAATGAGGATAGATACGCAAGGAATTCAAAAACAGGCGCGAAAAATGACAAGCATGGAAGGCAACAGAGCTCTTTCGCCATGTCAACTTGGCAGTCAAGGGCTGGTGTCGCCATCAAAAGCAAGGTGCTGCAACGCATAGGTTGCTGTACATGTACATGCACTTGAAATAGCGAATTTGCACTGCTGCAAGGTGAACAAGCGTGTGTTTTGCTGATTCTGCGAGATAGGGGAAGGTCAAAGTACGGTTAACTGAAGCGGCTCAAAATGCAGAGGGAGTTTACAAGCGGTTGGTGGCACGCTTCGCGGCAGCAGTTACCCTGATTCACGAGACGTTAACCCCTAATAAAGCGGCCACGTGA
The DNA here is from genome assembly GCA_016864655.1 of Phytophthora cactorum. Taxonomy (NCBI): domain Eukaryota; phylum Oomycota; class Peronosporomycetes; order Peronosporales; family Peronosporaceae; genus Phytophthora; species Phytophthora cactorum. The sequence continues at coordinate 29,886 of NHQK01000149.1, read as the reverse complement.
GTAGTGCCCCGGCTTGGCGATCGGTTGGACTTCACCGTGGAGGGAGTTTAGAAGTTTTAAACTCCCTCACCCAGTCCTAAATTAGAACCCATGTGAACTTCACAGTGAAGCTCCTCATTTCCCCAGCGATTTGAGCGGGTTACCCTCCCATGTGGATTGCACACGACCTCGCTTCTTGTTGTCTTGCTCAGCAGCAAGTTGCCGCGCGTGCCAGCTCTTTGTGATGTTTGAACTTGAGTCCTCCCATCCTAACCTGCACGAAGAATTAGTGACCGGCTCAAAACAGCTGGTTGATGTTGCACGGCCACCCAAGCAGCCCTAACGGGAGGGATGACCCCGATCCGCATATTTTGAGGCGCAGTGAGAACGGTGGTTGACATCACGCCCTAGATCCATTTGCAGCGTCAGAGCTCAACTCATTTTGGAACTTGCCAAGCACCAAGCAAACCTCCTTCCCCCCAAAAGTACCAGCTACTGTAGACCAAGATGCCTCGTTTCGCTGGAGTCGAAGTTGGTGGCACCACGTGGGTGGTGGCCATCGCCGAGGACCACCCGGAGAATATCCTGGAGAAGTTCGAGGTGGACACGACGACGCCCGCAGCAACGACGGGCGCTGTGGTGGACTGGCTGAAGGAGCGCAAGTTCGACTCGATCGGCATTGCGTCGTTCGGCCCCGTGGACCTGAACAAGAAGTCGCCGACGTACGGCTACATCACGAGCACGCCCAAGCCCAACTGGGGCAACACGGACGTGGTGGGCGTCTTCAAGCGCGCGTTCCCGGACGTGCCCATCGGCTTCGACACGGACGTGAACGTCCCTGCACTGTACGAGGTCGCGTACGGCGGCCACGGTGACATCAGCAGCGCCGTGTACATCACGGTGGGCACTGGCGTTGGCGTCGGTGTGTGCACGAACGGCAACGCCATCCACGGCTTCATGCACCCAGAGGGCGGCCACATTGTCGTGCCGCCTGCCCCGCAGGACATTGAGACGGGCTTCAAGGGCGTGTGCCCGTTCCATGGCGACTGCATTGAGGGCATGGTGGCGTCGGGCTCCATCGCTGAGCGTACGGGCGTCGACCGCCGTGACCTGGCCAACATCACGGACGACGACCCGGTGTGGGACACGATCGCGCACTACCTGGCCAACCTGTGCATCAATGTGACGTTCCTCACGTCCCCGGACGTGATTGTCATTGGCGGTGGCATTGCCCGTCGCGAGAAGCTCTTCGACCTGATCCGCGAGAAGTTCGTGGCCCGCGTCAACAAGTACGGTCAGCAGCCTCCCGTGGAAAAGTACATCCGCGCATCCTTCCACCCGTCCATCGGTCTCGTGAGCTCGCTGCACTTGGCGCGTCTGGAGCTGCAGTAAAATGTATGAAGAGGAGCTATTATCCGCCACATCGCGTTCAGCTCTCCCCACGCTTGTAGTAGAAGGTAGTTAGAGTGGAGCGAGGTTCCTGAAGAAGTTTGTAGTTGCTAGCGCCTTGGTGGCTGGAATACAAGCCGTGTTTTTTTTTGTCTATCTACAGCCTTCTCTCGTTTGGACCTCTTTGGTGGATCTCACGCGGCTTTGGGAGTGACTGTTCACCCTCTTGGACAAGGTGGTGATGCCCGAGTGGAGCGGAAACTGGCAGGTTCTCTTCCAGCATGCAGCGTCTTCGCCGAAGCTCGGAATCAGCTATGTGCAAGCAAGCTCACCCACCACAACGCTCAAGTTGAAAGCCACGACCTCGTCACTGGTTGTTGGTCAAGACCTGGCCAAGTATGGCATCGCCGGGGTCGTCTGGAATTGTGTGCGTTTCCAATGGTTCTCGATCGTGTGTGTACTTGGTGGCTCTCCCTCGACATCCCTCTCGAACCTCTTTGACGTATTAATACAGGCGCGAGCGATGGTGTCGTTTATCGAGGCCGAGCCCCAGTTCGCAGCGCAGCGCCACGTACTAGAGCTAGGTGCAGGCCCAGGCGCGGTGGGGTTGGCTCTAGCAAGCGCTTGTGAAGTATCCTCGATGCTGCTCACGGATCTTGAGAGCGTCGTGCCCCTGACTCAAGACAACGCTCGATTCGCTGCGCAGCAAGACGCCTCGATAGCCACCTTGATAGCCACCAACCGCCTTGACGTCCGGCCATTGTGTTGGTACGATTTCCAGCCTACAGCCTGTTGTTCTTCACTTGCGGCATGTTGGCTCACCTCACCTGAACGTTCTTTTTGATTTCCATAGGGGCGAGCCGCTCGACGACACCATTGCAACTCGACCTGTCGATGTCGTGGTGGCTTCCGATTGTTTGTACGAGTCGGCATTACACTCGGCCCTGCTGTCGACGCTCACAGATATTTCTAAACGCGACCAGCAAGCACAAGCTTCTCGACACCTTCCCATTGTGCTGCTTGCCTACAAGCAACGCGTGCCCGAGTGAGTATCCCTTGCCGTCTGCGTTGCTTTCCGTTGACTGATCGTGGCTGCCTGCATGCGCAGAAGGGAGAAGGTCTTTTTTGAGTCGGCTTCCGAGCACTTTGAAATTGCCGTCTATTGCAACGATTCCAGCTCGTCAAGTACATGTACAGACACGACCACTAACTGTGGTGATGCCATTGAATACGATGACGAAGCCATTTACATATGCAAGCTTGAACGCCGCTCTATGGACAAACATGAACCTGGAACTCCGGACAATTACTTAGTAGGCAGTAAGAAAAGATAGTGATTCAGCAACTTAAGAAAAATGCACTCCATTCTGCCACAAGCAGAACCATATTCAATACTAAAACCCACGCAAACGTTTTACCTTGCCACGCTCTATCCATTAGCCGTCTCCATCGTGGGTACACTACTAGCTTACAGCTTCAGGAAGCGCAGCACCTCCTTGTCGAAGCACGACTTGAGCAGCGTGTCGCCGTTAACAATCTTTGTCGTCGCCACAATAATGTCGTACGGGCCTGTGCACACAAAGGCATTTATCAAAGCAACACAGGTTAGTTACCTGTCCGCGGGCTATTCTACTTTTAGGAAACTTACAGTCAGGCTGGCGAGATAGATGACGTAGTGCAGCGATCTCCATAAAGGTCACGCCACCAAGGTAGTACACGAGCAGAACCTTGCGCTCCTCGCTACCGAAGTTGTCGAGCTTGGAAGCGGCAGCAGGTGCAGCGGGATCGTCAGCTGCATTCTTATTGGTCGCCTGAGAGACTTCTCCCGAGGGTCCAGGCAGCTGACGCAAGCCTTCCTGCACAGCACTCCAGCCACGGGGCTTAATGGCGCTCTCTACAATACGTACAGACAGCGGCGCATAACCAGCGGCGTGGCTACGACTGACATAGGCACAATCGCGAGGATTCCGCGGGTCCACATCCTCGTTGAGCAAGCGGAAGGATTTCCGAGCAAGTCCAAAGCCGCTGGCTTCATTCCACAGCGTATCACGTCGACTGAGCAAGCCAGCCTTTTCCAGATTGCTCAGTGCTAGCATCATCTCGAAGCCGTACGTCTGTACGAGCTCGCGACTGAGATGCGTGTAGTTCTTCGTCTTGACGCCACCCGCAGCCACAGACTGAAGGCAGAACTGGCGCAGAACGCCAAGCAGTGGCTCCTGATCCCCAATACGCTCCTCAAGCTGCTCGAAGATCGTCTCGCCCGTGAGGACCAGATTCTCCGCGTCCTTGAGATCACGGAAACGCTTCGAGTCGGTGGTTTTCTTGATAAGCTCGGCCAGGTTGATGTGCTGCTGCAGCGACTGGTAGTTCTGCTTGAGACCTGGGATACGCTTGACGAACTCGCGGATTTCACTGATGGAGGCGTCGCGGTTCTTGCGGAATTCGTCGTAGCGCTCGCGGATCTCGCGCGCCTGCTGCTGGAGGTTCATACCGAGACGTTCGACGTGATAGTCGCGCACTTCGGCGTACAGTTTGTCGTTCGAGTTGAGCGGCACTGACACTTGAGCTGGGCGATTGCTGTTGCCCGAGTTGGGGCCGTCGTCGTCAGCGATGAGCTCCGCGTCCACAGTGATGAAGCCGTGCGTGATGCCCAAGATCTCGTCTAGCAGTCCTTCGTACGTCATCGGGGAGCACATGGGCGTCACGAGGTCCACATTGCGGTCAATAAGCACAACTGTGTCGATCTCGGGGTCCAGTACACCGATGGGGTTGCCAGCCACCTCCTGTTCACGACGGAAATGCGCCATCATCTGGTAGATGACCTTGGCCATGGCGCCTTTGTACTTGACGTGCGGGATCATACCGAAGACAGTCTGCAGCTTAATGAGTGAGGCTGCAATAGTGTGCAGATTGGTCTTGTCGCCGTCCACGTAGAACTCCTTGAAACAAGCGTCCAGCTCGAGAGTCAGCACGTCGTCGTCGAAAGGGATGAGGTCCAGCTTGTACTCCCCCACACTGAGGCTGCCGAACACTCCCTCCTTCTTGAGCACCTCGTCACACACGAGCGTACGGCGACTCACATAGTAGAGGTGGAAGCGCTTCTTGGACGAGCTCGAGGACTTGTCCGCCCCCAAATCGCGGATGTATTTGGCCACGTAGCGCATGGCGCGCACTGACGGCCGCACGAGGAACAGAACGAACTCGCAGCTGGTCTTGACGGTCTTGCCGAACGCGTGGAAATCCTTGACGCCATGGTCCTTGAGCACTGCCGTGCCATCCACTAGCACGTGATTGAGCGGCCCATTGAGCTCTGGGTCCAACACGAAGCAAATATCCTTGCCGATTGAGTCCAGGATCGAGAACAGTTCCCGCCGAGAATCCTCACGCAGCACCGCTAGGTTCAACACCCCGTTCTCCAGCGTGCACGCCTTCGACATCGTCGCGTCCTGCTTCTTCACTTTGCTCCCCCTTGATATGATCTGGGACGGCTTACAAAGATCAAGTCAATCGAATTAAACGGTCTTTCAGCCAATTAGAGTTTCTACTTTGAGACTTTTAAAAGTGGGCTTATGCTGGGCTTGTACGGTGGGGCTGCTCGTGCTCGGCGGCGGGCATTGCGACCAGCACTGGCGTCGCGGGCCTTTTCTTCTTCTGCCGATGCTGGCGATGCCGATGCAGTACTGACACGTGAGTTTATCTATGCGTCGCTGTACGCTAAGGAGGCGGGTTATTTCACGACGCAACAGCGAGAAGTGCTGCACACGCCTATGGAGAGCATCGACTTCGCAAATTTGTGGGGTGCCGGCGAGTATCGCAACGTAATTGCGCAGCTGTACAAGGAGAGCCCCGAGGCATGGCTCACGCCCGTGGAGGTGTTCGCGCCATACTACTCGCAGGCACTGGCGCGTTACATGCTCAACTCGCCCTTCTTCTGCCAGGAGCTCGAGATCTTCGAGATCGGTGGCGGCTCCGGGTCCAACGCGCTGCACATTCTCAACTACCTCAAGGAGCAGGCGCCTGACGTTTACGCCAAGACGAAGTATACGCTTATCGAGATCAGTCCCGTGATGGCCGAGAGACAGCGGAATCGTGTGGCCGCCGTGCACCCGGAGCAGTGCACGGTCATCAACCAGGACATTCTAACCTTCGCAGACACGCACGCACCCGTCAACTCGCAGTGCTTCTTTCTGGCGCTTGAGGTGCTGGACAACCTGCCGCACGACAAGGTCACGCTACAGAACGGTAAGTGGTTCGAGACCATCGTCAAGTTGCACAGCGAAGCGGACGGCCCACTGCTGGAGGAAGCCATGCGTCCGGTCAAGGACATGCTAATCCGCCAGACGCTTCGCTACTTCGGCTGCGAACTGCCGCTGCGCGTGTCGTACAAGAACAACTCCAGCCTGGCGCAGCGTGTGCGGCGTATGATGGGAAAGGATGACCCGGTGCTGACCTCGGCTTTCATCCCGACGGGCGCCATGCAGCTACTGAACACGCTCCGCACAGCGTTCCCCAAGCATCACCTCATTGCTGCTGACTTCGACTCGCTCCCAGCCCCGAATCTGGATGAAAAATCCCCGATCAAAGTTATCGAGCACCCGCTCAGTACGACGGCAACATCATCTGGAACGCTTTTCGCCGGTAATGCACCGCTTGTCGCGTCGAAGGTCACAGGTACGAAGAACTGCACAGATCTCGACTGAAATGTGCTTTGTTGACTTAACTGCTTCGCTTTTGTCTACAGGCGTGACGAAAGACCACGACACGTACCTGGTGCAAGGTGGAATCGCCGACATCTTCTTTGCCACAGACTTCGACAGGCTTAGGAAAGCGTATTGCTCTGCGCTCCAGCGTCAGCCTGATGAGGTACAGTCGGCTGGGCGAATACTTGTACAGATCGAAAGCTGACTGAATCTGGTTACCTTATTGCAGGTTTCAGTCGTAAAATCGTCCGAGTTTTTGAAGGAGTTTGCAGATGTGCAGAAGACCAAGACGCTCACTCGGTACGTGGTCGTGTGCTTGCCGTTTGAAGTTGTGCCATAGCTGACAAACTCTACTTCTTCGTGGGTATTCATTCAGGTACAACCCGCTGCTGGAGGACTACTCCAACACGAGCTTCATTTTGTCGTAACACGCACAACTGCTGTCCACTGGGGTTCACAAGAGTGAAGTCGTACACAACGCTGCAAGGCGTGAGAGCTAGAATCAGATAGAGATTTTGCAAACCATACTCTCGAATAATAGTGAAAATCAACGCCGTCGTCGCAAGATCTTGGAATGGATATCCGACCCAATCTTCTTTTGCTTCAAGGCGTCCTGAGCCTGCTGGGTGCACCTGGGGCACACAACGTAGGTCGACGTGGGGATGTCTTTTGTCGCGTGGCCAAGCTTCTTCACCTCTTTCGGTAAATGATCCTACACATCGGAATACACATACGCATGGCATAGGTCAGCTATTGGCAAGCTAACTACTGGGCAACAATAAGTAAGGTGCATGGCATAGTAGCCTACCTCGCAATAGGATGTCACACAAAAGCGGCAAGAGTAGTGAGCAATGATACCGCAGTCCTGGCAGCGATGTCGCGGACACACCCACGTTTTCCCCTCCGGCACTTCGTAGCCCAAGCAGTCTACAGTCGCATCACATTCGCACAGTAAGCCAACCAAACAACTCATGTCAATCTGAGATCGGGGCGTGCTCTCTTACCTTCATGGTACACTTTGGGACAGCGCGCAAAGGCACCATTCATTCCCTTCCAATCACACTCGATCACATCGCCGCCATCCTTACAGCAGAAGCACACATCCTCGGAATCCTCGAGCTCGTCCTTTATCTCACGCTGCAACAAGAACTTGAAATATGTCACCGCATAGTCAACAGGCTGCATGTCGGACGTCGAACGGACTGGCTTCGGCGGTTCTGGTTCATCTTCGTCTGCGGTTGAGCTATCTTCGATCTCATTGCGTCGCTTTCGCTTCTTCTGCTTGGACGCTGCAGCTGAAACAGCTTTAGCACCGCTCGTTTGCTCACTTGGATCAGGAGCATCATCGTCATCTGTTGAGCAATTCGGACACAACCAGTTCTTGGTCCGCCAAACTTTGTGAGACTTCGCCCTGCCAATCAGCCTATCGATACAGGGCAAGCAGTAGACCCGCGTGCAGATTTCGTGTGTGCACGCCTTAATAGACTTGGCAGACAATTTTGTCGTCGACTGGGCACATAGCCCACAGTAATTGTCTGGGTTGCCCTTTTTCGCGACCGGCGGATTCTGAACACGCTGCTGTAGCACCTTCTGCAAGCACACCTTGCAGATATGGACCATTTCTCCCTTGCCGTCCTGTTCAGGCAACAATACAACAGAGCTACGGTTAACACTACAGCCATAGATGGGTAGCAGCACTTAAATAGCCCTGCAGCACGCTAACCTTGAGCACGAAGGGATGCTTCGGATATTCTGGCGCGTCAGGCTTCCTCTGCATGCGACACAGGACGCAAATCATCTTGCTCGGGGGCGTGGCAGCCTTCACCTTCACCTTGTTTTTGTTCTTGTTCTTGTTTTTCGTCTGTGTCTGTGTCTGTACGGGCTTCTTGCTCTGCTTGCAATCTTGCTTCTTGTTCTGCCTCTCCTGCGTCTTGACTTTGATCAGCGCCAGCCGCTCCTGGCGCTTCTTGGCCTTACTGGCCGCTGCCTGCAGTCGGACGCCCTCGTCCAGCTTCCGCTTCTTGTGTTCCTGCGTGATCTCTATCTCCATCACCACAGAGCTCTGTAATAGCGCGTATCTCTGCATGCGTGTGAAGGCCTCGAATGTGCGCGCGAATAGCTCGTACTCAAAGTCAGAGCGGAAGTGGAAGCAGTAGCAAAGCCTCGTGGGCGGCTCGGCGCCTCCTCTGGACCGCAGAGTGAGTCCCTGTGGGGTGTCCACCTTAGCTATCACACTGGGGGAAGCCACGGCCGCCGCTAGCGACGCCGCGTCCTCGCGACTGGCCGCGGCTGTGAGCATGTGCGTCTTCTTGACAGCCTGAGGAACGTCCGCGTAGCTGTCCAGGGGGGCGGCACCCACCGTTCGGCTCTCGGGCGGCACGAAGGGGGCCGTGACGCCCCACAAAAGCGATCGCTCCTCGCGCTGCAGCGACACAGTGGCCAGACGCGCCACCTGCAGCAACTTGTTAGCCACAGCGTCGGCCACCACGAGCTTCTGTTGGCTCCACTTGGTCAGGAACGTCTCGCGCGCCGGAAAGGGACGTGGCGGCAGCGTCATCTTGGCGTCGGGTGCCACCACGCGGAAGCCCGCGGCGCTCTCGGCCTCGACCAGCTGCAGTAGCACACCTCGGAACGCCATGGATGCGGACTTGAGAGCAACTTGGAGTTTGAGGTGTCACTAGTGAGAGGGAACACAGTGACAAGATCTTCTGGATCTCGAAACGACGCAAAGCGACCAAATGCTTGTCATTTGAGTATCTTCCGCCAAGTCTCTTCATCTCGTGTCTCGATTTCTGCGATGTCCGCGTTCGCCGGTAAAGATCCACACCACCACAGCAACCACCACTCGCTAATCGCGGAGGAACTGTCAATGGACGACGGCAAAAAGCGCCACGCGTTACTGGCCGACGACGACGTCTTCGCCGAGGAGCAGCAGGCCCGACAGGACGAGCTTGACGCACTGGTGGACAGTCTCGCGCAGCCGTCGGACCTGGAGGCGCTGCAGAGCTTCCTGGCCGGCGACGCTGCGCAGAAGGACAAGATCGATCAGCTCGTCAACTTTCTGGCCGACGGCCCGGTGCCGGAGCCGCGCGACGAGCTTATGGCGGAGACGGATATCTTTGCCGACGAGCAGGAGCAGAAACAGAAAGAGTTGGATGAGCTGGTGGACTCACTGTCCGGTATCACCACGGCTCCGTCTCCAGCCGCCGCTACGGCCACGGCCTTGCTGGCTTCGGACGCGAACGACGTGGACGTCGCCACCGCGCAGGCTTCGTTCCTCAACGTGATCGGGGGTGCCGTCCTGCTGGTGGTGGCTGTGGTGCTGGCCGTTGTGACCAAACGCTCGCAGTCGAAGCGCGAGGAAGAGGATGAACGCAAGGATTTCGGCTACAGCATCTTGTACAAGTGAGGTTTCCCAATGTCTAATGCTGCTGTCTGTGGCCTACTGCAGCAGACTCTTCTAACACAGTCAATATCATGTCTTTTGCTGACTGGTCCTTTGAGCCTTGTTCATGCCGCTCTGGGCTATACACATACAGCCTGTTGAAGTGGATTAGAACATTTATTGTGCTTTGCAAAGCTTTTGTCGTTTTCACTTAGCTGGATCCTCGATTTTTAATAAAGGGAGGTCGTTTTATAAGTCGAGGTAATAAAAAGGGACAGATCGATCTACATAGTTAGGCTGGCTAATAAATCGAGCTACGACAAGCCAAATCGAGCGCTTGTAGTCGATTTACGACAAATCGACATCGATCTCTTATAAAAAGACCCCTTTTGTGTATTTGAAACGCAAATCGAGGACAGATATAATAATTCCAGGTCTGCCTTTTCAAATCTGATTTTTATGCCTGGCTTGATGCTCCGATCATGCTCTATCTAAGCCATAAAACGGAGCGACATTCCATCTGCAAAGCACAATTTCTGCAATGTTACTGTAACTGTATTTCGACGAAAAATGCACATGCATGGCGCGCTTATGGTATGGTAGACGGCGGCTGCGTGACTGTATCGGTCTGCATGGGGCGAATGTGGAGCAACTAATGCATCCTGCGCTTTCGCTATTTAGCCCTCAATCCCCACCCCGCTTGCGTTGTGACCTTCACGCCAAGGCGATGACTGCAGTTGACTTTATTCTTGGGGGAACTCCGCCCACCGGTCGCACGCGATCGTGGCGCCACCCACAAGACGTTTGAGTCTGAGAGAGAGAGCGAAGCAGATGAAGATGGAGACGCTCGCGTACTTGGCGCGCTCGGACAGCTCTGACTCGGACGACGACTTCGCCTCGAGCGACGGACGCCCCACGCCTCTGGACCCCGAGTACTGGCGAGGGATCACACACTCGCGAGTGGTGACGCCAGCGGCCAGTTCCGTGTACAGACATTCGAGCAGGGTGGAGACACCGCCCTCTCACCACTATGGACACCACCAGTACGCACCAGGGAACTACCCCATGTACCATCAGCACCCGCACCAACGCCCCGTGACTTCCCCCAGCGCCATGATGCACAGCCATGGAGTCTACACCGGCAGTGGAGCCTTCATGTCGCCGATCCACTACCAGACTGCGCCGCCCATGGCTCCTATCAGCCCAGTCGCGCACGTGGATGCAATGCTTGAGGGAAGTTACATGCCGCTCTCTAGTGGAGCGATGTTACACTCTGGAGGAGGCATGATGTATCGCCCAGCAGAGTGGAGCAACTCACAACCTCGAAACTATCCTACTACCGTCTCCCCCGTGTCGACACCACAGCAGCTGAAGCTTCAAGTTCGGGAGGCGCTGGTGAGAGCGCAGGCGTACCTGGACTTAGTTCCGTTTTTCCAGTCGTACGATCTGTCATACGCAGGCGGTGTCCGCCTGGGAACGATCCAGGAAGCGCTGGGCAGAATGGGTGTGATACTTAGAGACCATGTGCTGCAGAGTATCGGCCAGCTCTTCAGTATTTCAGGGTCTGGCCTGGTGGACTACGTGGCCTTTGGCCGGTTTCTCGAACTTGACGCGCAGGAGCTGTGAGTGTGTTGCAAGCTGGAGCATATTGTTGAAACAATGCATTTTGACACGATTTCTTGTCTGCAGGGACAATATGCGGTCGATGGTGGCGGCTCGACGGAGTGTCTTAGTGAACAGCGGCATCGAGCTTCGTGACATTTTTGTGCAGTATGACTCGCACCACACTGGGTTTGTGTCCCGATCGACGTTCGCGACGCTACTGCACGACTACAGCATCGTCATACCGGAAACTACGCTGCACTTGTTGATGATACAGCTTGCGAAGCCATCAGATACGACGTCTGTTTCGTACGTGCGGTTTCTCGAAATGACGGACGTAGGAGTTGCAAGGAGTGCTTCGGCGAATCCACCTCCCAGACGCGCGATGGAGAACTCCCCGCCTCGCTTCAGTAGCTCGACAGGTGGACGATCAGATCCATTCGCGCATGAAAGCCCTGCTCGAGGTTATGAGGTGCACACTGTAGTTCCTGTAGTCTCGCAAGCCACCAGAGTGGTGGATCATGCCTCCGCTAGCCCAGATTTCGCAACACCTCTGCCTAGGCTCGGTTGGGTCTGCCGAGTGTGTGCGCACCAGCAGATCGCGGACTGGGCCACACACTGTGAAATCTGTGAAACGTCAAAGCCGCGGCCTGGGCTGCGTGGTGAAGGGTACATCAAATGCTTACACTGCAAATTTGATAACAACTACGATATGGACGAGTGTGAGATGTGTGGGCGGCCGCTGAATGCCAGTAACAAGAAGCTGTCCAAGTCGGAAAAGAAGCGCAGGTCGAAAAAGCGCTACGTCTCGAGCTCTTCGTCCAGTTCTTCTTCTTCTTCGTCTTCTATTAGTTCACCAGGTCGTCGCCGAGCGAGTAGACGCAAGTCGGAGAAGCGTTCTCGCTCATCTCGATCAAGTAGGAAGAAAGAGGGGAAGAAACCGCGGTTCCAACGAGGGGAGGAGATTCAAGCCATTCCACTAGGAGAAAGGGGCTATGAGATCGGTGTGATCGCTCGCGTCCGGCCGAACGGGTCCTATGATATTGAGTTTGACAGCGGACTATACGAGAAAAACGTCGAGGAAAGTTGCATCGTTGAAATCTCGCGAGCCCGCGTCATCAAAGCTAGGGATTTGTCTGACGAGGAGGAGACCAAGAAGAAACCGAAAGCAAAAGATTCTGATGAGGAGCGTGATCTCGGCTACGAACCTGGTGATCGAGTCGACGCTCGATTCCAAGGACGAGAGAGATTTTTTGCTGGGACGATCAAGAAGTGCCGCACCGGCGGGTTGTATGACATCGAGTATGATGACGGTGAGGTTGAGTTGCGTGTTCGTCCCAAATTCATTAAGCGAGAGGAGGCCAAGAAGCAGCAGAAACCTTCTCCTAAGGAGGACGCTGTCTCTGCGTCCGAGGTGTCGTGGACAAAGGGGCAGAAAGTGGAGGCCAAATTGCGTGGGTACATGGATTACGTGAAATGCATCGTGTTTCGTGTGCATGAAGATGGTAGTTGCGACGTGGAAACAGAAAGCGGTGAGCTGCAAAAGCGCGTACCCGGCGGAAACCTTCGCACGCATGCCAGTTCGCCGGTGAAGAAGCCCGTTGTCATGAGCGACGATGAACCGATCCGTCCAAAGAGACCTCTGATCAAAAGACCTTCGACGAGCGACGATTCCTCTGCTCAACCTAAAGAGAGACTCAGACAATGGCAAACAATTGAAGCTAAGCGCAACGGCAGATATGGTTACGATCCCGGTGTAGTTGCTCGTTGCCGGTTAAACGGCTCATACGACATTGATTTTGACGATGGCGAGAAAGTATTAGCAGTACCAGCAACTCACGTGCGTCCGCTCGATTCCACACCAGCCGCCAAGAAAATGACTACAACAAATATCAAAAACGAATGCACTCTACCTGCTTACAAAGTCGGCCAGCCAGTTGAGGCTCAATACAAGGGCAAGAGCAAATTCTACCCGGGCGTGATCTCGCGCTGCCGGCTGAACGGCACGTACGACATCGACTACGACGACGGCGAGAAGGAAACGGGTGTGGCGGCCGAGCTGATCCGGTCGCTGGGCAAGAAGGGCGGCGGCGACAGTGACGACGACCCGAAGCACAAGAAGTTTAAGGAGGGCGACAAGGTGGAGGCTCAGTACAAGGGCAAGAGCAAATTCTACCCGGGCGTGATCTCGCGCTGCCGGCTGAACGGCACGTACGACATCGACTACGACGACGGCGAGAAGGAAACGGGTGTGGCGGCCGAGCTGATCCGGTCGCTGGGCAAGAAGGGCGGCGGCGACAGTGACGACGACCCGAAGCACAAGAAGTTTAAGGAGGGCGACAAGGTGGTGGCTCAGTACAAGGGCAAGAGCAAATTCTACCCGGGCGTGATCTCGCGCTGCCGGCTGAACGGCACGTACGACATCGACTACGACGACGGCGAGAAGGAAACGGGTGTGGCGGCCGAGCTGATCCGGTCGCTGGGCAAGAAGGGCGGCGGCGACAGTGACGACGACCCGAAGCACAAGAAGTTTAAGGAGGGCGACAAGGTGGAGGCTCAGTACAAGGGCAAGAGCAAATTCTACCCGGGCGTGATCTCGCGCTGCCGGCTGAACGGCACGTACGACATCGACTACGACGACGGCGAGAAGGAAACGGGTGTGGCGGCCGAGCTGATCCGGTCGCTGGGCAAGAAGGGCGGCGGCGACAGTGACGACGACCCGAAGCACAAGAAGTTTAAGGAGGGCGACAAGGTGGAGGCTCAGTACAAGGGCAAGAGCAAATTCTACCCGGGCGTGATCTCGCGCTGCCGGCTGAACGGCACGTACGACATCGACTACGACGACGGCGAGAAGGAAACGGGTGTGGCGGCCGAGCTGATCCGGTCGCTGGGCAAGAAGGGCGGCGGCGACAGTGACGACGACCCGAAGCACAAGAAGTTTAAGGAGGGCGACAAGGTGGAGGCTCAGTACAAGGGCAAGAGCAAATTCTACCCGGGCGTGATCTCGCGCTGCCGGCTGAACGGCACGTACGACATCGACTACGACGACGGCGAGAAGGAAACGGGTGTGGCGGCCGAGCTGATCCGGTCGCTGGGCAAGAAGGGCGGCGGCGACAGTGACGACGACCCGAAGCACAAGAAGTTTAAGGAGGGCGACAAGGTGGAGGCTCAGTACAAGGGCAAGAGCAAATTCTACCCGGGCGTGATCTCGCGCTGCCGGCTGAACGGCACGTACGACATCGACTACGACGACGGCGAGAAGGAAACGGGTGTGGCGGCCGAGCTGATCCGGTCGCTGGGCAAGAAGGGCGGCGGCGACAGTGACGACGACCCGAAGCACAAGAAGTTTAAGGAGGGCGACAAGGTGGAGGCTCAGTACAAGGGCAAGAGCAAATTCTACCCGGGCGTGATCTCGCGCTGCCGGCTGAACGGCACGTACGACATCGACTACGACGACGGCGAGAAGGAAACGGGTGTGGCGGCCGAGCTGATCCGGTCGCTGGGCAAGAAGGGCGGCGGCGACAGTGACGACGACCCGAAGCACAAGAAGTTTAAGGAGGGCGACAAGGTGGAGGCTCAGTACAAGGGCAAGAGCAAATTCTACCCGGGCGTGATCTCGCGCTGCCGGCTGAACGGCACGTACGACATCGACTACGACGACGGCGAGAAGGAAACGGGTGTGGCGGCCGAGCTGATCCGGTCGCTGGGCAAGAAGGGCGGCGGCGACAGTGACGACGACCCGAAGCACAAGAAGTTTAAGGAGGGCGACAAGGTGGAGGCTCAGTACAAGGGCAAGAGCAAATTCTACCCGGGCGTGATCTCGCGCTGCCGGCTGAACGGCACGTACGACATCGACTACGACGACGGCGAGAAGGAAACGGGTGTGGCGGCCGAGCTGATCCGGTCGCTGGGCAAGAAGGGCGGCGGCGACAGTGACGACGACCCGAAGCACAAGAAGTTTAAGGAGGGCGACAAGGTGGAGGCTCAGTACAAGGGCAAGAGCAAATTCTACCCGGGCGTGATCTCGCGCTGCCGGCTGAACGGCACGTACGACATCGACTACGACGACGGCGAGAAGGAAACGGGTGTGGCGGCCGAGCTGATCCGGTCGCTGGGCAAGAAGGGCGGCGGCGACAGTGACGACGACCCGAAGCACAAGAAGTTTAAGGAGGACGACAAGGTGGAGGCTCAGTACAAGGGCAAGAGCAAATTCTACCCGGGCGTGATCTCGCGCTGCCGGCTGAACGGCACGTACGACATCGACTACGACGACGGCGAGAAGGAAACGGGTGTGGCGGCCGAGCTGATCCGGTCGCTGGGCAAGAAGGGCGGCGGCGACAGTGACGACGACCCGAAGCACAAGAAGTTTAAGGAGGGCGACAAGGTGGAGGCTCAGTACAAGGGCAAGAGCAAATTCTACCCGGGCGTGATCTCGCGCTGCCGGCTGAACGGCACGTACGACATCGACTACGACGACGGCGAGAAGGAAACGGGTGTGGCGGCCGAGCTGATCCGGTCGCTGGGCAAGAAGGGCGGCGGCGACAGTGACGACGACCCGAAGCACAAGAAGTTTAAGGAGGGCGACAAGGTGGAGGCTCAGTACAAGGGCAAGAGCAAATTCTACCCGGGCGTGATCTCGCGCTGCCGGCTGAACGGCACGTACGACATCGACTACGACGACGGCGAGAAGGAAACGGGTGTGGCGGCCGAGCTGATCCGGTCGCTGGGCAAGAAGGGCGGCGGCGACAGTGACGACGACCCGAAGCACAAGAAGTTTAAGGAGGGCGACAAGGTGGAGGCTCAGTACAAGGGCAAGAGCAAATTCTACCCGGGCGTGATCTCGCGCTGCCGGCTGAACGGCACGTACGACATCGACTACGACGACGGCGAGAAGGAAACGGGTGTGGCGGCCGAGCTGATCCGGTCGCTGGGCAAGAAGGGCGGCGGCGACAGTGACGACGACCCGAAGCACAAGAAGTTTAAGGAGGGCGACAAGGTGGAGGCTCAGTACAAGGGCAAGAGCAAATTCTACCCGGGCGTGATCTCGCGCTGCCGGCTGAACGGCACGTACGACATCGACTACGACGACGGCGAGAAGGAAACGGGTGTGGCGGCCGAGCTGATCCGGTCGCTGGGCAAGAAGGGCGGCGGCGACAGTGACGACGACCCGAAGCACAAGAAGTTTAAGGAGGGCGACAAGGTGGAGGCTCAGTACAAGGGCAAGAGCAAATTCTACCCGGGCGTGATCTCGCGCTGCCGGCTGAACGGCACGTACGACATCGACTACGACGACGGCGAGAAGGAAACGGGTGTGGCGGCCGAGCTGATCCGGTCGCTGGGCAAGAAGGGCGGCGGCGACAGTGACGACGACCCGAAGCACAAGAAGTTTAAGGAGGGCGACAAGGTGGAGGCTCAGTACAAGGGCAAGAGCAAATTCTACCCGGGCGTGATCTCGCGCTGCCGGCTGAACGGCACGTACGACATCGACTACGACGACGGCGAGAAGGAAACGGGTGTGGCGGCCGAGCTGATCCGGTCGCTGGGCAAGAAGGGCGGCGGCGACAGTGACGACGACCCGAAGCACAAGAAGTTTAAGGAGGGCGACAAGGTGGAGGCTCAGTACAAGGGCAAGAGCAAATTCTACCCGGGCGTGATCTCGCGCTGCCGGCTGAACGGCACGTACGACATCGACTACGACGACGGCGAGAAGGAAACGGGTGTGGCGGCCGAGCTGATCCGGTCGCTGGGCAAGAAGGGCGGCGGCGACAGTGACGACGACCCGAAGCACAAGAAGTTTAAGGAGGGCGACAAGGTGGAGGCTCAGTACAAGGGCAAGAGCAAATTCTACCCGGGCGTGATCTCGCGCTGCCGGCTGAACGGCACGTACGACATCGACTACGACGACGGCGAGAAGGAAACGGGTGTGGCGGCCGAGCTGATCCGGTCGCTGGGCAAGAAGGGCGGCGGCGACAGTGACGACGACCCGAAGCACAAGAAGTTTAAGGAGGGCGACAAGGTGGAGGCTCAGTACAAGGGCAAGAGCAAATTCTACCCGGGCGTGATCTCGCGCTGCCGGCTGAACGGCACGTACGACATCGACTACGACGACGGCGAGAAGGAAACGGGTGTGGCGGCCGAGCTGATCCGGTCGCTGGGCAAGAAGGGCGGCGGCGACAGTGACGACGACCCGAAGCACAAGAAGTTTAAGGAGGGCGACAAGGTGGAGGCTCAGTACAAGGGCAAGAGCAAATTCTACCGGGCGTGATCTCGCGCTGCCGGCTGAACGGCACGTACGACATCGACTACGACGACGGCGAGAAGGAAACGGGTGTGGCGGCCGAGCTGATCCGGTCGCTGGGCAAGAAGGGCGGCGGCGACAGTGACGACGACCCGAAGCACAAGAAGTTTAAGGAGGGCGACAAGGTGGAGGCTCAGTACAAGGGCAAGAGCAAATTCTACCCGGGCGTGATCTCGCGCTGCCGGCTGAACGGCACGTACGACATCGACTACGACGACGGCGAGAAGGAAACGGGTGTGGCGGCCGAGCTGATCCGGTCGCTGGGCAAGAAGGGCGGCGGCGACAGTGACGACGACCCGAAGCACAAGAAGTTTAAGGAGGGCGACAAGGTGGAGGCTCAGTACAAGGGCAAGAGCAAATTCTACCCGGGCGTGATCTCGCGCTGCCGGCTGAACGGCACGTACGACATCGACTACGACGACGGCGAGAAGGAAACGGGTGTGGCGGCCGAGCTGATCCGGTCGCTGGGCAAGAAGGGCGGCGGCGACAGTGACGACGACCCGAAGCACAAGAAGTTTAAGGAGGGCGACAAGGTGGAGGCTCAGTACAAGGGCAAGAGCAAATTCTACCCGGGCGTGATCTCGCGCTGCCGGCTGAACGGCACGTACGACATCGACTACGACGACGGCGAGAAGGAAACGGGTGTGGCGGCCGAGCTGATCCGGTCGCTGGGCAAGAAGGGCGGCGGCGACAGTGACGACGACCCGAAGCACAAGAAGTTTAAGGAGGGCGACAAGGTGGAGGCTCAGTACAAGGGCAAGAGCAAATTCTACCCGGGCGTGATCTCGCGCTGCCGGCTGAACGGCACGTACGACATCGACTACGACGACGGCGAGAAGGAAACGGGTGTGGCGGCCGAGCTGATCCGGTCGCTGGGCAAGAAGGGCGGCGGCGACAGTGACGACGACCCGAAGCACAAGAAGTTTAAGGAGGGCGACAAGGTGGAGGCTCAGTACAAGGGCAAGAGCAAATTCTACCCGGGCGTGATCTCGCGCTGCCGGCTGAACGGCACGTACGACATCGACTACGACGACGGCGAGAAGGAAACGGGTGTGGCGGCCGAGCTGATCCGGTCGCTGGGCAAGAAGGGCGGCGGCGACAGTGACGACGACCCGAAGCACAAGAAGTTTAAGGAGGGCGACAAGGTGGAGGCTCAGTACAAGGGCAAGAGCAAATTCTACCCGGGCGTGATCTCGCGCTGCCGGCTGAACGGCACGTACGACATCGACTACGACGACGGCGAGAAGGAAACGGGTGTGGCGGCCGAGCTGATCCGGTCGCTGGGCAAGAAGGGCGGCGGCGACAGTGACGACGACCCGAAGCACAAGAAGTTTAAGGAGGGCGACAAGGTGGAGGCTCAGTACAAGGGCAAGAGCAAATTCTACCCGGGCGTGATCTCGCGCTGCCGGCTGAACGGCACGTACGACATCGACTACGACGACGGCGAGAAGGAAACGGGTGTGGCGGCCGAGCTGATCCGGTCGCTGGGCAAGAAGGGCGGCGGCGACAGTGACGACGACCCGAAGCACAAGAAGTTTAAGGAGGGCGACAAGGTGGAGGCTCAGTACAAGGGCAAGAGCAAATTCTACCCGGGCGTGATCTCGCGCTGCCGGCTGAACGGCACGTACGACATCGACTACGACGACGGCGAGAAGGAAACGGGTGTGGCGGCCGAGCTGATCCGGTCGCTGGGCAAGAAGGGCGGCGGCGACAGTGACGACGACCCGAAGCACAAGAAGTTTAAGGAGGGCGACAAGGTGGAGGCTCAGTACAAGGGCAAGAGCAAATTCTACCCGGGCGTGATCTCGCGCTGCCGGCTGAACGGCACGTACGACATCGACTACGACGACGGCGAGAAGGAAACGGGTGTGGCGGCCGAGCTGATCCGGTCGCTGGGCAAGAAGGGCGGCGGCGACAGTGACGACGACCCGAAGCACAAGAAGTTTAAGGAGGGCGACAAGGTGGAGGCTCAGTACAAGGGCAAGAGCAAATTCTACCCGGGCGTGATCTCGCGCTGCCGGCTGAACGGCACGTACGACATCGACTACGACGACGGCGAGAAGGAAACGGGTGTGGCGGCCGAGCTGATCCGGTCGCTGGGCAAGAAGGGCGGCGGCGACAGTGACGACGACCCGAAGCACAAGAAGTTTAAGGAGGGCGACAAGGTGGAGGCTCAGTACAAGGGCAAGAGCAAATTCTACCCGGGCGTGATCTCGCGCTGCCGGCTGAACGGCACGTACGACATCGACTACGACGACGGCGAGAAGGAAACGGGTGTGGCGGCCGAGCTGATCCGGTCGCTGGGCAAGAAGGGCGGCGGCGACAGTGACGACGACCCCGAAGCACAAGAAGTTTAAGGAGGGCGACAAGGTGGAGGCTCAGTACAAGGGCAAGAGCAAATTCTACCCGGGCGTGATCTCGCGCTGCCGGCTGAACGGCACGTACGACATCGACTACGACGACGGCGAGAAGGAAACGGGTGTGGCGGCCGAGCTGATCCGGTCGCTGGGCAAGAAGGGCGGCGGCGACAGTGACGACGACCCGAAGCACAAGAAGTTTAAGGAGGGCGACAAGGTGGAGGCTCAGTACAAGGGCAAGAGCAAATTCTACCCGGGCGTGATCTCGCGCTGCCGGCTGAACGGCACGTACGACATCGACTACGACGACGGCGAGAAGGAAACGGGTGTGGCGGCCGAGCTGATCCGGTCGCTGGGCAAGAAGGGCGGCGGCGACAGTGACGACGACCCGAAGCACAAGAAGTTTAAGGAGGGCGACAAGGTGGAGGCTCAGTACAAGGGCAAGAGCAAATTCTACCCGGGCGTGATCTCGCGCTGCCGGCTGAACGGCACGTACGACATCGACTACGACGACGGCGAGAAGGAAACGGGTGTGGCGGCCGAGCTGATCCGGTCGCTGGGCAAGAAGGGCGGCGGCGACAGTGACGACGACCCGAAGCACAAGAAGTTTAAGGAGGGCGACAAGGTGGAGGCTCAGTACAAGGGCAAGAGCAAATTCTACCCGGGCGTGATCTCGCGCTGCCGGCTGAACGGCACGTACGACATCGACTACGACGACGGCGAGAAGGAAACGGGTGTGGCGGCCGAGCTGATCCGGTCGCTGGGCAAGAAGGGCGGCGGCGACAGTGACGACGACCCGAAGCACAAGAAGTTTAAGGAGGGCGACAAGGTGGAGGCTCAGTACAAGGGCAAGAGCAAATTCTACCCGGGCGTGATCTCGCGCTGCCGGCTGAACGGCACGTACGACATCGACTACGACGACGGCGAGAAGGAAACGGGTGTGGCGGCCGAGCTGATCCGGTCGCTGGGCAAGAAGGGCGGCGGCGACAGTGACGACGACCCGAAGCACAAGAAGTTTAAGGAGGGCGACAAGGTGGAGGCTCAGTACAAGGGCAAGAGCAAATTCTACCCGGGCGTGATCTCGCGCTGCCGGCTGAACGGCACGTACGACATCGACTACGACGACGGCGAGAAGGAAACGGGTGTGGCGGCCGAGCTGATCCGGTCGCTGGGCAAGAAGGGCGGCGGCGACAGTGACGACGACCCGAAGCACAAGAAGTTTAAGGAGGGCGACAAGGTGGAGGCTCAGTACAAGGGCAAGAGCAAATTCTACCCGGGCGTGATCTCGCGCTGCCGGCTGAACGGCACGTACGACATCGACTACGACGACGGCGAGAAGGAAACGGGTGTGGCGGCCGAGCTGATCCGGTCGCTGGGCAAGAAGGGCGGCGGCGACAGTGACGACGACCCGAAGCACAAGAAGTTTAAGGAGGGCGACAAGGTGGAGGCTCAGTACAAGGGCAAGAGCAAATTCTACCCGGGCGTGATCTCGCGCTGCCGGCTGAACGGCACGTACGACATCGACTACGACGACGGCGAGAAGGAAACGGGTGTGGCGGCCGAGCTGATCCGGTCGCTGGGCAAGAAGGGCGGCGGCGACAGTGACGACGACCCGAAGCACAAGAAGTTTAAGGAGGGCGACAAGGTGGAGGCTCAGTACAAGGGCAAGAGCAAATTCTACCCGGGCGTGATCTCGCGCTGCCGGCTGAACGGCACGTACGACATCGACTACGACGACGGCGAGAAGGAAACGGGTGTGGCGGCCGAGCTGATCCGGTCGCTGGGCAAGAAGGGCGGCGGCGACAGTGACGACGACCCGAAGCACAAGAAGTTTAAGGAGGGCGACAAGGTGGAGGCTCAGTACAAGGGCAAGAGCAAATTCTACCCGGGCGTGATCTCGCGCTGCCGGCTGAACGGCACGTACGACATCGACTACGACGACGGCGAGAAGGAAACGGGTGTGGCGGCCGAGCTGATCCGGTCGCTGGGCAAGAAGGGCGGCGGCGACAGTGACAGCGACCCGAAGCCCAAAAAGGTACATGACTTTTCGCCGAGACTTGAAGCGAAGGGTGAGTCGAAGTCGCTGAGTGCTGATGGGAGCCAGACATTCCGAGTTGGCACTCGTGTAGAGGCTCGCTTCATGGGGAAGGATAAGTACACCAAGGGAACGATCTCACGTGCCAACGCTGATGGAACGTATGGGGTCGAATACGACGACGGCGAAAAGGAAAGCAGAGTGGCTGCCTCGTCGATTCGGCCCTTGAAATCACTGTCTTCTTTCCGTGGTGACGACTTTGCCTTGGGTAAACCAGTCCGTCCAAGCCCAAGTGGGAGCTTCAGTAGGAGGCGTAGCGGGAACATGTCCGATTAACAGTCAAAACCGTCTGAGCATCCTTCTGTCAGGTGGTGAATACAGTGAACTTTCGTTTAAGTCGACGCAAAGTTCGTAATAGTTATTTATTGTTTGCATTACTGGTGTACGGTATAACCTCGTGCATTTCATATAATTCGACTTCCTCCTAACTCTATTCGAGGTGACAGTACTTTCATTGGGGGAGACATCACCCTGAACAGTGGCTAGGAGTATGCAGGCTTACGAGGCCCACTCTCGCGCTCGCTCGCACTTCCTGTGACTTTGGCGCTGCTTTTGCTGGTGACTTCCCTTTTGCTGCTGCGAATCGAGGTCATCATTTTGTAAAGGTTGTTGACACGGCCCGTCTTGGTGACCACGAGGTTCGAGGACGGACCGACGCCAGTCATTGTGAACTTCTCCTTCTCCTTCGCTGCCCGCTTGGAATCCTTGTTGGCCTGCTTTTCAGTCTTCTTCTGAGTGTGGATGAGGATCACACTCGAGTGCGAGTACATTCGTCTCCAGGCATCGTCGATCTCTGGACTCCAGTTATCGCCCGACGTTTTCTCCATCGCTTGCAAAAGTGCTCGACCCACGCAGTCGTAGTGCTCGAGTTTAACACCGAATCGACGATGAGTCTTGGTCAACGCCAGAATCTTCTCGGCGATGTTCTCCGACGCCAACATGGTCCGCATTCCAGCACTGATGTGTACTAGAACGCGACCACGGACGTGCATAGACGACCGGAAGACGTGTTTCAGGTCGCCGCCGTGCTCTTCCAGGTAGGCGTAGAAGACGTCGTAGAGCTCCGTGATCTTGTTATTCTGGGCCTTGGTAATGTGCTTCGCTTCCTTGTGCATACTCACAGTGGCCGATGCCGCAACGTTGCGCTGTGGCGGTGCGTCCTTGAACACTTTGTCCCAGTGCTGAGCTGCAATCCGTCGGTGCTCCTCGGTCGATTTCTCATAGTAGACGAACGACGCCAGGTACTTTTTCATGAGTCGGACATCCGAGTACGGGAACTTTTTCGGTGGCTTCGTCTTTGACTTGGACTCCGCAGGTGCAGAAGGCCCGCCACGCGAAGCACTGGACCCCATGGCGAACGACCGACAGCACCGAAAAGTCGACTCTTACCACGAAAGGAACGACGCGACGCGCTTCCTGCACCCGATATCGAAGTGTGGGGGCTTTTTGTGGGGATTCATGCGTCTTCAACGTCCTCAAACCACGAGAAATCCGCTAGACCTCACGTTCTTATGCATCTTCAGGCTCGGATACCAGGAATAACGAGGAAGAATGCCAGTCTGGAGTTGACACATGGAGAAACGGTATACAAGCTTCTGTGCGTTGCGAGGGGTTGGTAGTGTCCAGCTCAGACAATTCGTGAAGAAACTTACCCCGATTCCGTTACGGCAAATGCTCAAAATAAAGATATCATCCGGACGCTCAAGTTGAGTGTTGAGCCGCCAACACCATCCGGGACACAGACACGCACAGAGTTCAGCCTCGAGGGCGTCCAGATTGGAGACTTATGCAGTATGAATGCCGTGTTTCGGAGTGGCTTGGAGTTGAAGCTGAATTGCCTCTTCTACAGATGGTGGATTGAGCCCCCCCCCCCCCAAGACTACAGATTCAGTATTAAAAACTACATTTCCTAATCTGCCGTTGAAGTGGAAAACCTAGCTGATAAATATCACTTTACTACCCATGATCAAGGAAAAGTGATGTACGCAGGTCTGTCGCTGGCAGAGTCGAGTTCTTTGCCGCGGAGCGACCAAGTCTTGGATTCTAACTTTCATCTTTCGATTAGGTTAGTCAACACGAGAAGTTCAATTCTGTAGTAAGCTCTGACAGTTTAAATAGCCAAGATCCTACTATTTCTTTGGCCGCAGTAAAACACCCTGTTTTGATGAACGCCACTACTAGCAAGCAGCGATTCATTTAAAACCACAGCAAACACCGTTGGGCGACTTTGGTCACGATGGCAGCAGAGATGATGAAGTTCATTCAATCAAGTGTATCAACATGTCTGTCTGCCTAGTAGTTTCATGGAGCTTCTCCACGACGAGTCACCATTCATTCGTTTCGGGTTCTGGTGGACTGCATGTAGTTAGTAGACGGGGTATGGCCCACGACGAAGGGGAAGCGTGCATGTACGTGAAGCAATCGGTTCTTCGCGAGCTCGAGCAGGATCGGCGTCGCCTCAAATGGCAGCTTTCCCGTGCACTACAGACGTCCGACACCCATGCGGCTGAGCTGGAAGCGAGCAAAGCCAAAGTGAAGGATCTGCTGACGATCGTGGAGCTGAACAAGGGCGTAGCGGACCAAGCCGTGCAGCGATCTCACGGCCGAGATGTCCAGCGGAGAGCAGAACTCGAATCTTTGCACCAGCAGAATAAACAGCAACATCAGCGATACGTGGACTTTGCCGTGTGCTTGATGAGCCGAAGGGTGCGCTACAGACAGCAGCGTGACGCCTTCTACTCGCTCCAACATGGGGTACAGCTACGAACTCGACGTCAAGAGGCACTGCGGAGGCTGAACATGCGCGTTCGAAGGAGACTTCTACGGTGGAGTCTGCACAGGTGGAAGCAGTTGGATGGTAATGTATTAATACCTTGGAGAGCGCTAAAGTGTATCCGCTACAGCTGAGTCTACCAACCTTCTCGACAGTTAAACGTACTCCTTGTAGCATATTAACCAGCGCCAAAGTCAATGATAACTCTGGATTGCTGCGGTGGCAGCTACTGCGAAAGATGTGGAGGAACTGGGACGAGTCGTCCGCTGGAAGCGAAGGCTGCGACGATTCTTAGCTCTCGCTTTACAGCGTCTGGTGCGCTCCCGTGTTTGGTAGCTTGGAGATCACGGGTACGCGCGCGCTACGGCAGCGACGGGTTTCCTTGCGTCGCATCCTTGCGAGGAGCAGACAGAGACTTCAGCAGTTTGGACTGACACGTTTCCGACTGCGATGTGCTGAGATTTCAGCTCAGGAGTGGGCTGGAGTCCTCAGAACAGCGCACACTGCGATGGAGGAGGAGCGGAAGCTTCGAGCTGACGTCCAATCTTCTGCTGCTTGTGAGCTGCACACCGCCTACGTACGAGAGCAGCAGAGGCAACAGAGATTCACTGAACTGCAGACACAGCGACTGGGAGCTTTGACACGACGGGAATGTAAATACCGAGCACTGATGATGCTGCGGTGTGAAGTGAGTTCCAGTCGAGACAGAAAACTGAGATCGCTCTTCTGTTCCAGAGACGTCAGCACTGCCAGCGAGTGACGCGGAGGCTCTTCATGTCGTGGAAGAGCGCAGCAAGTCGCTCAAAGCGCATCCAGAGGTTGACAGCAACGTGGGACGCTCGTCGAACTCACTCCACCAAGGCTACGTACTTGAGATTATTCAGTGGGACGCTGCATCGCAGACGACAGCGGAGACTCCGACTCCGCGCATTGATTTCCAGACTGCAAAGACTCTGGTTGATGAGAGGCTGGCTCGGTCTACGGGTCCGATCTGCCGTCCAAGAGCTCAAGGCCTTAGCTCACGTGGAAATGTGGCAGTTCTCGCAGCAGGTGGAGGCAACGCAGGCTTATTCTCTCGAAGAGATTCGACGCAGTAGGAGAGCCACATTGAGATACCAAGTCACGTGCGCTCTCGTCATGGCCGATAAGAATCGAGAAAAGCTGCTACGACGAGTGCTTCGTAGCTGGGCTTCACGTACAGCAACAAACGCCCGTCTTCGGCGCGCGTTGAAGAGATTGTTGCGTCGTAGGCGAGTTAAAGCGCTTCACTCTGCCGTCCACAAGTGGGTCCGCCTCAACCAGTACAAGACCCAGCGATGCAACCTACTTCAACAGTATCAACAGACACGACGCCACCGGGTCGTCGTCCGTGCGTTCGACTTGTGGAAGCGCTACACGCACGACAAGCTTCGATCGAAGCTGGCGAGTTATCAGCAGCGCTCTTGCTTCCGTGTTTGGCGTCACTGGCGCTACCTTCGACGACAGCGAGCACGAAGTTTCAGGCGATTCCTGAAGCGAACGATGGAGAGATGGCAACGACAAGCCTTGCAGTCCTGGAAGCTCAAGAATGACCACTACGTGAAGGTGCGCGCCAGGAGAGAAGCTGCTGAACACGAGCTGGTGTCGCGACTGTGGCGTCGGTGGGTTGGCTTCGTTGCCTTCCGTCTACACAAGAAACGTCGCCAACAGCAGAAAGCGCTATCAGGAGTTAGAAGGTCTCTACAACGCACAAATTTTGTCCACGGTCTTTGAATCGTGGCGAATCAACTGGAGACGCAGCCAGGCACGGGAGAAGTTAATTGTTCGCGCATTCCGTCGACATGTCGGTCATGTTCGCGCTAGAAGATACTTGCGCACTTGGCATCACTATTCAGAGCTGACGGCTCGAAGACGCGCAGCCTTGAAGCGAATATGTCAACGACACCGCATACAGAGACTTGAAATCAAGTGGCGCCACTGGATACGAGCGTCCATGTCTGCTACCATCACGAGGCTTGAAGCTGCATCGATCAGAGCTCGGGAACAGGTCCACAGAGTGGCCCAGTCAACGGGTAGAGTCAACGTTCTGCGTCGCACAATTCGGACGTGGAGACTCGTGAGTGCTGAAGCCACGCGACAGCAGCGTCGACGAGCTCTGTTCGCAGAGAAACGACGATACATGGCGCTCCAAGGCTCCGTGAGGCAATGGCAGAGGAAAATCACGTGCTGCTCGCTGACCAAGCAGCGTCGAGTACTTCGTCTTCTACTGACGCGCCTCCAACTGTCACTTGAGCGTCAAGCATTCCGGCTTTGGGAGCGTCAGGCTCACGCGAGAACCCTCTTTGCACGAGATCGGATCAGTGCTGAGCTGTTCCATCGCTCTGAGATTCGAGTGATGGCCCTCGCAGACGAGATACGAGCTGAGCGAGAGCGACGAAGTGTCTTCTCTGCGTGGAGATCCATCATTTCCCGAAGGAAAAAAGGCTGCGAGTGCTTACAGAGCGTCTCGTTGAAGCTCCAGCATCGGTTGCTGCAGGATTCGTGGAGCTCGTGGACACATTACGCTCGAGTACAGCGTTGCATAGCACATCTAAGTGCAATGGTCATCCAGCGACTCAAAGCTGCTGCGTGGCGTAAACTGCTGCAGATGTATCACCGCCACGGTCTGAGGGCGACTGGAGCTCGACTAGCTGGCGTTATCTGGCACAAAATCCTCTTGCGTCACGCTTGGAATCGCTGGAAGCGAGTAGACAGTTTCTTGTGCAGGCACGAGGCACTGGCAGACGCGAAAACGTCGTCACTCCAAGCGATGCTGGCGTTTAAGGAGGCGATCGCGAGGCGACATCACACGAAGCGCGTTTTGACAGTGTCTTTCTCGACCTGGAAGAAGTATAGCGCACGCTCTAACCGCCTTCGACGCCGTCTCTGCGATCTCTTTGGGAGACTCGTGGAAGTGACGACCGTGTATCACTTCCACAAGTGGCGAACGATAGTCGAGCGACAGAATTTCCTCCAAGATTTCTTGTATCGAGTCGAGGAACGGCGTCAATCTCAACAGACTCGCTCATCTCTGGGTCGTTGGAGACGGTGGACGCTGGAGAGCGCGTATCGCCAGCAGCTGGAGCAAACAAAGCGAGCGTTGGCGAATCAGCGAGCAGTCAGCGCCAAGCGCATCGCGGTCGTGAAGTTTTTATCGTGGCAACGACCATGTCTGGGAGCTCACTTTGCTCGCTGGAGAGTGCACGTGGAGCAGCGTCGACGATACGTCGTCGAGCAGAGAATAGCTCTAAACACCGCTGCACTCGCCGTCTCCTTCAACGTAGCTGGCGTTCGTGGCATCAGTTGGCCTGCCAGTCGAGACGGAGAGCTCAAACACTCGCCAAGATCTTAAACAATACGCGAATTGTGCTCCTTTCGCATGGCTTCTCTCGCTGGGATCAATGGTGTGACTGGATACACGACGTGGGCTGCAGAAATGGACCGACTGGTGAGAATTCACGAGTTTGTGGCAGTGGCAGAGGGCTCTCAGCTCTCCGTCAGCACCACCACGAAGCCCTTCGACGCCAGTCCGTCATGACAGCGTCGGCGTTCTCAGCCCACAGTAGTCGACAGCGAGAGCGCCAGACCCAACGGATGCGTTCTGTAGCGCTCGCCTTGCAGCGGAAGACAAATGCCACTCTAAACGATCGCTGCTTCCGTCACTGGGTCGTGTACGTGAAGGCAAAGACTACCACAAAGTCTACAATCAGGCAGACGCGAGTGCGGTCTCAGAAGCGGATGGTACGTCGCTGCTTCGTCCAGTGGCAGCTCCAGACCCGACACAATTCCATCTTGCGCCAGAAGCTTCACAGACACCAGGAAACTTGGCAATTCCGTCGCCAACGAAGAGTCTGGAGCGCGTGGGTCTTCTTCGCGCAGCACTCGCTTGACGTGAAACACTTGATCTACGACAGACTCGTCATCTGCGCACTTCGCGACTCGCTTCAGGGCGCCTGGGGGCATTGGAAGGCGCATACACGACACACAAATGACTTGATGGACGCCCAGCGTGTGGCTCAATGGGAACATGCGACAGCTGAGCGGAACAGAATGATCGGCACTCTGGAAGACAAACACGAACGCTTGTTACTGAGAGCTGCGCAGCTCGGACAGCAGAACAATGCGCTGCGCCAGCGGTTAGTCAGCTCAGCCAGCAGGAAAATGGATCGCGTACTGGAGCTTGGACACAAAGCGCGCGTCGCAACAGCGTTCGACGTCTGGAAGCTCAAACTACAGCAAGTCTGGGCGTTGCAGTCGCGTCTAGCAGCTCTTGGGTTGCGGTACCAGCGACTGGCATTACAGCGTTGGCGATCCACGCTCTCACATCTACAGGCTGCGGACGCAGTAAAGCGAGTGAAGTTGGACACGACTGAGTGGGCTGCACGCGCTGTTCACGCCTGCGCCACACGATGGCTCAAACGACAGACTCTCCTGTCTTGGCGAGCGGCTGGTCGAGCGCATCGGGGAATCAATCGACACCTCGCAGTGGCGCAACGCAGACGAGAGCTGAGGCTGGTCCGGAGTTGCTGGGCGAGTTGGCGAGCGATGATTGACGCCCAAACGCGGCAGTTTGAAGCAGCTACTGCTCTGATGGCGAGGAGAGGAAGGAGAAACGGTTCTGCAAGCATATTGGCAGTGGAAACGCGTTCATGAACGTTCTGGAATGACCAAGCTCCATGCAATCCGTACCTTTGTGCTGCTGCGACGCGTGTGGCAGCGCCGCCACATGATCACCGCGTGGCATCGATGGAGAAGCTCCACAGCAGAAGAAGATACAGCCACACTACACACAAGACTGGTTTTTGTCGAAGATTACCACGTGTGCTCCCTGCTCTTGTTGCGCGTCTTCAGCTACTGGAAACTGTCCGCTCGTAGCCAACGCGAGCGACGCGACGGAAGCAGTCGAGCGCTCGCAGTTCGGAGTCGCCAGCAGCTACTTGGTCGCCATTTCAAACACTGGAAGTGCAGAGCCGCTAGGATCCAATCCCGACTGCTGCTGTTACGTCGGATGGAACGGCATCTCCGTCGTCACTACAGGACGCTCACAAAGTTCGCACTCTGGGTGTGGTTCGCTCGAGTACGGGCACTAACACACACGACAACGCAGCTGCAAGTCGCCTCGAAGCAGTTCTCACCGACCACAGACGTCCCAGCTCGAATCGCGCGTGCAGTGCTGACTGATTTGCTGCTGGCGGAGCGTCAACTGCAGCGATCGAAGCAACGCAGCGCCTGGCGACTGGTAGACGCGACGGTGCGCAACGGCACGTCGACGAATGCTCCGAAGCGCGTT
>NHQK01000148.1:0-40765 GCA_016864655.1 Phytophthora cactorum | reverse complement strand
CGGGTCTTACAGGGCAGCAGCCACGGGCTCAAGCAGGTCTTGGCAGTCCGGGTCTTGGATAGCGCGAGCCTGAAGCAGCTTGCGGTGGCGCGCAATCAGGTCGTTTAGCGCGCCGGCGACGTGAAGATCATGAAGGCGCTTGCGGACAGCGGTGGACCCCCGCGACGTGATCTCACGCTTGCGTAGGAAGTCAAGTACCGCCTTCTCCGCCTGCTTTCCCAGCGCGAGGACCCTCTCGCGGAAGTCGCCAGCGCTTGGTTCCAGCACGAAGCCTTCAGCGATGAAGAGCTTCATGTACGCGACGAGCTGCTTCGAGTTCGACCGCTGGTGCTTCGGTGCGCCAGAAAGCCAACGTGGCTCCTGAGCGTACCATGAGTACCACGTCGTGTGCAGGTGAGTGACGGAAGTTCGTCGACGCTTGGGTGGCTTGTCTTGTTCTTGTTCGTGATCGTTCTGACGCTTACCACTTTTGTGTTGCTGTGTGTTGCCTTCAACGTTAGCTTCTAGGATATCCATGTGTTCATTCTGGCGCTTAACGAGCAGGAGTAACTGGTCAATCACACTGCGTTGGTGCTCGATGATCGTGTTCCCTTCGTTTGGTTGCTTGCGTGGTGTGGTCTCTCTCTCTTCCGTTTTCGTTGGGAGCTGTGGCTTTGTACTGCAGGCAGCGGAGGCTAGATACGTCGACCAAGCAAGTCCGCGAGCGACGACTCTGCCAGCTGCACACAGGCTTCCAAGCGCTTCACCGATGGCCCCTCGGCATGGAGTTCCTCCAGCTGCGGATAATACAGAAGAAGGTACGCTGTAAGTACATCAACTACACGCTGGCTCACGTTGTACTTGGCTTGGTCTAGCTGGAAGCACGTTGCGAACAGGTACTGCTGGACAGCTGTGATCTTCTCCTGCGTCTGCGCGTCGAAGGACTTTAAGTCCTTCAAAAGTACATTCGCTTCCGTGTTGTATCCACTGAGCGCCTTGCTAACCTTGTGATCCTCGCGGCTTGTGTTGAATATGTAATTGAAGCCCTTGTTTGTTGTGCTCATGTTCCAGGCGCCAGAGGGCGAAAGCAACACGGAGTTGCTCGGTCGAGATTAGAGCTGCGTCCATGGTGAGCTCTACTTCTCGAACCCAGAAGTGAAGGTTTTCACCTTCCTTCCCTTCGTACGGGTTCACCTTCAGCCTCAACGGCTTCTGGTGAGATGGCTTTACTTCTGGCATCGGGGGTTGCATGCTTCCCCGCACGTGGGCGATAAGCCCACGTTCATAAGTGTCGAACGCATTGACACGTTCGACCTGCTCGGCTGGCGTTGCCGCCACCAAGCTCTGCAAGGCATCCATACCGAAGATACCTGCCATCTTTTGAACGGACTCGTACTGAGAGTCGTTCAGGTGAGGGAACTCATTCCGGTCCACGTAGACCAGAACTCAGAGGTTCAGGTAGTCTACCCGCGTTGGCGTGGATTGACTACAAGTGCTACCAAGTGTGACGGGTGACACGGCACCTTGCACAGAGGAAGTGAGAGCTTCCGAGAGTATACAAACTCTCAGTGAACGGCAGTTCACTAGTCCCTGGCCTAAAGGGACAACTGACCAAGACTAGGTAGATTTAAGACTGAGTATATTTATAGGTGTTTCTAAATCGATCCACATACTAAATGCAAGTCACCTATATAGTATCCTAGACATTATCCTATTGGTTGGCTTTGAGGGCATGTAGCCATGGTGTGTCCACACCACAGAGTCCCTGAAGAGTGACAGGCACTCTTCCATGTAATCCTGTTCAGATGCGGTCGCGAAACAACAGATTCAAATCCCAAAGGGTTGAGTACATCCTCATTGCGACCACGACTTTGTTGCACGCCCTTAGCTGAAACCTTCACCTTGTATGACTCGTCTGGAAGATAGCAAATATAGTTCGTACTCGAGAGTGAGACCATAGCATCACCAGACCATTCATCCTTGAATAGACCAGGGGTTCGACGGTCAAACTTAGCTACTTCCGTATTATTGTCTCGTGGGAACCAATCGTACTTGTGCTGTTTGAAGTGATCACGTAGCTCAGGTTTGACGCACTCCTGAAATGGATTATTACAGCTGAAAGCGATGTAGGCAGAGACCGTGTCCATTTCTTGATACTGGAAATCGGATCGATCGAAGTAAAGTCAATACAATCGTAGTAGAACTCCAGCATGCGTAGCTTCGCAAGCTGATAGATGGCAATGGACAAATGGATTGGGTTCTTGTTATTGAGACGACGCTTCTTCATAGTTATCTCACAGGAATCGTTCAGCTCCTCTAATCCATGAAACGTGAAGTGCTCAATACGCGACTTGATCTTATCCTCATTCGACTCGTACTTGACCTGCTTGTGCTTACTCATGTCCATGCCTGATCTCCCAAACGCCGAGTTGCCGACCAATTTCATCATCTCCTCAATCATAGCCCTACTCTTATCCTCATCACCGACACGACGTGCGCTCGATACAGCCTCCATGAATGGAACAAAAGCCTTGTGAGCGCTGGCTTTAATGAAACTGAAGTTTTAGTGATTTCCATTCCATGAGACAGATACCACTTGAGTAGCGGAGTGTAGATCATAATCTATTCACCAAAGTAGCTTCCAATGGCTTTGTTCTTTTCTCGTGCCTCGTTGTACTCAAACATATGATCACCAATGACCTTCTCGTTAGTACAGTCAATCAGTGTATTTTTGAAAATGGGAGTCATTTCACTAAAATAGTCTTTCAGGTGATCTGGAGTTCGAATATGACACTCAAGAAAGCCAAAGATTTTGTCGTTCTGGATGTCCTCAACAATATTTGGATAAGCTTCAATAGTGGTAAGGCGTCCGCAAGGCATGTTATTACCAAGAGCCCAGAGGTATAGAGCATTGGCGTCGTAGCCGATGATTTTTTCACGAGCTTACCACCACGAATCTTAGTCTCGTTGCGTTTGGCGTAGCGGTTGAAAATGATAGATGGTCCACCAGCAATGTTTTGCTTCATCTTGCCGTAAATGTCCTTCTCCTCCCTGTCAATCGAATAGACAAGTTTGTCCGAGTTGAACTCAAGTAGTTTCTTGAAGCGAAATCCACTGAGCGACATGTCCTTGCATGCGACGTTGCATTGAACGCACGTGATGAAGACATTACCGTCAATGTGCCCCAATTTGTTATTGATGCGATCGGCTGATGCAGTATCGACGGTCAGCTGACACCAGCATAGACCACACAGATATTTTTTGCTTTTTCAGCAACGTGTTCAAGTGATCAAGAGTCATAGACAAGCTTACATTGGTTCTTCTTATGGTTGCTAAGCATGTCAGCACTAATGAAGACCATTTCACACTTAGGACATTGATGCTTGATTTGAAGCATATCGATGCACTTAATGTATAGAGCGTGGTTCTCATGAGATAGAATAGCCATGGATTCAAACTTCTTGTCCGAGCGACGAATGCATTCAAAGTTCCCAGAGGAAACATCCATCGTATAAATATTAATAGCAAGCTGGAAGCAGTCCTCAACCTCATCGAATTGAAGAATGTCAATAGGCTTAAAGCTTTTGAACAGACTCAGTGTGTAGTTGATACCCTTGTAAGAGCAGTAGCGCTTGAATGCCTCCTTCACGTGAGCCTGGATTCTCCGAGGGTCCTTCTTAGGGTCTTGCAGCAAATGCCATGCAATACAATGGAAGACGCATTTGTTGTTCGTCTTGGGAAAGTTGATGACATGCTTGTTTTCGCGAATGACCTTAGGAATGACAGCTTTGCTATCACCAAGAGCATGGTTGCGATGGTAGATGAAAATCTTAAAGCCAGTCATTGCCTTAACCTTGTATCCAGAGCTGGGATAGTTAAGCTTGTTAGCCAGCTTCATAGACCTGATTTCCGAAATAATTTTCTTTCGAATATCAGCCTTACTATTGACCGCAACAGGAGTATTAAATACGTAGGTATTACCCAGATTCGGGTGAAAGTACCTGGTTTCATTCTCATCCCTGAGACTAATCAGGTCGTAGCCGAGAGCAACATTCACCTTGAACGCATTGCTTTGCGTAGAGAGAACATGCTCAAGCTTATCGTAGAACTCCGATGGCTGGATACCTTCGTATAGATGATACTCCATATGCTGACCGCTATAGAAACGATACTTTGGGTCGGTATTATAGTCCTTGGATATGTTCTTCACCAAGTCTTTGATAGAAATCTTGTACTGCTTTGCAACCAACTTTTGATTGCTCGGGCGAGTAATGCTGCTCACAAAGACCAGCTTCCCAGTTTTACCTCGAACCTTGACGCGATAATCGCTACCCCAACGGATTACGTTAATATTTAATCTCTTTAGTCCTTCACGTTCGTAAGGCAGCATATTTGCTATATATTTGTGGCTATATTATTCTCGCGGGAATGACTTTATTAATTATTGGATGTCGTATCAGGATTGACTTTATATCATGGTCCCATAGAAAGTTTTTGAATATTAATTAACTAATTCAGATGGTGTAGGTGCGCTCATGCATCGCCTATACATAGCTTGACTTTTTATGACAGAAAAAAACTAATTAATTAGTTAAGTTCGTTTTCACTCTTAGGTTCGCTTTCACTTGGATTAGGTTCGCTTTTAGTGTTTCGCTTGCGAGTCCGAATCTGATCTCTATTCTTGTCGTCATACCCCTTCTGATAGCCTAAGCGAGCTTCACGTGTGCGCTGATAGTAGCGCTTCTGCGCCGCCTTGATACGCTCTTTGTTAGTTGAGTATTGCTCGGGAGAGTACGTCATCTTTGTATATTACTAACTTTATATTTGTTAGGATAAAAAATAAAAATTGGAGGGCATAAAACTTGCGGCAAATCTCTAAAACGACCGTTCAGAAGTATTGTGCTGTATTATTGGGACAATATCAAATTTAATTGGGCGACCGATAATAAATCATGTTAATGGGACAATACAATAATAACGGGGTTACAGTTATTTTTTCCGAGCGCTATCTCAGTTTATATCAAGTATATTGTACGTGAAAAGGTCAAATTATGCAGTCGCTTTTTGGATAGGAGGATTCAGACTACAAAATGACGATGACACTTCTTCCTACTCCGTACGCAATCGCTTTCGAAAGTTGTACGGTGGAGGGGGCGGCAATTCTTTGACATACACATTGTTCATCGGGCCATCGGCTGCGGTGGCAAATGCAGCTTCGGCGTAGTAGCCCACAAATACTCGGCATGTCTTTCTCGCTGCTAAAACTTCGGGTCGTGGCTTCAGGACAAACGCTTCGCACGATTTAGAATCCGGACAAACAGCAATATAGATTGGTGGATCGGTATCTCCAGC
The DNA here is from genome assembly GCA_016864655.1 of Phytophthora cactorum. Classification (NCBI taxonomy): domain Eukaryota; phylum Oomycota; class Peronosporomycetes; order Peronosporales; family Peronosporaceae; genus Phytophthora; species Phytophthora cactorum. The sequence continues at coordinate 35,434 of NHQK01000148.1, read as the reverse complement.
TTCCTTCACAGTGTCTGGAAAAAAAATCGCGCTCATCTTTTGCAACTGCTTGCCATCAATTTCATGATCTGCTGCGACGGTAATCTGAAGATAAGCGACATTGCTCTTCTTGCCGGAGGCAGACTCAAGCTTCACAATGCTATCAATATTCGGAAAATCATGACACGCAGGAAACCAGTACGTGAGCTTTTCATCATCTCTCCAATCCACCAAATGGTTCTCATAATCGCTTGCCGTTCCGCAGCAAATTGCACCGCCATTCCTCAAGCCCACTTGCTTCACTTCGAAATGCCGCGGTTCGTTTGGTTTCCTTCTTTCTGGCGGATCATATTCTGACATGTAGAGTTTCAACGTGTTGTCGGCAGCCAGGCGATGAAGATAGATCTCGAAAACATTTCCAGCGAGTGATCCGTATCCAGCACTTTTCGCCCACGAATAAATCCGAAACAGCGCATCCGACCGAAGTCTTACAGAGAGAGCTAGAACAGCATATTCCGAGTCGATAACCTGTTCCCAGTGCTCACGAGAAAGAAACCCGTTTGCATGCGTAATATCCTTGACAAATGTGTGACGCAGTCGATCGACGTGATTTCGGCCCGAATGAACATTTGCCCTGGTCGAAAGAAGGAGCCCTACGTCCTCGACTTGTGTTACTCCGCGGAGTGCAAGATCAATCGCTTCTTGTATCAACGCGATGGTAGCGAGTGTGAACAGACGCACGCTTCCACCAGAATAGTAAAATCGATCATCCATTTCTTCCTCGTCAAAATGGTAGACTTGCTCTCCCAGCTTGATAAGGTCCTGCTTTCTCCAGCACGGAAACAGGCAGAGGTACGCATCAGTAATTTCGTGCTCCTTAAAATCCACTTGCTGCGAGGTCGCCAACATGTTGAACGTTTGAATGCCTTCTGGAATCTGTCGGTAGTGAAATCCATCCAACAACAGCCATACGTTCGATATGCCCTGTTGGCGGATGAGATGTTCATATATGCTGATCGCATTCGGGGCTTTGCATCTTTGCACTGCAAAGTGCACGACCTTGCCATCTTCGTAACCCAGGTAAAAGAGACAGTTCTCCTGCTCAAATTTGGTCAATCGTCGGTACACCAGCACATTCTTCTTGTGCTTGAAAACGAGATGGAAGGCCATCACGCACAACAGCGTCGACTTGCCTATGCCTGGCGAGCCCATCAGAATACTCTTCTTGTTTGCACGCACATTAATGCGGTCGCGAGTAGATTCTCGAAACCATCCATCCACCATCAATGACACGACTTGCTTGTCTTCCATTCGCCAAAAGATTTTCCCACTGGTTGTACATTCGCCCAAGCTGCTCATGAATTCCCAGATCAGAGGAATCTTGTACACAACGCCAACGTCCCATTCTGTCAACGACAAACACTCCTCAGCGTATGTTTCCGGCTCATTCAGTGCAGTGGTCCTTGGAATTGCAATTAACTCGGCCACTGATGCCACAGTGCGAGGAACAAGATACTGCGTCGGCACTTCCACGATGAGCGTCGCTTGCGCGTCAAGTTCATTCAATGACGATCGCGGTAAACATTGTTTCTTCGCTTTGTAAGCTGCTTCGTCGGCGTGAATGCGCAGTTGATCCGCTACAACACCCTCTAGGATATCCGATTTTTCATGACGATACTTTTCTCGAATCACCTCGCGGAGATCATCAATATCACTGACACCGTCAGATGACACTGATGCTGTCTGGGTATCCGCGTACGCGCCGCGAGTTGCTGCATCTACTAGCTGGAACCACACTTTTCGCGCCATCTCTTCTTTCTTAGAGAGAAGGGAGGGAGAAGTGGGAAACAATGGTGTGGTCCACATCGGTTGCAGGACTGTAAGACATGTTATTAATATCAGCTGGGTGTATTATATACATAGCCCACTTAATTTTTTTTGAGAAATTTTAATTAATTAGGTAGGTGCATCTACTGTCGCTGAAGGAGCTTTAACCCTTCTCAGGCCTATCTTATATGTGATAGATGACCCCTTACGCTCTGAGGCTATCGATTGGTTGTCTTGTTAGAAACAGCAGCTGGGTATTAGAAACGATTAAACCTACTCCCCTTGTAAAAATATGTTAAGAAAAAAACTGCCGGCGTAATCTTCCAGTACATGCAGTACTACTGCCACGAACCATTTACCGCCAGCCAGGTGCTGTTGGTTGCTGCTATGACCAAGCAAACCTCAAATATTTCAATCGTGTGTGACTTCCAAATCTCTGCTCTTCCGTGACATTTAGACCACTTGTCAACTTCCTCACTGCGTATCGTGTTCGATGTTCAGATGTATCCGAAGGTCTTTAAGGAGCTGCTCTGTATTCTACGTCCTGACGGCCGAGCAGTGCTGTTGGTGATGTCCAAGAAGCTGTTCAAGGGAGCCGTCAAGGACCTACCGTTCCGTGTCGTGGCCGAGCACATGGTGAGCATTGGCGGTCTGGGCGGCGGCATCTACGTCATCGAGCCTGCTACATCCGTTCCACCTCAGCCTACAGAGGCTAAACCCTCCACCATCGGCCAGAAACGCAGTGCCAGCAGCGTCAGCACCTAGACATCAACTAAGCTTACACCGGTTCGTTCAATAGAAAACATGAATACATCCACTATATGGCTACATCTGGCCCATCCCGAACCCGCAAAATCGGGTTCGGGTCCCATAGCTGCAGGATTCCATACCATAAAATATCCGACTAGAGAACCTATCCGACTCGTACCGTCATCATGGTACACTGAACGAAGAAGAGCCTACGAAATTTATTTGGCAAATACGGCACTTAACGGTAATCAATGTGTTTAGACGATATGCAGAGGATGCGAGGCACGATTTGAAATGCAAAAAAGAGAGTGTTGTGTCTAGTTTACAGGCGGCTCAGAATCGCCTGAAACGGCCTGGGGGCTGAGAAAAGGGCAAAAAAGTAAAAACGTGCAAATTATGCTCGAGACCCATGTGCTCTCGTGCCGGTAAATAAAAAAATGAGGACCAACTTGGCTTTGATCGGATAATTAGACTATGTCCGGATACTAAGAGGATATCGATAGCCAGTCACTGCTAGACGCATATTATTGGACAGGCATCAGCCAATGAAATCTTGCCGTTTGGTAGCACACAGACACGCAGCCAGTCAGCGAATTCTAGCCGCACACTTCGTCGCCGACAGCAAGCAGTGCGGCTCAGTCGTCTTTTTTTCAGACCTACTACACAGAGCTCCAGATGCTCCGACGTCCTCAGCGCCTGCCCAGGTGGCCCAAGCGTCTGCTGCCCCCCCCCCCCCTTCTCCACGACGACGAAGCTCATGGTGAGCACGGAGTACTCCTCCGAGGCTTGCTGGTTCGATTCCAGCCGTCGCCATTGTTTTGTTTCGGGGTGAGGTGCCTGCGGACGTTGCTGCACCTGTCGTCGTCGAGATCCTGCCCACTACTGAAGATGTTCGCCCCAAGCTGCATCTGTTTGCTTTGAAGAGAAAGATGTAGGCTAACTAGTCTTTATGTACGTTTATGCATTTGATACGTATGTCGTTCGCTTGCTTGTTTCCTACAGGGCAGCAGCCACGGGCTCAAGCAGGTCTTGGCAGTCCGGGTCTTGGATAGCGCGAGCCTGAAGCAGCTTGCGGTGGCGCGCAATCAGGTCGTTTAGCGCGCCGGCGACGTGAAGATCATGAAGGCGCTTGCGGACAGCGGTGGACCCCCGCGACGTGATCTCACGCTTGCGTAGGAAGTCAAGCACCGCCTTCTCCGCCTGCTTTCCCAGCGCGAGGACCCTCTCGCGGAAGTCGCCAGCGCTTGGTTCCAGCACGAAGCCTTCAGCGATGAAGAGCTTCATGTACGCGACGAGCTGCTTCGAGTTCGACCGCTGGTGCTTCGGTGCGCCAGAAAGCCAACGTGGCTCCTGAGCGTACCATGAGTACCACGTCGTGTGCAGGTGAGTGACGGAAGTTCGTCGACGCTTGGGTGGCTTGTCTTGTTCTTGTTCGTGATCGTTCTGACGCTTACCACTTTTGTGTTGCTGTGTGTTGCCTTCAACGTTAGCTTCTAGGATATCCATGTGTTCATTCTGGCGCTTAACGAGCAGGAGTAACTGGTCAATCACACTGCGTTGGTGCTCGATGATCGTGTTCCCTTCGTTTGGTTGCTTGCGTGGTGTGGTCTCTCTCTCTTCCGTTTTCGTTGGGAGCTGTGGCTTTGTACTGCAGGCAGCGGAGGCTAGATACGTCGACCAAGCAAGTCCGCGAGCGACGACTCTGCCAGCTGCACACAGGCTTCCAAGCGCTTCACCGATGGCCCCTCGGCATGGAGTTCCTCCAGCTGCGGATAATACAGAAGAAGGTACGCTGTAAGTACATCAACTACACGCTGGCTCACGTTGTACTTGGCTTGGTCTAGCTGGAAGCACGTTGCGAACAGGTACTGCTGGACAGCTGTGATCTTCTCCTGCGTCTGCGCGTCGAAGGACTTTAAGTCCTTCAAAAGTACCTTCACTTCCGTGTCGTATCCACTGAGCGCCTTGCTAACCTTGTGGTCCTCGCGGCTTGTGTTGAATATGTAATTGAAGCCCTTGTTTGTTGTGCTCATGTTCCAGGCGCCAGAGGGCGAAAGCAACACGGAGTTGCTCGGTCGAGATTAGAGCTGCGTCCATGGTGAGCTCTACTTCTCGAACCCAGAAGTGAAGGTTTTCACCTTCCTTCCCTTCGTACGGGTTCACCTTCAGCCTCAACGGCTTCTGGTGAGATGGCTTTACTTCTGGCATCGGGGGTTGCATGCTTCCCCGCACGTGGGCGATAAGCCCACGTTCATAAGTGTCGAACGCATTGACACGTTCGACCTGCTCGGCTGGCGTTGCCGCCACCAAGCTCTGCAAGGCATCCATACCGAAGATACCTGCCATCTTTTGAACGGACTCGTACTGAGAGTCGTTCAGGTGAGGGAACTCATTCCGGTCCACGTAGACCAGAACTCAGAGGTTCAGGTAGTCTACCCGCGTTGGCGTGGATTGACTACAAGTGCTACCAAGTGTGACGGGTGACACGGCACCTTGCACAGAGGAAGTGAGAGCTTCCGAGAGTATACAAACTCTCAGTGAACGGCAGTTCACTAGTCCCTGGCCTAAAGGGACAACTGACCAAGACTAGGTAGATTTAAGACTGAGTATATTTATAGGTGTTTCTAAATCGATCCACATACTAAATGCAAGTCACCTATATAGTATCCTAGACATTATCCTATTGGTTGGCTTTGAGGGCATGTAGCCATGGTGTGTCCACACCACAGAGTCCCTGAAGAGTGACAGGCACTCTTCCATGTAATCCTGTTCAGATGCGGTCGCGAACAACAGATTCAAATCCCAAAGGGTTGAGTACATCCTCATTGCGACCACGACTTTGTTGCACGCCCTTAGCTGAAACCTTCACCTTGTATGACTCGTCTGGAAGATAGCAAATATAGTTCTTACTCGAGAGTGAGACCATAGCATCACCAGACCATTCATCCTTGAATAGACCAGGGGTTCGACGGTCAAACTTAGCTACTTCCGTGTTATAGTCTCGTGGGAACCAATCGTACTTGTGCTGTTTGAAGTGATCACGTAGCTCAGGTTTGACGCACTCCTGACATGGATTATTACAGCTGAAAGCGATGTAGGCAGAGTCCGTGTCCATTTCTTGATACTGGAAATCGGATCGATCGAAGTAGAAGTCAGTACAATCGTAGTAGAACTCGAGCATGCGTAGCTTCGCAAGCTGATAGATGGCAATGGACAAATGGATTGGGTTCTTGTTATTGAGACGGCGCTTCTTCATAGTTATCTCACAGGAATCGTTCAGCTCATCAAATCCATGAAACGTGAAGTGCTCAATACACGACTTGATCTTGTCCTCATTCGACTCGTATTTGACCTGCGTGTGCCTACTCATGTCCATATCCGATCTCCCAAAGGCCGAGTTGCCAACCAATTTCATCGTCTCCGCAATCATAGCCTTACTCTTATCCTCATCACCGACACGACGTGCGCTCGATACGGCCTCCATGAATGGAGCAAAAGCCTTGTGAGCGCTGGCTTTAATGAAACTGTAAGTTTTAGTGATTTCCATTCCATGAGACAGATACCACTTGAGTAGCGGAGTGTAGATCATAATCTATTCACCAAAGTAGCTTCCAATCAGCTTGCGAGCAGGCTTGGCTTTGTTCTTTTCTCGTGCCTCGTTGTACTCAAACATATGATCACCAATGACCTTCTCGTTAGTACAGTCAATCAGTGTATTTTTGAAAATGGGAGTCATTTCACTAAAATAGTCTTTCAGGTGATCTGGAGTTCGAATATGACACTCAAGAAAGCCAAAGATTTTGTCGTTCTGGATGTCCTCAACAATATTTGGATAAGCTTCAATAGTGGTAAGGCGTCCGCAAGGCATGTTATTACCAAGAGCCCAGAGGTATAGAGCATTGGCGTCGTAGCCGATGATTTTTTCACGAGCTTACCACCACGAATCTTAGTCTCGTTGCGTTTGGCGTAGCGGTTGAAAATGATAGATGGTCCACCAGCAATATTTTGCTTCATCTTGCCGTAAATGTCCTTCTCCTCCCTGTCAATCGAATAGACAAGTTTGTCCGAGTTGAACTCAAGTAGTTTCTTGAAGCGAAATCCACTGAGCGACATGTCCTTGCATGCGACGTTGCATTGAACGCACGTGATGAAGACATTACCGTCAATGAGCCCCAATTTGTTATTGATGCGATCGGCTGATGCAGTATCGACGGTCAGCTGACACCAGCATAGACCACACAGATATTTTTTGCTTTTTCAGCAACGTGTTCAAGTGATCAAGAGTCATAGACAAGCTTACATTGGTTCTTCTTATGGTTGCTAAGCATGTCAGCACTAATGAAGACCATTTCACACTTAGGACATTGATGCTTGATTTGAAGCATATCGATGCACTTAATGTATAGAGCGTGGTTCTCATGAGATAGAATAGCCATGGATTCAAACTTCTTGTCCGAGCGACGAATGCATTCAAAGTTCCCAGAGGAAACATCCATCGTATAAATATTAATAGCAAGCTGGAAGCAGTCCTCAACCTCATCGAATTGAAGAATGTCAATAGGCTTAAAGCTTTTGAACAGACTCAGTGTGTAGTTGATACCCTTGTAAGAGCAGTAGCGCTTGAATGCCTCCTTCACGTGAGCTTGGGTTCTCCGAGGGTCCTTCTTAGGGTCTTGCAGCAAATGCCATGCAATACAATGGAAGACGCATTTGTTGTTCGTCTTGGGAAAGTTGATGACATGCTTGTTTTCGCGAATGACCTTAGGAATGACAGCTTTGCTATCACCAAGAGCATGGTTGCGATGGTAGATGAAAATCTTAAAGCCAGTCATTGCCTTAACCTTGTATCCAGAGCTGGGATAGTTAAGCTTGTTAGCCAGCTTCATAGACCTGATTTCCGAAATAGTTTTCTTTCGAATATCAGCCTTACTATTGACCGCAACAGGAGTATTAAATACGTAGGTATTACCCAGATTCGGGTGAAAGTACCTGGTTTCATTCTCATCCCTGAGACTAATCAGGTCGTAGCCGAGAGCAACATTCACCTTGAACGCATTGCTTTGCGTAGAGAGAACATGCTCAAGCTTATCGTAGAACTCCGATGGCTGGATACCTTCGTATAGATGATACTCCATATGCTGACCGCTATAGAAACGATACTTTGGGTCAGTCTTATAGTCCTTGGATATGTTCTTCACCAAGTCTTTGATAGAAATCTTGTACTGCTTTGCAACCAACTTTTGATTGCTCGGGCGAGTAATGCTGCTCACAAAGACCAGCTTCCCAGTTTTACCTCGAACCTTGACGCGATAATCGCTACCCCAACGGATTACGTTAATATTTAATCTCTTTAGTCCTTCACGGTCGTAAGGCAGCATATTTGCTATATATTTGTGGCTATATTATTCTCGCGGGAATGACTTTATTAATTATTGGATGTCGTATCAGGATTGACTTTATATCATGGTCCCATAGAAAGTTTTTGAATATTAATTAACTAATTCAGATGGTGTAGGTGCGCTCATGCATCGCCTATACATAGCTTGACTTTTTATGACAGAAAAAAACTAATTAATTAGTTAAGTTCGTTTTCACTCTTAGGTTCGCTTTCACTTGGATTAGGTTCGCTTTTAGTGTTTCGCTTGCGAGTCCGAATCTGATCTCTATTCTTGTCGTCATACCCCTTCTGATAGCCTAAGCGAGCTTCACGTGTGCGCTGATAGTAGCGCTTCTGCGCCGCCTTGATACGCTCTTTGTTAGTTGAGTATTGCTCGGGAGAGTACGTCATCTTTGTATATTACTAACTTTATATTTGTTAGGATAAAAAATAAAAATTGGAGGGCATAAAACTTGCGGCAAATCTCTAAAACGACCGTTCAGAAGTATTGTGCTGTATTATTGGGACAATATCAAATTTAATTGGGCGACCGATAATAAATCATGTTAATGGGACAATACAATAATAACGGGGTTACAGTTATTTTTTCCGAGCGCTATCTCAGTTTATATCAAGTATATTGTACGTGAAAAGGTCAAATTATGCAGTCGCTTTTTGGATAGGAGGATTCAGACTACAAAATGACGATGACACTTCTTCCTACTCCGTACGCAATCGCTTTCGAAAGTTGTACGGTGGAGGGGGCGGCAATTCTTTGACATACACATTGTTCATCGGGCCATCGGCTGCGGTGGCAAATGCAGCTTCGGCGTAGTAGCCCACAAATACTCGGCATGTCTTTCTCGCTGCTAAAACTTCGGGTCGTGGCTTCAGGACAAACGCTTCGCACGATTTAGAATCCGGACAAACAGCAATATAGATTGGTGGATCGGTATCTCCAGCTTCCTTCACAGTGTCTGGAAAAAAAATCGCGCTCATCTTTTGCAACTGCTTGCCATCAATTTTCATGATCTGCTGCGACGGTAATCTGAAGATAAGCGACATTGCTCTTCTTGCCGGAGGCAGACTCAAGCTTCACAATGCTATCAATATTCGGAAAATCATGACACGCAGGAAACCAGTACGTGAGCTTTTCATCATCTCTCCAATCCACCAAATGGTTCTTATAATCGCTTGCCGTTCCGCAGCAAATTGCACCGCCATTCCTCAAGCCCACTTGCTTCACTTCGAAATGCCGCGGTTCGTTTGGTTTCCTTCTTTCTGGCGGATCATATTCTGACATGTAGAGTTCAACGTGTTGTCGGCAGCCAGGCGATGAAGATAGATCTCGAAAAACATTTCCAGCGAGTGATCCGTATCCAGCACTTTTCGCCCACGAATAAATCCGAAACAGCGCATCCGATCGAAGTCTTACAGAGAGAGCAAGAACAAGCATACTCCGAGTCGATAACCTGTTCCCAATACCGCCTTGCGGTAAACTGATTTGTGTCATCCGCTTTTTGTGACGAATGTATGGCGCAAACGATCAACTTGTGATCCCCCGTCAATGCACTGTACTTGTTGGATAGCAAGTTCGAGACATCATCCACACCACTGATCGCATCATCGATTGCACTGCGTATGTCCTCCGATGTAGCGAGTGTAAACTCACGCACGCTTCCGCCAGAGTAGTAGAAACGTTCTTCCATATCCTCAGTAGCAAACTTGTAAATGAGGCCTCCCATCAACCAGAGATCCTTCTTTGACCAACAAGGCAACAGACAGCAGTACGCATCAATTCGTTCTTGGGACTTCAAATCCACTTGCTGCGATGTTGCCAGGATCTTGAACGTCCGCACACCTTCCGGAATATCTTCGTACCGAAATCCATCCAACAACAGCCATACGTTCGATATGCCCTGTTTGGCGGATGAGATGTTCATATATGCTGATCGCATTCGGGGCTTTGCATCTTTGCACTGCAAACTGCACAACCTTGCCATCTTTCGTAACCCAGAATAAAGAGACAGTTCTCCTGCTCAAATTTGGTCAATCGTCGGTACAACAGTACATTCTTCTTGTGCTTGAAAACAAGATGGAAGGCCATGACGCACAACAGCGTCGACTTGCCTATGCCTGGCGAGCCCATCAGAATACTCTTCTTGTTTGCGTGCACATTAATGCGGTCGCGAGTAGATTCTCGAAACCATCCATCCACCATCAATGACACGACTTGCTTGTCTTCCATTCGCCAAAAGATTTCCCCACTGGTTGTACATCCGCCCAAGCTGCTCATGAATTCCCAGATCAGAGGAATCTTGTGCACAACGCCAACGTCCCATTCTGTCAACGACAAACACTCCTCAGCGTATGTTTCCGGCTCATTCAGTGCAGTGGTCCTTGGAATTGCAATTAACTCGGCCACTGATGCCACAGTGCGAGGAACAAGATGCTGCGTCGGCACTTCCACGATCAGCGCACAGTCGTCGTCTTTTCCAAGATCATCCACTGAAGCCGATGCCTTCAAAGGCTGGCCATTCTCTTCGTCGTAAGCTGCTCTGTTGGAGTAGACTCGCAGGTTGGCTGCGTCAACGTGCGCGAGTGAATTCGAACACTGGACCTTGATTGCCTTGCGAAGATCATCAATATCACTGACACCGTCAGATGACACTGATGCTGTCTGGGTATCCGCGTACGCGCCGCGAGTTGCTGCATCCACTAGCTGGAACCACACTTTTCGCGCCATCTCTTCTTTCTTAGAGAGAAGGGAGGGAGAAGTGGGAAACAATGGTGTGGTCCACATCGGTTGCAGGACTGTAAGACATGTTATTAATATCAGCTGGGTGTATTATATACATAGCCCACTTAATTTTTTTTGAGAAATTTTAATTAATTAGGTAGGTGCATCTACTGTCGCTGAAGGAGCTTTAACCCTTCTCAGGCCTGATTAATATGCTTTGGATGTTGTCTGGTTAGAAACAGCAGCTGGGTATTAGAAACGATTAAACCTACTCTCCTTGTAAAATAATGTTAAGAAAAAAAACTGCCGGCGTAATCTTCCAGTATATACTACTCGTGGCATCACCTCCGCCACTGTCGTCCCCACTGCATCCGGCGATGATGGCGAAGGGATTCCGTCACAAAACTCTCAGGCGTCCATCTCAGACGAAGTAGAAGGGAAGAATACGCACCCAAGGAAGAAAAGATCGTATCTCGGGTAGCGGAACTCCAATCGAAACTATGACGAAGGTCGTGTTCATGTGTATAGTGGCTGAGTATACGGTTGGGACCGTACGGTTGCAGTTGGAAGTATACGTTCGTTAGTGTATAAGAAAGGGGGTTGTCACCTTCGAGGTTACCTCCTTAATCCCAAAGTGCTCAGTGGGAAGACGTTCTCTGCTTGCTTTCTGTCTACCAAGTTACTCCTTGCTCCTCCGATCGCCTGCGCAACGTGTCAGAAACAATATCTCCAAGCTGCGTTCAATGGACAAATTTCAGAGACACTTCGAAATCCCAACGATCCCAGCTCCGCCACTCCCAGTAATCTTCCTACGACTGAAGGGAGCTCGCGGCAATCGAGCCCCGAAGTGCCACTACACAAACCTGTCCAACGTTCGCAGTCAGTAGTCGTAAGGAAACGACATGCCGAGGAGCTTACCAAAAACTACATGGAACTCGTGAAAGATTTCCTCCAACTTCGACCATTCACACGTCGCCGTGACGGCAAATACCCGACTGGCACTCTTTGTGTCTACTGCGTCAACATAAGACCCACCTCCGTCTTTTTCCCTTGCCAGCACGTGTGTGTGTGCAACGACTGCATTAAATCAAACAACATTTCCCCAGATTACGCGTCATCAACAGACTGGTGGTAAGCTGATCATCATACTTCGATAACGTCCATATTTTAACCTCCTTGTGTTTGTCGCGATCTTTCCTAGCGCATGTCCAGTGTGCATGGCTGATATCCGGCTTATTTTGCCTCATTCAGGCAAGGAAGAAGAGCGGTACTGGCGCTGGGATCTTGAGATCAAGCCCAATCTGCCATCGCAGTTTAAACAAGAAAACAAAGAAGCCGGGAAACGCTTGAACAAAGATGTGGCTCCCACACGGGATCCAAGAAGGTCATAATTTTGTGACGATGTTTCGACGGGAATCAAGTTCACAAGAAGAAGAAGCTTCGAAAGATCCCTCTCCAAAGTCCAAAGTCTCCGTCCTTGGACGTCGTCACTCGTGGCAGCCAGGTGAAGTGGCAACTGTTCAAAATGGGGCAGCATCCAACGAACAGGAGGAAGCTCGCAATTGCTCAATATTGTAAGAGAAAACATAGCACAAATTCATTTTGGCTGCATCCACATTTTTATTTGTCATCATCCATCAAACTTACGAACCGAACTCTGGATGCCACCACAACACGACGTTGAAGAAGGACAATAGACTCGCAAAGATGATCAAAAGACACTTGGCAGGTCTTTACGCGTTCCTCCCTAGAGCGCCATTGCCGTAGAAATATTCATGGGTGCTCAATGCACCCCCGGTACTGTCGTTTGCATCACCGTTGGCAGCAGCGTTCACTGCAGCGGCTACAAGAGCTGATTGTTTACCACGCTGGATACGGCGCAATCGGCGTAGTGCTCGCGAGATGCTTCCATCGCCTGACCAGCGGCTTCATCACCAAAAAACTCCGTCACATCAGCATTATCCAGCGCTTCCTCGGCTCCAGCAAGTGTTTGCAGTGCTAACTCGATGGACTTGCGCTTCTGTTCTTGCATAACATTTGGATCCACGTCGGTTACTGGAGCAGCTCGGTTATCAGCAGCACGATACACATACGACCCCGTTTGACTTTGATCGAAGGAGGTAGGCAGACCAGTTGCATCCATGAAGACTGCCGCGTTTTGCTGTTGAAACGCCATCTGTGGAGTTTGTTGCTGGAGATTTTGGTCACTCCCCTGTTGCTGCTCCTGTTCTTCTTCTTGCAGCAGTTGCTGGATATCATACAGCAGCTCCTGTTGCATTTGTTCACTGGAATCATCATCGACGCAAAGCCAAAGACGGATATCTTTCGCCAACTTGTTCATGTCATCGACAAGGTTCATGTTGCGCAGCATGGAGCAACATTCCATCACCACAGCATCATCGCTCTGCTCTCGGATAGTCATCGACTCTGGCGAGTAAATAGAATTATTCCCCAAATTGGATTTGATCCAGCCACTTCGAATAATTGATACCGGAATTGCTGCCCACGCTTCATCCAGTAAACCCATGGCGTCCATCAAGTTCGGTACGCGTCCAAGAGCCACGCCTGCAGTACCCAACGGCTTCTTAGCTGCGCGCTGTATCAGTCGATATTTCTCATCGTCCGGCGTCTCAAGGAAGCCCAATCGTTCCTGGAAGAGCCCAATCTTGTAGCGTCGCTTTAGATCACGGATGACAGCAGCATGCGGGGGCTGGAATGAGCTCCCGATGGTGAAGAGAGAGTGTGGCTGGCTCAAGAGACTCACCTCGCCACCTCCACTGCTTGTACGCAACGGTAGAAACACCGTCGAGACGTTCTCGTGCTGAAATTCAACAAGACGACCTCCAGGATTCTCCGCTATGAGCAGAACGGGTTGTGTAGTGCGTTGACGGACAGCTGGCATGAATACGCGTTCGCACCAATGCTTGAACGTGCAGTCACTGCACCAAATATCGCGCTGGCTGTGATAGGATGTGCCTATGCCAACAGAACCGCTGTTAATACCACCTCGAAGGAGCTGCAGATGTATTGCAGCTAGACACGCAGTGGATTGCAAAATGATAGAGATCGATTGAAGCGCTAAAGCGGCGGCGCATATATAAAGTTAACGAGAACTCGTCGTGTGGTATACTATTTGGAGTGGGTACTATACATTTTGTATACGCAGCAGTTCTATCAGGTTTGACTGGTGATACTCTATTCGGAAAGGGTATGCTAATTGGTGTTATCCGTTAGATACACCCAACTGATAACATGTCGAACGAATTAACTTTTGAAAAATACAAGGGCACCCGGATCGAAGAAGTATATTCTTCTGATCCTGGTTATTGTCGATGGGTATTCAATCAACCCAGTTTAAATACTGAGGAGGAGATCAAAATATTCTTACACTCCAAATTCCTAACTGATGATAATTCATATATGATGACGTGGGGAAAATTTCGAGGGAAGTCTCTCAAGCAGATCAGTCGAATTGATCCCAATTACATTTACATTAATTGGCTTCGAAAGAGTCAATTTGTCATTGAGAAGTGTCCTAAGCTCTTAGCAGAATTAAACTAGACTAAACGTATAAATTGTTTTCTTAAGCTGTGGTAAAATCCAAAATCTCACCGGTTAGTCTATCAAAAGTCAGCTCCTGCTCGCTCACCACGATCACCAACATATTTGTGCCCTGACAGCCGGCATTGACACCCTGGATCTGAATCGATTGGGGAACATCACGTTCTGTTAGACGACTAACGTCAGCAATGAGAACACCGTTAGTTAGAGACCATGTCTGGTAGTCAAGAAGACCATTAACCAGCTCAGGGGTGAGATCACCATTGATCGAACTGATTTTAGCTACCTCGTTAGTGAAGTGGTGGAAATCGTAGTCATGACTGATATCAAAGGTCTGGTGCGAACCGATACGAACACTGAAGTTGCGGATACTCGAACCAGGGTTTATTTTTAGGTTAGGCATATTGCGTTCATTTAGTGTCTCTAACGATCATCAATATCCAAGACTACCACCCTTTCCGTTGCTAGCCTGAGGTTATATCAGTCTCTACTCACGGACGACCATCCTATTTGGGGTCACGATCAGGTCGGGAAGTTCTGCTTGCCATTCGCTAATGCCCCTGGCAGTATGATCCAGTGCAGGGTCCCATACTCCTGTTGGTAACACCCCGCGCTCATCGACGCACACTTGTCTGCTCGCGTGTGTATCCATGGCGAGGTTGGCTAGTGCATCAGCCGTTTTATTGAAGGCTCTGAAATGATGCGTCCAGGATTGGACGCCGCAGATGTCGGCTAAGCTCCGGCAATGCCAATAAAGTCGTTATAAGTGCTTTGCACGTGGAGGTCTTCTGCCTACCATCTGGGTGATGATCATTTTGCTGTCACCAATAACGTGAAACCGGCGGAGATTGTCGGACTTGGCGTGTTTGAGACCATTTAGAAGCCCACAGTATTCGGCTTTGTTGTTGGTAGTGGATACTGCTCCATACGCCATACTGACAAGCCAAACTGATGTTGCAGCTGTGTCGCCCGCTACGATTTTGAGGATTACCGTTCCGCTGCCTCCAGGACCCGGGTTGCCTCGTGATCCGCCGTCGAACAGTAGGACATAAATTATCCCTTTCGGGATGCTCGAGAACGCAAAATCAGTGTGGAGAGCAGAGAGAGAATTGACCACACTGGTCGCAGCACGACGCCCAGGCTCCGCTCCGTCCATGAGGAAGGATGCATCGACCGTGCGGTAATTCTGGCTAAATATGTACCTGTAGTCAGGCCAAGTACCGAACCAATTAAAAATGCAGCGTTATTGATGATTAAACGCGGGACGCGAGTTGTAGTAGGCAGACCAGTACCACCAGCTGAGTATAAACCAGTAGCAGGTCTCGTGTATCCAGCTGGAAGACTCGAAGGAGTCGGAGAGAAATCGACTGTGCTGCGTAATAGACGCTGTTCTCAGTTAATTGATATAAAATACGTTGTTTCCAGATCCGTCAATTAGATAAGCTCCTGCATTAACGAGAGCTGTCTGGATACATCTGTTGATATCATCGTAGCTGTAATATCCATCTGGTACTGTAATACTGATCGTAGAAGTGGTTGCAGCCGTCGGAACCTCGACTTGAAAGGTTGTGTTCTGGAATTGAATAGAATCAATGTTATACTCGCTGTTGAATAGACTGATTGATTGAATCGCGCAAACAACATTGCGAAAGTCAGCTGCCGATCCCGGAAACTGATATTTCCACGACGAGTTGTATCCGTCTGCTACGAGATTGGTGCTATCGATCTGCAAGAAACTCGCCATGATGAAGTCATTATCGTCAAAATTTAGATGATATTTATTCATATTACGGCAAGACCGAAGGATCGCAGATTCTCGGACTTGTCAGTCCGAGCGTCAGCTCATTCTTCAGTCTTGACTGGTTTATCAAAGTTGTACCTGATTTGACCCTTTACAGAATCGATGAGAAGCATCTGACGTTTTCGTTCAGCAGCCTTGTTATAATAATAGACGATTGACCGATCATCTACGCCCTTGGTATTAAAATCTTTGACAACCATCTGTAGATCTCGCTTTGAATTGACTTTTAAAATTGCTACGTATTCAGAATTCAAGCGTATCATCTTGTCAGTTGCAAAGTAGCTGTGGCTTAGAAATATGGTGCTCAACTTGAAATGACGTCCGCGAGTAAAGTAATGGGAAAAGATATCCTTCTGGAGTAGCTTGTCGTTGCTGTAGTCGTCTATGACAACAAGCTCAGGTTTATTGGAGCTCATGGGTGTATGACGTACTTGATCAACTTTCGGAGGTGTATCTGGGTCAGCAAAAGTAATGAAATCTTCAAGCTTCTCGCGGAGGTACTCATACAATTCTTGATGTGAATTACGAGCAATAATCGTTGAATAGGCAAATACGTGCCACATCGGACGAGGGCGTCGGGCAACCAACCCGATGATGGAGTTCCGAGATCTCCCGGCCCAATTGGTGCAGGCGGTCCTCAAGCTTCGCGAGGACCCCGCGATTACCGGCCTGGGCGGCAGCATCACCGCCAGTCCCGAGACCCAGAGCGATCTTGAGGACAAGAACGCGTTGACGGAGACGATCAACCTCCGCGTTCTGCGGCTGAGTCACAGTCGCAAGCGGTGCACTCAACCGAGAGGAGCGCCCCGCAGGAGGTGCCTCGTACTCGAAGTCGAACAAGGGTTCCTCCACCTCTCCTCGACCGTAATGGAGAGACCCACTACCACGTGGAGCGGATCGTCCGCGAGCGGCGCCTTGATAGAAAGCGCTAGCTCCTGGTAAGGTGGCGGGGATACCCCGACTCACAGAACTCGTGGCAGCCGATTGAGCGGCTCCAGGCTGACTGCCCGAAGGCTGTCGCGATCTGGGAACAGAAGCGGCGGCAGCTTCGTGAGTAGTCCGGGCCTTCTTGCCCGAACGGGGTATGGGCGCTGGTGCATACAGCTCATACCCGCGCTCACTTTGAGCGCTAGAAGCCGCGCGCTTCTGAAAGTCCTTTGGTAGCAGTCGCTTGCTAACCAAATGGACGAATTCAATCCGAAGATCGCGCTGGTCCAGGATAGAGGACAGCAAACGACCTTATTGAAGCTCTCGGAGTTCCTCCTGTGAGTAGCTATGAGAAGCTACCCACTTCCAGAACAGCAAGTCGGCGGCGCCCCACGACTGGCAGTTATCGGGGCAGACCCAGGGGTAACCCCAAACGGGATGGAGGCCACCCCGATTCTCGGGCTTCTTGCGCCGAGTCGTGAATTCCTTGAGAGGAATTCGGTGCGGTGCTAGAAGCACGCACCTGGCAGCCTCAATGTTCTCCGTGAACAACGGGTCCCGCTGCACCAAGGTGCGCTCGTACGCACCCTTGAAGGTGTGCCCTCCAATGAGCCCACGAGGAGCAACGAGCTGCTCCAAGTAGAGCTCAGCACCGGAGCTAGGCTCTGGAGGCCAATACCCTCGCGGGTGTGGCGCTCCTCCTTCGCGAGCAGGCGAGCCATCGTGACCTGGCGAGCGGGACCCCGTCGTAGGACGCCCCCGCACTTGCTGGGTAGCTTGGAAGTCCTCCTGCTGCCGGTCGAAGTCGTTCGAGATCTCCTGGGGCTCGTTGATAGGACCCTCCTCCTCTTTCTCCTCAGAGTCTGAGCCGAAGAGGTTCTTGTAGGTGTCACCACCGGTCTCCAACACCTCACGGCGTGGTGACCTAGAAGCATTCCGCTTCTTGGCGTGCTTGCTCTGTTCGGCAGCCGCCTAGGTAGCCTGAGCTCGCTAACGACCCTCAGAGAACGAAAGGTTCCTGAGGACACGACGAGGTTTCTCGTCCTCGTAAGCCCGGGTATTGGATGAGTCCATGGCCTCATCGGCCGGACTCATCGGGCTGTGGCCACCATGGTCACTTTCCTCCGAGTGAGTGCACGGACTCGCGTCCACCCTCACTAGGCAGCGGAGTACGCTCGCCGGCAGCCTCCTCGGAGTGGCTGCCATCGTGTTCGGCCCTGGCTTCAGCCACGTTGCCAGGACTGTGCTCCAGAATGGCGAAGCGCGGGTTCGGGCCATCGTCCTTCGGCAACGAAGGTGATCGACTGCGGCGTGAGCTCGCGCCCGTATCCGCTGGCGCGTCACCAGACGAGGTGACGGCCTTGGAGGCTACCTCAGTAGCATCCTGTAGTGCAGAGGCTTTGCCGCGAGGCTTAGAGCTCTTGGTCTGCTGCTTCGTAGCAGCAGACTTGGCGTGCGCTTTCGCGCCGCATGATGCTTCGACATGGGGCATGCTGAGGTCGACGTGGAGACCGTGAAGAAGAGCG
The DNA here is from genome assembly GCA_016864655.1 of Phytophthora cactorum. Lineage (NCBI taxonomy): Eukaryota > Oomycota > Peronosporomycetes > Peronosporales > Peronosporaceae > Phytophthora > Phytophthora cactorum. The sequence continues at coordinate 16,946 of NHQK01000148.1, read as the reverse complement.
CGTGTGCTGCTCGGCGCTCAAACGGGAATGATCCGCCGCGGTGTGGCACCGCAGCTAGTCGATGGCTTTCGACCTGGCGAGTGAAAAGTGTGAGACTTTCTTCGCTCGCCCTGATTGGTCGGTAAACCGAACCTAAGTGGGGGAGGATGTAACGGGATTACATGGAAGAGTGCCTGTCACTCTTCAGGGGCTCTGTGGTGTGGACACACCATGGCCACACGCCCTCAAAGCCAACCAATAGGATAACATCTAGGATACTCTATAGGTGACTTGCATTTAGTATGTAGATCGATTTAGAAATACCTATAAATATACTCAGTCTTAAATCTACCTAGTCTTGGTCAGTTGTCGCTTTAGACCAGGGACTAGTGAACTGCCGTTCACTGAGAGTTTGTATACTCTCGGAAGCTCTCACTTCCTCTGTGCAAGGTGCCGTATCACCCGTCACATTCAGCGACAGTAGATGCACCTACCTAATTAATTAAAATTTCTCAAAAAAATTAAGTGGGCTATGTATATAATACACCCAGCTGATATTAATAACATGTCTTACAGTCCTGCAACCGATGTGGACCACACCATTGTTTCCCACTTCTCCCTCCTTTCTCTCTAAGAAAGAAGAGATGGCACGGAAAGTGTGGTTCCAGCTAGTGGATGCAGCAACTCGCGGCGCGTACGCGGATACCACAGCAGATTCATGGCGAGTACCTGAAGATGCTGAGGATATTGGTGATCTTCGCAAGGCAATCAAGGTCCAGTGTTCGAATTCACTCGCGCACGTTGACGCAGCCAACCTGCGAGTCTACCCCAACAGAACTGCTTATGAAGAAGAGGATGCCCAGCCTTTGGATCCGAGGTCATCGTTGAGTAGTCTTGACGCGCAAGCCACGCTCATCGTGGTAGTGCCGACGCAGCATCTTGCTCCTCGCACTGTGGCATCAGTGGCTAAACTACCGAGCACAACTGTCCTAAACGAGCCGGACAAGTACGAGGAGGAATGTATCTCACTGACTGAATGGAGCGTTGACGCTGTGCACGAGATTCCTCTGATCTGGGAATTCATGAGCAGCTTGGGCGGATGCACCAACAGCGGGAAGATCTTTTGGCGAATGGAAGACAAGCAAGTCGTGTCATTGATGGTGGATGGATGGTTTCGAGAATCTACTCGCGACCGCATTAATGTGCACGCAAACAAGAAGAGTATTCTGATGGGCTCGCCAGGCATAGGCAAGTCGACGCTGTTGTGCGTCATGGCCTTCCATCTCGTTTTCAAGCACAAGAAGAATGTACTGGTGTACCGACGATTGACCAAATTTGAGCAGGAGAACTGTCTCTTTTATCTGGGTTACGAAGATGGCAAGGTCGTGCAGTTTGCAGTGCAAAGATGCAAAGCCCCGAATGCGATCAGCATATATGAACATCTCATCCGCCAACAGGGCATATCGAACGTATGGCTGTTGTTGGATGGATTTCGGTACCAAGATATTCCGGAAGGTGTGCGGACGTTCAAGATGCTGGCAACATCGCAACAAGTGGATCTGAAGTCCCAAGAACGAATTGATGCGTACTGCTGTTTGTTGCCTTGTTGGTCAAAGAAGGATCTCTGGTTGATGGGAGGCCTCATTTACAAGTGTGCTACTGAGGATATGGAAGAACGTTTCTACTACTCTGGCGGAAGCGTGCGTGAGTTTACACTCGCTACATCGGAGGACATACGCAGTGCAATCGATGATGCGATCAGTGGTGTGGATGATGTCTCGAACTTGCTATCCAACAAGTACAGTGCATTGACGGGGGGATCACAAGTTGATCGTTTGCGCCATACATTCGTCACAAAAGCGGATGACACAAATCAGTTTACCGCAAGGCGGTATTGGGAACAGGTTATCGACTCGGAGTATGCTGTTCTTGCTCTCTCTGTAAGACTTCGATCGGATGCGCTGTTTCGGATTTATTCGTGGGCGAAAAGTGCTGGATACGGATCACTCGCTGGAAATGTTTTCGAGATCTATCTTCATCGCCTGGCTGCCGACAACACGTTGAAACTCTACATGTCAGAATATGATCCGCCAGAAAGAAGGAAACCAAACGAACCGCGGCATTTCGAAGTGAAGCAAGTGGGCTTGAGGAATGGCGGTGCAATTTGCTGCGGAACGGCAAGCGATTATAAGAACCATTTGGTGGATTGGAGAGATGATGAAAAGCTCACGTACTGGTTTCCTGCGTGTCATGATTTTCCGAATATTGATAGCATTGTGAAGCTTGAGTCTGCCTCCGGCAAGAAGAGCAATGTCGCTTATCTTCAGATTACCGTCGCAGCAGATCATGAAATTGATGGCAAGCAGTTGCAAAAGATGAGCGCGATTTTTTTTCCAGACACTGTGAAGGAAGCTGGAGATACCGATCCACCAATCTATATTGCTGTTTGTCCGGATTCTAAATCGTGCGAAGCGTTTGTCCTGAAGCCACGACCCGAAGTTTTAGCAGCGAGAAAGACATGCCGAGTATTTGTGGGCTACTACGCCGAAGCTGCATTTGCCACCGCAGCCGATGGCCCGATGAACAATGTGTATGTCAAAGAATTGCCGCCCCCTCCACCGTACAACTTTCGAAAGCGATTGCGTACGGAGTAGGAAGAAGTGTCATCGTCATTTTGTAGTCTGAATCCTCCTATCCAAAAAGCGACTGCATAATTTGACCTTTTCACGTACAATATACTTGATATAAACTGAGATAGCGCTCGGAAAAAATAACTGTAACCCCGTTATTATTGTATTGTCCCATTAACATGATTTATTATCGGTCGCCCAATTAAATTTGATATTGTCCCAATAATACAGCACAATACTTCTGAACGGTCGTTTTAGAGATTTGCCGCAAGTTTTATGCCCTCCAATTTTTATTTTTTATCCTAACAAATATAAAGTTAGTAATATACAAAGATGACGTACTCTCCCGAGCAATACTCAACTAACAAAGAGCGTATCAAGGCGGCGCAGAAGCGCTACTATCAGCGCACACGTGAAGCTCGCTTAGGCTATCAGAAGGGGTATGACGACAAGAATAGAGATCAGATTCGGACTCGCAAGCGAAACACTAAAAGCGAACCTAAGAGTGAAAACGAACTTAACTAATTAATTAGTTTTTTTCTGTCATAAAAAGTCAAGCTATGTATAAGCGATGCATGAGCGCACCTACACCATCTGAATTAGTTAATTAATATTCAAAAACTTTCTATGGGACCATGATATAAAGTCAATCCTGATACGACATCCAATAATTAATAAAGTCATTCCCGCGAGAATAATATAGCCACAAATATATAGCAAATATGCTGCCTTACGAACGTGAAGGACTAAAGAGATTAAATATTAACGTAATCCGTTGGGGTAGCGATTATCGCGTCAAGGTTCGAGGTAAAACTGGGAAGCTGGTCTTTGTGAGCAGCATTACTCGCCCGAGCAATCAAAAGTTGGTTGCAAAGCAGTACAAGATTTCTATCAAAGACTTGGTGAAGAACATATCCAAGGACTATAAGACTGACCCAAAGTATCGTTTCTATAGCGGTCAGCATATGGAGTATCATCTATACGAAGGTATCCAGCCATCGGAGTTCTACGATAAGCTTGAGCATGTTCTCTCTACGCAAAGCAATGCGTTCAAGGTGAATGTTGCTCTCGGCTACGACCTGATTAGTCTCAGGGATGAGAATGAAACCAGGTACTTTCACCCGAATCTGGGTAATACCTACGTATTTAATACTCCTGTTGCGGTCAATAGTAAGGCTGATATTCGAAAGAAAATTATTTCGGAAATCAGGTCTATGAAGCTGGCTAACAAGCTTAACTATCCCAGCTCTGGATACAAGGTTAAGGCAATGACTGGCTTTAAGATTTTCATCTACCATCGCAACCATGCTCTTGGTGATAGCAAAGCTGTCATTCCTAAGGTCATTCGTGAAAACAAGCATGTCATCAACTTTCCCAAGACGAACAACAAATGCGTCTTCCATTGTATTGCATGACATTTGCTGCAAGACCCTAAGAAGGACCCTCGGAGAATCCAGGCTCACGTGAAGGAGGCATTCAAGCGCTACTGCTCTTACAAGGGTATCAACTACACACTGAGTCTGTTCAAAAGCTTTAAGCCTATTGACATTCTTCAATTCGATGAGGTTGAGGACTGCTTCCAGCTTGCTATTAATATTTATACGATGGATGTTTCCTCTGGGAACTTTGAATGCATTCGTCGCTCGGACAAGGAGTTTGAATGCATGGCTATTCTATCTCATGAGAACCACGCTCTATACATTAAGTGCATCGATATGCTTCAAATCAAGCATCAATGTCCTAAGTGTGAAATGGTCTTCATTAGTGCTGACATGCTTAGCAACCATAAGAAGAACCAATGTAAGCTTGTCTATGACTCTTGATCACTTGAACACGTTGCTGAAAAAGCAAAAAATATCTGTGTGGTCTATGCTGGTGTCAGCTGACCGTCGATACTGCATCAGCCGATCGCATCAATAACAAATTGGGGCTCATTGACGGTAATGTCTTCATCACGTGCGTTCAATGCAACGTCGCATGCAAGGACATGTCGCTCAGTGGATTTCGCTTCAAGAAACTACTTGAGTTCAACTCGGACAAACTTGTCTATTCGATTGACAGGGAGGAGAAGGACATTTACGGCAAGATGAAGCAAAACATTGCTGGTGGACCATCTATCATTTTCAACCGCTACGCCAAACGCAACCAGACTAAGATTCGTGGTGGTAAGCTCGTGAAAAAATCATCGGCTACGACGCCAATGCTCTATACCTCTGGGCTCTTGGTACTAACATGCCTTGTGGACGCCTTACCACTATTGAAGCTTATCCAAATATTGTTGAGGACATCCAGAACGACAAAATCTTTGGCTTTCTTGAGTGTCATATTCGAACTCCAGATCACCTGAAAGACTATTTTAGTGAAATGACTCCCATTTTCAAAAATACACTGATTGACTGTACTAACGAGAAGGTCATTGGTGATCATATGTTTGAGTACAACGAGGCACGAGAAAAGAACAAAGCCAAGCCTGCTCGCAAGCTGATTGGAAGCTACTTTGGTGAATAGATTATGATCTACACTCCACTACTCAAGTGGTATCTGTCTCATGGAATGGAAATCACTAAAACTTACAGTTTCATTAAGGCCAGCGCTCACAAGGCTTTTGCTCCATTCATGGAGGCCGTATCGAGCGCACGTCGTGTCGGTGATGAGGATAAGAGTAAGGCTATGATTGCGGAGACGATGAAATTGGTTGGCAACTCGGCGTTTGGGAGATCGGATATGGACATGAGTAGGCACACGCAGGTCAAATACGAGTCGAATGAGGACAAGATCAAGTCGCGTATTGAGCACTTCACGTTTCATGGATTTGATGAGCTGAACGATTCCTGTGAGATAACTATGAAGAAGCGCCGTCTCAATAACAAGAACCCAATCCACTTGTCCATTGCCATCTATCAGCTTGCGAAGCTACGCATGCTCGAGTTCTACTACGATTGTACTGACTTCTACTTCGATCGATCCGATTTCCAGTATCAAGAAATGGACACGGACTCTGCCTACATCGCTTTCAGCTGTAATAATCCATTTCAGGAGTGCGTCAAACCTGAGCTACGTGATCACTTCAAACAGCACAAGTACGATTGGTTCCCACGAGACTATAACACGGAAGTAGCTAAGTTTGACCGTCGAACCCCTGGTCTATTCAAGGATGAATGGTATGGTCTTACTCTCGAGTAAGAACTATATTTGCTATCTTCCAGACGAGTCATACAAGGTGAAGGTTTCAGCTAAGGGCGTGCAACAAAGTCGTGGTCGCAATGAGGATGTACTCAACCCTTTGGGATTTGAATCTGTTGTTCGCGACCGCATCACCCTTCGTGGTACTAACAAGGGATTTAGATTGTCAAAAGAAACTAAATCAATCACCACATACACTCAGACCAAAACTGCCTTATTATATTTCTACGACAAGCGACAAGTGCTTGAGGATGGAATTCGTACCATCCCACTTGATATTTAGAACCTCTCCGACCTATCACATGTTTTTTCTTTGAATATTATATATGAATTATGGATGATCTCCTCAGCAAACTATACTACAACCCTAAAACTGGTTATGTTGGGGCTCAAGCGCTTTATCAGAAGGCTCGAGAGATAGATTCTAAAATAACGTTAAAGACTGTGAAGGAGTGGTATGCTACTCAGTCAGATATCCAGCAGTTTCAAGAGCAAAAGAAGCGATACGATGGGTTCAAAATCGCCTCTCATAACCCCAACTCTTGGCGGATAGATCTTGCTTTCTGGGGTAAACAACCGATTCTGACTGGTATCAATATCAACTCCCGCATCGTTTACGCAAAGCTTTTGGTGAACAAGACTGCGCCTATAGTTTTAACAGCCCTCAAAGCGTTTGTTCGACTCCGCAAAGTCAATATTTTAACGAGCGATAATGGTAGTGAGTTCATGAATGCTCAAGCTCAAGAATTTTTAAAACCAAAGAGATAGAGCATTATAATAACGAGCCCGGTGATCATGGGACTATGGGCAAAATTAAAGAAAAATCAACCGAACTATAAAGCAGAGACTAACCAAGATTTGGCTGACCGGGGTTTCACCCGCTCCATCTCCTGAGCGGATTACACAAAAGCTAATCAGCGACGTTATTGCCAACTACAACAGCACTGTTCATCGATCGATTGGAATGACGCCAAATGAAGCTAAAGGCCAAGTAATGGAGCCAGATCTGACTCATAACCAAGGTGAAGCTGATAAGATTGAGAACGAGTTCAGCGTTGGGGTCAATGTGCTCTATCGACTAAAGAAGGGAACGTTTGACAAGGAGGCTGCACGTTGGAGCAAGGCTATATATTCAGTGGTAGGGATTGATGGTTATCGAGTCTAAATCCGCTCGAAAAATGGGCATACGCTTTACAAGGCTCCAAATGACCTCAAAAAGATTCAATCAGAGACAACTGATGCTACAATCAATGAGGAGATATCCTTGAAGCTGAGAAGATCTTAGATCACAAAAAGATGCAAACTGGTAAGTTCAAATACTTAGTTCGATGGCTTGGGAATGAACCTGATTCCTGGGAGCCGCAAGATAATCTCAGATTAGTCAACAAGAGTAGGAGGTCGACTCTGAAAACGAGTATTCGTTGACTTAAACAAAAGAGATATAATTAGCTTAATAATAAATTTGATAGAGACATCCTTTGTAGCTTTGACTCAAGTATATTACTTCCACTATTTTATTGAGATTTTTTTTGAAAATATCTGACTTGATATATAGACACCAACCCATACGAATGTGCTAGAACTGCTTACAAAAAGACCGTGAGCTTGGTAAGCTACGGCGAAAGTTGTGGATCATTCAGGAAGTAAGCATAATCAAGAACCAGTAAATGAATCTCGATGCAATATCAATTTTTCGTAAAACGGTAGTAAATCGTAAGTATCAGCGTGAATTAGAAGCAATCTTTTGGCGTTCCATCAAAGATCGATATTTCAATCAACTAAATGAAATAAATCATATCTGTCATTCACATGCAATATTTCGCCATGATTCAGTTATGTCGAGCTACTGGTAATTTCACATATTTTTTACGATACACATGATATAGGCACAATGTTTCCTTCGTTCTCATCCCTCGCGCCGCAAAAGGCCCCCTAACCACTGTTTGTTTTCTGGCCATGGTCATCCGACTATTTTTTTAAGCTGGACTGAAATGGCTACATTATTTAGTCTGCAAAAGCTCACTTTGCCACTTGGGTCGTCGTGGCGTCTGGCTGCTTGTCGGGGCGAGAACTCGCGAACGCCGGCAGCTGCTCGAGCTCGCCCACCACACGCGAGATCGCTGGATACTCGGCCAGGACCACGTTGCATATGTGCGCGTTGTGCACCTGCGGCAGCAGATACACGTCCGCCAAGCTCACTTCGTCACCGACGCAGTAACGCCCGGCGCAGAGTGTCAACTCGTCCTCGACGGCCCGGAGGCCGCGCTCGATCCAGTGCTTGTTCCAAGCCGTGACGAGGGCTTGACGCTCCTTATCGCTGGCGGGCGACTGTAAGTCCGCGACCTGTTACCGTCACAGCAATCAAGTCGAGTCAAGAGAAGAAACAAAATGTTCGTGGATGGTTAAGCTTCCGGTGCGAACTGATACGAACTAGATTCCTCATCTGACACCTCACCTTGGCGGACAAGCCAATGCTCTGGGCCGGCTGGGTGTCGCAGCCAATGATGCCGGACAGGTTACGCACTTGGGCGCGCTCAAACAAGTCACTCGGTAGTAGTGGCCTCGCCGGGTATGCCTCTTCCAAGTACTCGAGAATGGCGCCGGATTGGGCGATCGCGTGCCCATCCACTAGCATCACAGGGACGCACTGTAAAAAAATGACAAAGTTAGATTAATTATCACCGATAAGTGCACGCCGTGGAACGACGACGTACTTGGTTGGGATTGAGTTTTCGAAACTTGTTTAGCTGTTGCTCGCCGCCACCCGCTGCGCGTAGATCTACTGGATGGTACTCGTACTGGATTCCTTTCCAAGCCAGCGCAATCCGAGCGCGCCAGGAGCAGCTACTCTGCCAGTAGCTGAACAACTCGAGCTTTGGCATTATGATACCGATTGGTGCTGGTCGGAGGAAATCAGGAAATGAGTCAACTACGACGAAATTTGACTAGTGAGCAAACAGCGCCTTGTTTGATTGCTGAGGGATCTTCGAGTTCTCTCTGATACATGTACCAAATACAAATTCGCATACACGAAGGTCACTCACCAACGCAAATTGATCCAGCGGACTGCTCTTCTCGGTTGTGATCAAACCGCAGCATAAGAGTCACAAAATGCAGCGGTATCTGAGTCAATTTTTCCCATTCACTTTAGCATAGTGGCAAAATGGGCAAAATGCTGCCCGATGATCTGCAGCCTGCCTCACGCTCTTCTCTGTGTACATCCGGCGGACCAACTTGGATCAACTTGATCCGCCGGAATCCGTCCCGGATATACCGGCACACAGAGAAGAGCGGGGGCGCGATCATCGCGGCGATGCCCGGATGACGGGCAAATTCAAATTGCAAAGAGCTCAGACAGATTCCTCTGAGCCATTAAAAAAAAACAGTGAGTGATAAATTCTATCAGACAAACCCTGGGGTCTCAAAAGTAAATATGGTTGATAGTGAAGTACAGTCTCGTCCCAACACAACTGATACATCACTACCTCTAACCATTGGGTGGCAAAGTTTGCGACACCAACTCATAACGTCTTCATTTCCGCTTAGGTACGACTGCAATTCTCTCCCCCCTTCCAGAATCTGCCGACTCGAGGAAAGATGGTTACGTTGTTCTGTGCCGTCGTTGGTGTGGCTGGGAGCGCTTTCCCTGTGGACATTGACGCGAACAAGTCGGTGGGACACTTGAAGAAGGAGATTGCTAAGGACCAGAAGTATGACTTCGCCGCAAGCAAGCTGCAGCTCTTCCTGGCGAAGAAGGGCGGCGCGTGGCTGACGCAACTTGACGCGCTAGAAGGTGTGAGTGACACTAGTGGCTACAAACATCTACAGTTTACGGACGCGGAGTTACGAGATGTTGGACTGGATAGTGGAGATCTGGGCGAAGTGAGTCGTGCAGAAAGAGCTGCTGGAATGGGTCATGTTCACGTGCTGGTGAAGCTGCCAGAACACGTTGCGGATGCTGCTTCAGCAGTGCCTCATCCAAGGACCACTGCACTGAATGAGCCGAAAACATACGCTGAAGAGTGTTTGTCGTTGACAGAATGGGACGTTGGCGTTGTGCACAAGATTCCTCTGATCTGGGAATTCATGAGCAGCTTGGGCGGATGTACAACCAGTGGGGAAATGTTTTGGCGAATGGAAGACAAGCAAGTCGTGTCATTGATGGTGGATGGATGGTTTCGAGAATCTACTCGCGACCGCATTAATGTGCACGCAAACAAGAAGAGTATTCTGATGGGCTCGCCAGGCATAGGCAAGTCGACGCTGTTGTGCGTCATGGCCTTCCATCTCGTTTTCAAGCACAAGAAGAATGTGCTGGTATACCGACGATTGACCAAATTTGAGCAGGAGAACTGTCTCTTTTATCTGGGTTACGAAGATGGCAAGGTCGTGCAGTTTGCAGTGCAAAGATGCAAAGCCCCGAATGCGATCAGCATATATGAACATCTCATCCGCCAACAGGGCATATCGAACGTATGGCTGTTGTTGGATGGATTTCGGTACGAAGATATTCCACAGGGTTTAACGACGTTCGACCTGTTGGCAACATCGCAGCAAGTGGATCTGAAGTCTCAAGAACTGGATGATGCGTACTGCTGCTTGTTTTCGTGTTGGAGAAAGCAGGACCTTTTTAAGCTGGGAGAACAAGTCTACCAATTTAAAGTGGAAGAGATGGAGGAGCGATTTTACTATTCTGGTGGAAGCGTTCGGGAGTTTGGACGAGCCACAGCGGAGGAAATACGCATCGCCATCTATAATGCAGTAACACAAGTCGAGGACGTAGGGCTCCTTCTTTCGACCAGGGCAAATGTTCATTCGGGCCGAAATCACGTCGATCGACTGCGTCACACATTTGTCAAGGATATTACGCATGCAAACGGGTTTCTTTCTCGTGAGCACTGGGAACAGGTTATCGACTCGGAATATGCTGTTCTAGCTCTCTCTGTAAGACTTCGGTCGGATGCGCTGTTTCGGATTTATTCGTGGGCGAAAAGTGCTGGATACGGATCACTCGCTGGAAATGTTTTCGAGATCTATCTTCATCGCCTGGCTGCCGACAACACGTTGAAACTCTACATGTCAGAATATGATCCGCCAGAAAGAAGGAAACCAAACGAACCGCGGCATTTCGAAGTGAAGCAAGTGGGCTTGAGGAATGGCGGTGCAATTTGCTGCGGAACGGCAAGCGATTATGAGAACCATTTGGTGGATTGGAGAGATGATGAAAAGCTCACGTACTGGTTTCCTGCGTGTCATGATTTTCCGAATATTGATAGCATTGTGAAGCTTGAGTCTGCCTCCGGCAAGAAGAGCAATGTCGCTTATCTTCAGATTACCGTCGCAGCAGATCATGAAATTGATGGCAAGCAGTTGCAAAAGATGAGCGCGATTTTTTTTCCAGACACTGTGAAGGAAGCTGGAGATACCGATCCACCAATCTATATTGCTGTTTGTCCGGATTCTAAATCGTGCGAAGCGTTTGTCCTGAAGCCACGACCCGAAGTTTTAGCAGCGAGAAAGACATGCCGAGTATTTGTGGGCTACTACGCCGAAGCTGCATTTGCCACCGCAGCCGATGGCCCGATGAACAACGTGTATGTCAAAGAATTGCCGCCCCCTCCACCGTACAACTTTCGAAAGCGATTGCGTACGGAGTAGGAAGAAGTGTCATCGTCATTTTGTAGTCTGAATCCTCCTATCCAAAAAGCGACTGCATAATTTGACCTTTTCACGTACAATATACTTGATATAAACTGAGATAGCGCTCGGAAAAAATAACTGTAACCCCGTTATTATTGTATTGTCCCATTAACATGATTTATTATCGGTCGCCCAATTAAATTTGATATTGTCCCAATAATACAGCACAATACTTCTGAACGGTCGTTTTAGAGATTTGCCGCAAGTTTTATGCCCTCCAATTTTTATTTTTTATCCTAACAAATATAAAGTTAGTAATATACAAAGATGACGTACTCTCCCGAGCAATACTCAACTAACAAAGAGCGTATCAAGGCGGCGCAGAAGCGCTACTATCAGCGCACACGTGAAGCTCGCTTAGGCTATCAGAAGGGGTATGACGACAAGAATAGAGATCAGATTCGGACTCGCAAGCGAAACACTAAAAGCGAACCTAATCCAAGTGAAAGCGAACCTAAGAGTGAAAACGAACTTAACTAATTAATTAGTTTTTTTCTGTCATAAAAAGTCAAGCTATGTATAGGCGATGCATGAGCGCACCTACACCATCTGAATTAGTTAATTAATATTCAAAAACTTTCTATGGGATCATGATATAAAGTCAATCCTGATACGACATTCAATAATTAATAAAGTCATTCCCGCGAGAATAATATAGCCACAAATATATAGCAAATATGCTGCCTTACGAACGTGAAGGACTAAAGCGATTAAATATTAACGTAATCCGTTGGGGTAGCGATTATCGCGTCAACGTTCGAGGTAAAACTGGGAAGCTGGTCTTTGTGAGCAGCATTACTCGCCCGAGCAATCAAAAGTTGGTTGCAAAGCAGTACAAGATTTCTATCAAAGACTTGGTGAAGAACATATCCAAGGACTATAATACCGACCCAAAGTATCGTTTCTATAGCGGTCAGCATATGGAGTATCATCTATACGAAGGTATCCAGCCATCGGAGTTCTACGATAAGCTTGAGCATGTTCTCTCTACGCAAAGCAATGCGTTCAAGGTGAATGTTGCTCTCGGCTACGACCTGATTAGTCTCAGGGATGAGAATGAAACCAGGTACTTTCACCCGAATCTGGGTAATACCTACGTATTTAATACTCCTATTGCGGTCAATAGTAAGGCTGATATTCGAAAGAAAATTATTTCGGAAATCAGGTCTATGAAGCTGGCTAACAAGCTTAACTATCCCAGCTCTGGATACAAGGTTAAGGCAATTACTGGCTTTAAGATTTTCATCTACCATCGCAACCATGCTCTTGGTGATAGCAAAGCTGTCATTCCTAAGGTCCCATTACTTGGCCTTTAGCTTCATTTGGCGTCATTCCAATCGATCGATGAACAGTGTTGTTGTAGTTGGCAACAACGTCGCTGATTAGCTTTTGTGTAATCCGCTCAAGAGATTGGGTCTCACGTGAAGGAGGCATTCAGCCTTTTAACTGCTCTTACAAGGGTATCAACTACACACTGAGTCTGTTCAAAAGCTTTAAGCCTATTGACATTCTTCAATTCGATGAGGTTGAGGACTGCTTCCAGCTTGCTATTATTATTTATACGATGGATGTTTCCTCTGGGAACTTTGAATGCATTCGTCGCTCGGACAAGAAGTTTGAATCCATGGCTATTCTATCTCATGAGAACCACGCTCTATACATTAAGTGCATCGATATGCTTCAAATCAAGCATCAATGTCCTAAGTGTGAAATGGTCTTCATTAGTGCTGACATGCTTAGCAACCATAAGAAGAACCATGTAAGCTTGTCTATGACTCTTGATCACTTGAACACGTTGCTGAAAAAGCAAAAAATATCTGTGGTGGTCTATGCTGGTGTCAGCTGAACCGTCGATACTGCATCAGCCGATCGCATCAATAACAAATTGGGGCACATTGACGGTAATGTCTTCATCACGTGCGTTCAATGCAACGTCGCACCGCAAAAGACATGTCGCTAGGTGGATTTCGCTTCAAGAAATTACTTGAGTTCAACTCGGACAAACTTGTCTATTCGATTGACAGGGAGGAGAAGGACATTTACGGCAAGATGAAGCAAAACATTGCTGGTGGACCATCTATCATTTTCAACCGCTACGCCAAACGCAACCAGACTAAGATTCGTGGTGGTAAGCTCGTGAAAAATCATCGGCTACGACGCCAATGCTCTATATACCTCTGGGCTCTTGGTACTAACATGCCTTGTGGACGCCTTACCACTATTGAAGCTTATCCAATATTGTGAGGACATCCAGAACGACAAAATCTTTGGCTTTCTTGAGTGTCATATTCGAACTCCAGATCACCTGAAAGACTATTTTAGTGAAATGACTCCCATTTTTCAAAATACACTGATTGGACTGTACTAACGAGAAGGTCATTGGTGATCATATGTTTGAGTTACAACGAGGCACGAGAAAAGAACAAAGCCAAGCCTGCTCGCAAGCTGATTGGAAGCTACTTTGGCGAAAAGATTATGATCTACACTCCGCTACTCAAGTGGTATCTGTCTCATGGAATGGAAATCACTAAAAACTTACAGTTTCATAAGGCCAGCGCTCACAAGGCTTTTGCTCCATTCATGGAGGCCGTATCGAGCGCACGTCGTGTCGGTGATGAGGATAAGAGTAAGACTATGATTTGCGGAGACGATAAATTGGTTGGCAACTCGGCCTTTGGGAGATCGGATATGGACATGAGTAGGCACACGCAGGTCAAATACGAGTCGAATGAGGACAAGATCAAGTCGCGTATTGAGCACTTCACGTTTCATGGATTAGAGGAGCTGAACGATTCCTGTGAGATAACTATGAAGAAGCGCCGTCTCAATGACAAGAACCCAATCCACTTGTCCATTGCCATCTATCAGCTTGCGAAGCTACGCATGCTCGAGTTCTACTACGATTGTACTGACTTCTACTTCGATCGATCCGATTTCCAGTATCAAGAAATGGACACGGACTCTGCCTACATCGCTTTCAGCTGTAATAATCCATTTCAGGAGTGCGTCAAACCTGAGCTACGTGATCACTTCAAACAGCACAAGTACGATTGGTTCCCACGAGACTATAACACGGAAGTAGCTAAGTTTGACCGTCGAACCCCTGGTCTATTCAAGGATGAATGGTATGGTCTCACTCTCGAGTAAGAACTATATTTGCTATCTTCCAGACGAGTCATACAAGGTGAAGGTTTCAGCTAAGGGCGTGCAACAAAGTCGTGGTCGCAATGAGGATGTACTCAACCCTTTGGGATTTGAATCTGTTGTTCGCGACCGCATCTGTAACAGGATTACATGGAAGAGTGCCTGTCACTCTTCAGGGACTCTGTGGTGTGGACACACCATGGCTATATGCCCTCAAAGCCAACCAATAGGATAATGTCTAGGATACTATATAGGTGACTTGCATTTAGTATGTGGATCGATTTAGAAACACCTATAAATATACTCAGTCTTAAATCTACCTAGTCTTGGTCAGTTGTCGCTTTAGACCAGGGACTAGTGAACTGCCGTTCACTGAGAGTTTGTATACTCTCGGAAGCTCTCACTTCCTCTGTGCAAGGTGCCGTGTCACCCGTCACACTTGGTAGCACTTGTAGTCAATCCACGCCAACGCGGATAGACTACCTGAACCTCTGAGTTCTGGTCTACATGGACCGGAATGAGTTCCCTCATCTGAACGACTCTCAGTACGAGTCCGTTCAAAAGATGGCAGGCATCTTCGGTATGGATGCCTTGCAGAGCTTGGTGGCGGCAACGCCAGCCGAGCAGGTCGAACGCGTCAATGCGTTCGACACTTATGAACGTGGGCTTATCGCCCACGTGCGGAGAGGCATGCAACCCCCGATGGCAGAAGTAAAGCCATCTCACCAGAAGCCGTTGCGGCTGAAGGTGAACCCGTACGAAGGGAAGGAAGGTGAAAACCTTCACTTCTGGGTTCGAGAGGTAGAGCTCGCCATGGACGCAGCTCTGATCTCGACCGAGCAACTCCGTGTTGCTTTCGCCGTCGCCAACCTTAGCGGTCGTGCTAAGCGTTGGGCGTACACGCGTGAAGCAACTACGCCGGGATGCTTTGCATCCTGGGCTCAGCTGTGTGAACAGCTTCGAGCCGCCTTCCTCCCGGCAAACTATGAGTATCGCCAGCGCTCAAGCTTCCTCTAGTGTAAACAAGGAAAGCGTGAGCTGCACGAATACAGCCAAGAGATGCGGGAGCTCACTGCATCCCTTGTGGGAAACCCACTCCATGAGCACATCAAGGTGACGGTATTCATGGATGGCCTCCGGGTGGGCCCTGCACGCACACAATTGTTCGGGGGTGCAGGCCAGCACCCTCAAAGAGGCGATTCAAGTGGCCCTCGAGGAAGAGTACAGCCATCGCCAGGCACGCACGCCAGCATCTGCGTGGCCAGGGGGCTCTACGCCGAGTGCGAATCGCACAGCCCCCAGTGGACCTGTCCCCATGGAACTCGGGCTCGCCGAGCAGCAGGACATCCGCTGCTACAGCTGCGGAAGGCTGGGCCACATGAAACGGGCCTGCCCCGCATGAGGACAGCGTAAGCGGTTTCCTCCCAGGCCTCTAGGTCTCAAGGGTCGCGGCTTCTGCCAGCGACCCCGAGGCCAGAGGAACGCAGGCGACCAATAGGGGCGGGGCGCCCTACTGGGGAAGATCTAAGGCTTCATGAGCAGTGCGCGGGTGGCGCGCACCATGGAGACTTATCCCCTGAGAGTCTGTGCACTCTCGAATCGGAAAAGGGCAGCGGTGGACTGCTTGTAGTACACGCACGTGTACGAGGATACGAACTGCCTTTTCGTGTCCTCATTGGTTCTGGGGCGTCGAAGAACTTTGCACGCCGCCAGACGGTTGCTAGCAACAGCAACAAGTTGACCGATGCCTTGAGAGATAGCAAAGGCAAAGGATCAGTGTCAGTGCAACTGGCTGACGGGAAGGTGATCATCGTTCCCCGGATCCACATGGATCTAGCTATTAAGCTCGAAGACTTCGACAGCTCAGAACAGTTCACTGTTCTTGAGATGGAATGAGGCTTTCCGCCAGCTTCAACAGGTCCGGGGTGCCCTTCGTGACCTGGCATCGCGGACGGAGACGCACGCTTACGGGTATGCTCAGCCGTACTCTCAGCCGTATGGCTATGGTGGGTACTCGGCTTACCCAGCTGGGGCTCAACCGTACGGAGCCCCTCCGGCGTACCAGCCGCCTCGCGGTCCGCCAATGCCGCATGGGTCTTGGCCTTACGCCGCTGGACGTTCGACGACGTCTGAGGCTGAGTCTCGTTTCGAGGAGTTGGGTCCTCCTCGCGGGACGCCTGTGGCGTCTGGGGAGTAAGCAGGCCCCGTGCGGATCATGATACCCGCTTCAGACGACCCAACATAAAATGTCGGGTGCGTCTTCATCGACTTCGGCAGATTCGATGGTGTAAGAAGCACCATGTCTTGCCA